>JAJDFG010000502.1:0-156704 GCA_021039105.1 Scomber colias
GTAAGGAGAAGGAAGGACGGACAGATAGAAGGAAGGACAGGAATGAAGGAAGAAAGGGAGGAAGGAAAGATAGAAGGAAGGAAGGAAGGAAGGAAGGAAGGAGGGAAGACAGGAAGGAAAGATGCATGGAGAGAAGGAAGAAGGAAAAGAACACATGAAGGAAACTGGGCCGGATTGGACTCCTCGGCGGGCCGGTTCTGGCCCACGGGCTGCATGTTTGACACCCTTGGGTTAGAGGGTTGTTAGGGTTGCTAGGGGGTTGCTAGGGGGTTGCTAGGGTTGTGAGCAGAGGATCTGGTTTCCTGCTGACCGGCTACATCGTCTATTTCCAGTTTGAGGAAGCAGAGAAGAGATAATCATATATATTTATGTTTCACCACGTGTTAAACTTCTGTCTGTCTCACACTGAGCTGCCAGCGTGGAGAGAGGGGGGGGGGGAGGGAGGGAGGGAGGGAGGGAGGGGGAGAGAGAGAGAGAGAGAGAGAGAGATGAGAGGGAGAGGGGGGGAGAGAGGGAGAGGGAGGGAGAGAGAGAGGGAGAGAGAGAGAGAGAGAGAGAGAGAGGAGGGAGAGAGAGAGAGGGAGAGAGAAAGAGAGAGGGGGGGGGGGGAGAGAGAGAGAGGGAGAAGAGAGGGGGGGAGAGAGAGAGGGGGGGGGAGAGAGGAGAGGGAGAGAGAGAGGGAGAGAGAGAGAGAGAGGTAAAGAGAGGGAGAGAGAGAGAGAGAGGTAAAGAGAGAGAGAGGTAAAGCGAAGAGGGGAGGAAGAAGCAAGGAAAGAAAGGGAGGAAGAAGGAAGGAAAGGAGGGAGGAAGGAAGGACAGAAGGAAGGACAGAAGGAAGGAGAGAAGGAAGGAAAGGAAGGGAGGAAGGAACAGTCAAACATCTGGATCAGACTCTGTGCAGATGTTAACCTCCACACAGATGGACTGCTTCATAAAAACCAGATGTAGTTTTTTTCTTGATGAGTCGATGATGATGTCACAGACCTCAGACTGAATAACGCTCACTCCTGATCCAGGTTTACTACTCATCACCTTTTATTCCTTCCACTCACAGAATCAACAGACTGAGAGTTTAGAGCTGAGGTTGGACAAGCAGAAATAACCACAGCCAGTAAACGCACCACAAACCGGCTCAGCGCTGGATGAGTTTTAGGGAGAACCCAAAAATCCCGATGACCTCAAACACACCACTCTGAGACCCCAGTGTTAGACCGAGGCGACGGAGCTGAGGTTGGACAAGCAAGTATAAAAAAAACCACAGCCAGTAAACGCACCACAAACCGCTCAGCGCTGGATAAGTTCTGGGAGAACTCAAAAATCCTGATGACCACAAACACACCACTCTGAGACCCGAGTGTTAGACCGAGGGCGACAGAGCTGAGGTTGGACAAGCAAGTATAAAATAACCACAGCCAGTAAACGCACCACAAACCGCTCAGTGCTGGATGAGTTCTGGGGAGAACTCAAAATTCCTGATGACCTCAAACACACCACTCTGAGACCCGAGTGTTAGACCGCGACAGAGCTGAGGTTGGACAGGCTGAAATAACCACAGCCAGTAAACGCACCACAAACCGGCTCAGTGCTGGATGAGTTTTGGGAGAACCCAAAATCCAGATGACCTCAAACACACCACTCTGAGACCAAGTGTTAGACCGAGCTCAGCGCTGGATGAGTTTGGGGAGAACCCAAAAATCCTGATGACCTCAAACACACCACTCTGAGAACCGAGTGTTAGACCGAGGGCGACGGAGCTGAGGTTGGACAAGTAGAAACAACCACAGCCAGTAAACGCACCACAAACCGGCTCAGTGCTGGATGAGTTCTGGGAGAACTCAAAAATCCTGATGACCACAAACACACCACTCTGAGACCCCAGTGTTAGACCGAGGCGACAGAGCTGGAGGTTGGACAAGCAAGTATCAAAACAACTACAGTCAGTAAACGCAGCACAAAACCGGCTCAGTGCTGGATGAGTTCTGGGGAGAACCCAAAAATCCTGATGACCACAAACACACCACTCTGAGACCTCAGTGTTAAAAGTCAGGAATGTGTTTCTCAGGTTAATTCAACACAGTTTGGTTTTTAGGGAGGAATCAAAATTTCTATGAATCATTTCTGGTATACAGATGTTCATACAAAACAACACAAAGAAAAAAGACTTCCTTCCCTCCTTCCTGCTTTCCTTCCTTCCTTCCCTCCCTCCTTATCCCTTTCCCTCCTTACTCCTTTCCTTCCCTCCTCTTTTCCTTCTTTCCTTCCTTCCTTCTCTCCTTACTTCTTCCTCTTTTCCTCCTTACTCCCCTCCGTTCCTTCCTTCCTTCCTCCCTCTTTTACTCCTTTCTTTCCTTTCTTCCTTCCTTCCTTCCTTGCTCTTTTCCTCCTTACTCCTTTCCTTCCTTCCTCCCTTCCTTCATTCCTTACTTCCCTCCCCTCCTTACTCCTTTCTTTCCTTCCTTCCTTCCTTCCTCCTTTCCTTCCTTCATTCCTTTCTTACTCCTTTCCTTCCTTCCTTCCTTTCTTTACTCCTTCCCTTCCTTCCTTCCTTCCTTCCCTCCTTACTCCTTTCCTTCCTTCCTTCCTTCCAATTTTGAGAGTGCACTAATAACACATTTCGTCATATTGCTCTTTTTTGCTTTTTATAGCGAATTAAGTTTCTAATATATTTACACAGGTTTAAAATGGAGCTTAAAGCTGAAACTGTCTTCAAAATTACAGAAAATATTCAAACTTTATTTAATATCAATTTATTCATTATAAAAATTAACATTATTTTACTTTGCTGTGCTCGTGTTACTGATGAAAGCAGCTTAATAATAAACGGACTTGTTTATGTTGAAGTTGTTTTAAATTAAACAACAAAAATCAAACAGTGACTATTTCTATAATCAAATAAAAAGGAGCACTTAAAGTAGATTAATTCATATTTTCTCTTCACTTTAAGGAAAGGAAAGAATGAAGGAAGGAAGGGGGGGAAGGAAGGAAAGAAGGACAGAAGGAAGGAAGGGAAGGAAGGGAGGAAGAAGAAAGGAAAGGAGGAAGGAACAGAAGGAGAAAGGAAGGAAGGAAGGAAGGAACGGAAAGAAGGACAGAAGGAAGGAAGGAAGGAAGGATGGGGAAAGAAGGAAGGAAGGAAGGAAGGACAGGAGGAAGGGAGGAAGGGAGGAAAGAAGGAAGGAAGGAAGGAAGGGAGGAAAGGAGGAGAGAAGGAAAGAAAGGAGGAAGGAAGGGCGGAAGGGAAGGAGGGAAGGAAGGGAGGGAGGAAGAAGGAAGGAAGGAAGGAAGGAAGGAAGGAAAGAAGGAAGGAAGGAAAGAAGGATTAAGTAGAATTAGTAGATGAAATCATATTTTCTCTTCACTTTAAACAACATGAATAACATTGATGCAGATGTTTAAGTTAAATAATCAGTAGTGTGAAAGTAGCCTGCAGCAACAGGAAGTACTTTCATGTTCTGGTTGCCACGGAGATCAGAATCATGAGTCGACTGTTCTCTCAGTTTACTCTCAGATTTAAACTTTTAATCACGTTTCAGGAAACAAATCAGAGAGTTTTATTTATTTAAGGGTGTTACAGCTTTACTGGAGTACTAATCTGAGGATCTACCGAGGAGGAATGTGTGTGTGTGTGTGTGTGTGTGTGTGTGTGTGTGTGTGACCAAACACCCTGTGGCTATGTGTGTGAGTGAGTGAGTGGCTGCTTGAGTCAAGTCTGGACAGGAGCTGCAGAGAGGCAGAGAGGCTGTGGTGGTATGTTGTCAAAAAACACAAGAAGAAGAAAAAAGATTTAAAAAATGAAAGTTGGGCCACACACACACACACACACACCACACACACCACACACACACACACACACACACACACACACACACACACACAGACAGAGCTGTTACTCAGAATAAAAATGCTCAGTAAAACTTTATTGCAATTTAACAGAACGGAGGGTGTCAAGGAAGGAAGGGAGGAAGGAAAGGAGGGAAGGAAGGAAGGGAGAGAGAGAGGAGGGAAGGGAGGAAAGGAGGGGAAGGGAGGGAAGGAAGGGAGGGAAGGAAGGAAAGGAGGAGGGAAGGAAGGAAGGAAGGGATGAAGAAAGAAGGATAGAAGGAAGGAAGGAAGGGTGGAAGGCAGGAAGGAAGGAAGGGATGAAGAAGCAAGGGAATGAGGAAGGAAGAAGGAAGGAAAGGAGGGAAGGAAGGAAGGAAGGAAGGAAGGAAGGAAGGAAGGAAGGAAGGAAGGAAGGAAGGATTCAAAAGATTTTTAAATAAAAAATGAGTTGGGCCATACACACACACACACACACACACACACACACACACACACACACACAACACAGTGACTCTGCAGCTTTAAATCTACTGTCTAGATTATAAGAAGTCTTTTATTGTGGCGGGACCCAACCTGCAGCACATCCTGTCAAGGATTAAGCTCTTATCTGATGAACGTCTGTCATGGTAACTACTTTTATTGGGCAATATATTCTCCTAGAAATAATTACCTCCCTCCCTCCCTCCTTACTCCTTACTCCTTTCCTTCTGTCCGTCCTTCCCTCCGTCCATCCTTTCTTTCCTCCCTTCCTTCTCTCCTTACTTCTTCCTCTTTTCCTCCCTCCCTCCCTCCCTATTCCTTTCCTTCCGTACATCCTTCCTTCCTTCCTTCTTACCTTCCTTACTCATTTCCTTCCTCATTCCTTCCTTCCTTCTTTACTCCCTTCCTCTTTTCCTCCCTCCCTCCTTACTCCTTTCCTTCCTTCCTTCCTTCCTTACTCCCTCCTTCCTTCTCTCCTTACTTCCTTCCTCTTTTCCCCCCTCCCTCCCTCCTCACTCCTTTCCTTCCTTCTTTCCTTCCTGGCTTCTTTCCTTCTCTCCTTTCCTTCCCTCTTTCTATGCTCCCTCCTCCCTTCCATACTTCTTTCCTCACTTCCTTCCATCCTTCCCTTGCTTCTTTCTTTCCTTCCTTCCTTCCTCCTTTCCTTCCCTCTGTCTTTGCTCCCACCTCCTTCCATACTTCTTTCCTCACTTTCTTCCTCCCTTCCTTCTCTCCTTACTTAGTGAATCAGAGTAAAGTCCACTTAGAAGAACAGAAACAGTCAGTCAGTAACACTTGAACCTTCCTTCAGACTGGTGAGGAGTGTCTTATTGACTTCCTCCCCTCCTTACTCCTTTCCTTCCTTCCTTCCCTCCATCCCTCCTTCCTCTTATCCTCCCTTCCTCCACTGAGAAGAACAGAAACAGTCAGTAACAGTTTGAACCCTGTTCAGACTGGTGAGGAGTGTCTTATTGACTCAAGGCCACATTCAGACCATAAAACACTCCAGAGGCCAGCAGCTAAAATACTTCTGAGCACTCTGGATACTAACATCATCCTTTCCTTCCTTCCTTCCTTCCATCCATCCATCCTTCCTCTTTTCCTCCCTCCCTCCTTACTCCTTTCCCTTCCTTCTCTCCTTACTTCCTTCCATCCCTTCCTTCCTCTTTTCCTCCCTCCCTCCTTACTCCTTTCCTTCCTTCCTTCCTTCCGTCCCCTTCCTTCTTTCTTTCCTCCCTCCCTCCTTACTCCTTTCCTTCCTTCCTTCCTTCCCGTCCTTCCTTCCTCTTTTCCTCCCTCTCTCCTTACTCCTTTCCTTCCTTCCTTCCTCTTTTCTCCCTCCTTACTCCCTTCCCTCCTCCCTCTTTTCTCCTCCCTCCTCCTTACTCCTTTCCTTCCTTCTTCTTTTCCTCCCTCCCTCCTTACTCCTTTCCTTCCTTCCTCTTTTCCTTCCTTCCTCTTTTCCTCCCTCCTTACTCCTTTCCCTCCGTCTTTCCTTCCTCTTTTCCTCCCTCACCTCCCTCCTCACTCCTTTCCTTGCTTCTTTCCTTCCTTCCCTCCTTTCCTTCCTTTTTCTATGCTCCCTCCTCCTTCCATACTTCTTTCCTCACTTCCTTCCATCCTCCCTTCCTTCTCCGTCCTTCTTCCCTCCTTTCCTTCCCTCTTCCCTCCTTTCTTCTGAGACTCTGGATACGAGCTTGAGTCTAACATCATGTGGGAATGCACACCGTTGGCCAATCACATACCAGGAGGAATGACTCTTCCTGCCTCACAGGAGCATGAAGAGGAGCGTCTTCACTTCCTGGTTCCTTTAACCGTAGTAACACGTCTAACCTCTACCCTACCTCTAGGAGAAAACACCACCAAGAAGCCTTAACTGGTTGGCTGCCTGTTAGTTGTCATAATGAAGTTTAGAGTTCAGTGACTCTTGTCTTTAAAGGATAATTACCGTTTCCTTTCCTTCCTCTTTTCCTCCCTCCCTCCTCCCTCCTTTCCTTCCTTCCTTCTGTCCTTCCTTCCTCTTTTCCTCCCTCCCTTCTTACTCCTTTCCTTCTGTCCGTCCTTCCTTCCTACCTTCCTGCCTCTTTTCCTCCCTCCCTCCTTCCTTACTCCTTTCCTTCCCTCCTTCCGTCCTTCCTTCCTCTTTTCCTCCCTCCCTCCTTCCTTACTCCTTTCCTTCCTTCTTCCTCCCCTTCCCTCCTTGACTAAGCCCGTGGTGGTTAGTGAGGCCAGGAGATACGCGTCTGTATCACAACACTGGAGGATTTCCTTCTTTCCTTCCTTCCTCCCTGCCTCCCTCCTTTCCTTCCTTCCTTCCTTCCTCCCTCCTTTCCTTCCTTCTTCCTCCCTTCCTTCCTTGACTAAGCCCGTGGGTGGTTAGTGAGGCCAGGAGATACATGTCTGGATGTGGCAATAAACATCTGTATCACCGCACTGGAGGATTTCCACTCAATGATAAAACCGGGCTGTGGTAGAGACGTTCAGAAATGACATCATCCAGATCAGAGGTCAGCAGGTCAACCTACAGACCCCGGATGTTGATAACATGCCACCATCATAATAAGATGAGATGTCCTGTTCTAGCTGTTCTGATATTTACTTTTTACCCACTTTGTCATTACTGATGATTATTTATCAAAGATTTCAATATTACAATATTTATTGTGACATCAATATCGTGATATTTGATTTTGTCCATATCGCCCAGCCCTACTCTTCTCTACTCCTATCATCCTCTCATTATTACATTTTCATTATTTTCATGACGTGTGCACTAATCTCAAAATGTTTTACAGTTTAAATATGTCCTGTCAGCATATGTTGGGTCATCTGTTAGGAACCTGTAGGAGTTAAACAGTATGTGTGTGTGTGTGTGTGTGTGTGTGTGTGTGTGTGTGTGTGTGTGTGTGTGTGTGTGTGTGTGTGTGTGTGTGTGTGTGTGTGTGTGTCTGAGGTGCAAACAGACAACGTGCACCAGGAGATACAGACTCTTTAACCTTCCTGTTGTCCTCCCGGGTCCTTCCTCTGTCCTTCCTCTGTCCTTCCTTCCTTCCTTCCTTCCTTCCTTCCTTCCTTCCTCAGATCTAAGTTCAGCTGTTAAGGGTAAATGTTCCCTCCTTCCTTCTTCCTCCTTCCTTCCTTTCCTTCCTTCTTTCTCCTTTCCTTCCCTTCCTCCCTCCTTCCTTCCCTTCCTTCCTCCCTCCCTCCCTCCTCTCCTTCCTCCCTCCTTTCCTTCCTTCTTCCCTCCTTTCCTTCCTTCCTTCCTTCCTTCCTTCCTTCCTTTCCTTCCTTCTTCCTCCCTTCCTTCCCTTCTTCCCTCCTTCCCTCCCTTCCTTCCTTCCTTCCTCCCTCCCTCCCTCCCTCCCTCCTCCTTTCCTTCCTCCCTTTCCTTCCTTCTTCCTCCCTCCTTCCTCTTTCCTTCCCTCCTCCCTTCTTTCCTCCCTCCTTTCCTTCCTCCCTTCTTTCTTCCTCCTTCCTTCCTTTCCTTCCTTCTTCCTCCTTTCCTTCCCTTCCTCCCTCCTTCCCTCCTTTCCTTCCTTCCTCCTTCCTCCCTCCTTTCCTTCCTTCTTTCCTCCCTTCTTCCCTCCTTCCTTCCTCCTTTCCTTCTTTCTTCCTTCCCTCCTTTCCTTCCATCTTCCTTCCTCCCTCCCTCCTTCCTTCCTCCTTTCCTTCTTCCTCCCTTCCTTCCTTCCTTCTTTCCTTGACTTGAGGACAACAGGAGGGTTAAATATGTCCTGTCAGCATATGTTGGGTCATCTGTTAGGAACCTGTAGGAGTTGAAACGAGTGTGTGTGTGTGTGTGTGTGTGTGTGTGTGTGTGTGTCTGTCTGAGGTGCAAATAGTTTCAGACAGTTTCTTTAACAAGTGTGTTTAAATTCAAACTGTGCCCATCACACAAACCACTTCACTGCCACACCCTTAAAATATATACCCAGGCACAGGAAACATAAACTAGAGTCCACGTGTTCTCACATTCACACTGCAGCAGGACGGAGAAGCTACTCACCAGCACTCTGTTCTCCACCTTGTCACCTTTGACCTCCAGCTGGACTTTACGCCTCAGGGTCAGTTTCACCCTTCGACCCACCGCCTCCCGCACACTCTCTGTAACACACACACACACTTAGATAATTAATATCACACACAACAGCTGGGGGGGAGGAAAGGAGGAAGGAAGGACGAGAGGGAAGAGAAGACAAGAAGGGAGGAAGGAAAGGAGGAAGGAAGGAAGGAAAGGAGTAAGGAGGATGGAAGGAAGATAAGGAGGAAAAGAGGAAGGGAGGAAGGGAGGAAGGAAAGGAGTAAGGAGGGACGGAGGGAGAGAGGGAAGGAGGGAAGGAAGGAAGGAAGGACAGAAGTAAGGAGGGAGAAAGGAAGGAGAGGACAGAGGAAGGAAAGGAGGGAGAAAGGAAAGATGGAAGGGAGGGAGGAAGAAGGAAGGAAAGGAGGAAGGAAGGAAAGGAGTGAGGAGGAAGGAAGGAAGGTAAGGAGGAAAAGAGGAAAAGAGGAAGGGAGGAAGGAAAGGAGTAAGGACAGGGGGAGGGAAGGAGGGAAGGAAAGGTGTAAGGAGGGAAGGAGGGAAGGTAAGGAGGAAAGGAGTAAGGAGGGAGGGAGGAAGGGAGGAAAGGAAGGATGGAAGGGAGGGAGGAAGAAGGAAGGAAAAGACAGAGGAAGGAAAAGAGGGAGAAAGGAAGGATGGAAGGGAGGAAGAAGGAAGGAAAGGAGGAAGGAAGACACAACAATGTTCAGCTAACAGAGACAGAGATAGAGCCGGTGGTGATGCTAACTGCTAACCGCTAACCGCTAACCGCTAACCGAGGGGTTAATGAAAGTGGAAATGATGCGGTGAGGCGGCCATGTTTACTGTGGTCATCAGTATGAGTCCACATCAGAAAACCATTACAGCAGAATTCACATCGTCATGACAACTTGTTTACAACTTGTAATGTACTGCCTTGTTTTTCTGTTGTTGTTTTTAAAAAAGGAGAAAGATGAGGATTTCTATTTTTATTTTATTATTGTGAACAAATCTCAAACCAACAGAGAACTGATTTAACCCTCAGCAAACAGGAAAGATGGAAGGAAGGAAGGAAGGGAGAAAGGAAGGATGGAAGGGAGGAAGAAGGAAGGAAAGGAAGAATGAGGGAGAAGAGAAGACAAGAAGGAAAACAGGAAGGAAGGAAAGACGAGAGGGAAGACAAGATAAGAAGGAAGGAAAGGAGGAAGGAAGGGAGGAAAGGATCTTCCTCCATTTCTCCCATCTGTCCTTCCTTCTTTCCTCCCTGCATTCTGTCCTTCCTACCTTCCTGTTTTCCTTCCTTCCTTCCTTCCATCTGTCCTTCCTTCCATCTGTCCTGCCTTCCTTTCTTCCTTCTGTCCTTCCTTCCTTCGTTCCTTTCTTCCTTCCATCTGTCCTTCCTACCTTCCTTCTTTCCTTCCTTCCATCTGTCCTTCCTTCTTTCCTTCCTTCCTTCTGTCTGTCCTGCCTTCCTTTCTTCCTTCTGTCCTTCCTTCGTTCCTTTCTTCCTTCTGTCCTTCCTTCGTTCCTTTCTTCCTTCCATCTGTCCTTCCTACCTTCCTTCTTTCCTTCCTTCCTTCTGTCTGTCCTTCCTTCTTTCCTTCCTTCCTTCCTTCTGTCTGTCCTACCTTCCTTTCTTACTTCTGTCCTTCCTTCCTTTGTTCCTTTCTTCCTTCCATCTGTCCTTCCTACCTTCCTTCTTTCCTTCCTTCCATCTGTCCTGCCTTCCTTTCTTCCTTCTGTCCTTCCTTCCTTCGTTCCTTTCTTCCTTCCATCTGTCCTTCCTACCTTCCTGTTTTCCTTCCTTCCATCTGTCCTTCCTCCCTTTCTTCCTTCCTTCCTTCCGTTCTTCCCTCCTTCCTTCCTTTCTTCCTCCATTTCTTCCATCTGTCCTTCCTTCTTTCCTCCCTGCCATCTGTCCTTCCTACCTTCCTGTTTTCCTTCCTTCCTTCCATCTGTCCTACCTTCCTTTCTTCCTTCTGTCCTTCCTTCCTTCGTTCCTTTCTTCCTTCCATCTGTCCTTATTACTTTCCTGTTTTCCTTCCTTCCATCTGTCCTTCCTTCTTTCCTTCTGTCTGTCCTTCCTTCCTTCGTTCCTTTCTTCCTTCCATCTGTCCTTCCTACCTTCCTTTCTTCCTTCCTTCCATCTGTCCTTCCTCCCTTTCTTCCTTCCTTCCTTCCTTCCGTTCTTCCTTCCTTTCTTCCTCCATTTCTTCCATCTGTCCTTCCTTCTTTCCTCCCTGCCATCTGTCCTTCCTACCTTCCTTCTTTCCTTCCTTCCATCTGTCCTGCCTTCCTTTCTTCCTTCTGTCCTTCCTTCCTTCGTTCCTTTCTTCCTTCCATCTGTCCTTCCTACCTTCCTTCTTTCCTTCCTTCCTTCTGTCTGTCCTTCCTTCTTTCCTTCCTTCCTTCCTTCTGTCTGTCCTTCCTTCCATCTGTCCTTCCTACCTTCCTTCTTTCCTTCCTTCCTTCTGTCTATCTTTCCTACCTTTCTTCCCTCTTTCCTTTTGTCTGTCTTTCCTTCCCTTCTTATTTCCTTCCTTCCTTCCTTCCCTCCATCTTTTTAATGATCTGGCCCACATGAGATCAGATTGGTGTGTATGTGGCCTTTGAATGAAGATGAGTTTGATACCTCTGGTCTGAGGCAGACTTCACTGAGCATGTGCAGGAACGTTGTGTTTACAGCTTCACCAGCTGTTATAGTTTTAATTGTGTTATAATATTACAACATCTGGATTTTGTGCAACAGTTTATATTTCTCAAAGAACTTCACTACAAAGTCAAGAGGTTGTGATAAGTGCAGCAACAAACGGAGGTCTACAGCACAGAGATCTTATTTTATACTAAAACTGAGGCAGTACACTTGAAGTTTACTTTTTACTCTTCTCTCTTCCTTCCTTCCCTCCTTCCTTCCTCCCTCCCTCCCTCCCTTCCTTCCTTCCTTCCTTCCTCCCTCCTTCCTTCCCACCTCCCTTCCCACCTCCCTTCCTTCCTCCTTCCTTCCCCCTTCCTTCCCTCCCTCCCTCCTCCCCTCTTCCCTCCTCCTTCCTTCCTCCCTCCCTCCCTCCCTTCCTTCCTTCCTTCCTCCCTCCTTCCTCCCTCCTTCCTTCCCACCTCCCTTCCTTCCTTCCTTCCCCCTTCCTCCCTTCCTCCCTTCCTCCTTTCCTTCCTCCCTCCCTCCTTCCCTCCCTCCCTCCCTCCCTTCCTCCCTCCTTCCTCCCTCCCTTCCCTCCTTCCTTCCTCCCTCCCTCCCTCTCTCCCTCTCTTCCTTCCTCCCTCCTTCCTTCCTTCCTTCCTCCCTCCCTTGACTCGCCTGTGACGTGTTTTCTATCGTTTTTGGACAACAAACGGAGGTCTACAGCACAGAGGAGTAAGATTTATCAGACCAGTAGATCTGTGGCCTGTTTCAGGAGTTAAGACTTTAACTCTGGGTTGACTGACTCTGAGCTGTCAAACCTCTCAGATCAGCTGATAACAGTTCAATCAACTCTGAGTCAAAGTAGGTCTGGGTGAAGCTCATGCATGAGGAGATACCAAATAGGCATGGGCCAGTATGAGATTCTAGCGGTATGATAACCATAAGCACAAATATCACAGTTTTACGGTATGGTGGTATTGTGATTACAGCTCTAAAATGTTCCTAAAAGGAAGAAAAATAAAGACAGACATGTTCATTTAACCTGAATCTGTAATGACAGTGTGAGGGGTCGTGATACTCTACGCTGCAGCTGCACCACCTGAGGGATTACTGACCAGCACTTCCTGTCTTTGACCAGCACTTCCTGTCTTTGACCAGACTAGAAACAGCTCATACCTTTTTTACCCAAAATTTGGAGGTTTCGGTTATCGTGACTTTCAAATCGCGGTGAACCTTCAACACGGTTATCATCCCATGCCTACTACCAAGCACTCATCAATGAAACACAGATAACATGAGTCACCACGGCAACAGCAGAAACAAAGGGCTCAGTCCTCCTACTTCTCCTTCAGTAGAGTTAGATAATATTTAATATTAAAGGATAATTACCGTTTTTTACAACCTGGACCTTATTTCTAGCATAAAATACGATCATTTACTCACCCAGACAACTTTGGTGTCATTTGGAGTCGTTCAGACGAAATTAGCTCCAGTGTTGCTGCGTATATCTGTATAACGTGAGTACACGGGGCACCGAAGCTCAGCCTCTATATAACACATTATCTGAAGTCTCTATATAACACATTATCTGAAGTCTCTATATAACACATTATCTGAAGCTCAGTCTCTATATAACACATTATCTGAAGTCTCTATATAACACATTATCTGAAGCTCAGTCTCTATATAACACATTATCTGAAGTCTCTATATAACACATTATCTGAAGTCTCTATATAACACATTATCTGCTGCCAAACTAGTTCATTTCACCAATATTTAGTTATGATACGTTAGTGCTGCTAGAGAGAAGGAAAGAAAGGAGGAAGGAAGGAAGGAAGGAAGGAAAGAAAGGAAAGAAGGAAGGAAGGACAGAAGGACAGAAGGAAGGAAGGACAGAAGGAAGGAAGGAAGGAAGGAAGGGAGGGAGGAAGAAGGAAGGAAAGGAGGAAAGAAGGGAGGAAGAAGGAAGGAAAGGAGTAAGGAGGGAGGAAGGAAGGGAGGAGGGAGGGAGGAAGGAAGGAAGGAAGGACAGAAGGAAGGAAGGACAGAAGGAAGGAAGGAAAGAAGGAAGGAAGGAAGGAAGGGAGGGAGGGAGGGAGGGAGGAAGAAGGAAGGAAAGGAGGAAAGAAGGGAGGAAGAAGGAAGGAAAAGAGTAAGGAGGGAGGAAGGAAGAGAGGGAGGGAGGAAGAAGGAAGGAAAGGAGTAAGGAGGGAGGAAGGAAGGAAGGAAGGAAGGTAGGAAGGAAGGACAGAAGGAGGGGAGGAAGGAAGAAGGAGGGAGGACAACAGGAGGGTTAAAAACCACTAAAGTGATTATTTTATCAGAATAGTTGCTGATTCATCATGTGTTCGTCCACTAATCCATGAATCATTGCAGCTGCACTCATGCATGCAGGATCACATTTCTAAAAACAATGTTTATTCAATTGACTTTTACATTTTACATTATTCTCCATCAGACCTCCATGAAGGAGCCAGCTGTGGCGGCTCGGCGGTTCATGCCAAAACTGTAAAGCCTCTATATTCTGCAATCTAAATGTAGTGTGAAGAGTATAGTCTAGTGTCTGCAGAGGGTCTTACATGTGACTGATTTCCTTCATTTTAAAGCAAAAACATGACATGTTATGGATTCCTGCCCAGACAGACTCCAATCCTCCTACATTAATTTGGCTGAGGTCTGGTGAACTTCTGCTGTTTTTTTAAGCAGTGGTGGGAAAATCCAGGGACAGATGGAGACAGAGAGGAGGGAGGGAGGGAGGGGGGAGAGGGGGGGAGGGTGAAGAAGTAAAAGATTAAGTAACAAGAAAGCAAAGCACAGAAGGGAAAGAAGGAGGTGGGACGAGAGACGAAAACAAGAAGGCATGACGATAAAAGAAGGAGGTGTCCTGATGACATCATGCCGCCCCCCCCCTCCTCACATGATGAGGTCATGAGGAGGATGAAAACATTACAGCACAGAGCAGAAGCAGCGTTGTGGAGGCTGATTAGAAACACATGGACTTCTCCCTCCGTCCAACACAGTCACACCAAAACAAAGGAGTTTCCCTGCTGACTGATTACGTTAACGTAACAACCTGCAGCTATTACAATCATAAATTACTGTCAGCACCTCCCTCCTACAGGACAGCAACGATCCAGCTTACAACTACATCATGAAAATGGATCCATCTCCTGTTCGAAACACTGAATAACATATAGAAACCTGTGATGTTTAAATGTCTGCAACAGGACAACAAATGGGAGAACCAACCACAATTTACAGTAAACTTCAATCTGAATGACCCACAACAGATATCCACAGTACTGTGGGCAGATACTGACCTTATTAAATAGACACAATATCAGCCACATGACACATGATCCACATTAAAACCTGTTTCTTCTGTTCTGTGTTCTGCTCTGTTTGCTACACTGAACAGTAGGCCTGTCACGATAACTACTTTTGTTGGATGATATATCATTGAAATAATCGATGTTATTGTCATTTGAAGAGGAATGATGCCAGATCAATTCAGTACAGTGATAGATTTTGAACTGGGAAAAAATGGGCATCAGTAATGGATCAGTTCAGGTATCAGAGTCAGTATCGGGAGAGGAAACGTCAGATTGATGCGTTCCCAAACGAACACACAGAAATGACGACTTAAAGCGCCTTTTGCACCATGTGGTTTCAGGCTGTTTGAGATGAATGTTGACAATCGTGATGCAAACATTGTGAAATCTCGTCCAGCCTACAGCTAAATTATGTTGGAAATTTAAAGACTGAATTCTCTCAATGTAAGTAGGCATGGACCAGTATGAGATTCTGGTGGTATGATGACCATAAGAAAAAATATCATGGTTTCATGGTATGGTGGTATTGTGATTCCAGCTCTAAAATGTTCCTAAAAGGAAGAAAAATAAAGACAGACATGTTAATTTAACCTGAATCTGTAATGACAGTGTGAGGGGTCGTGATACTCTACGCTGCAGCTGCACCACCTGAGGGATTCCTGACCAGCACTTCCTGTCTGTGACCAGACTAGAAACAGCTCATACCTTAGGAACGCTATGACAGAAAATTTGGTGGTTTCGGTTATCGTGGCTTTTTCAAATGGCGGTATACCTTGAACACGGTTATCATCCCATGCCTACATGCAAGTGATGCCATGACCCACGTCTATAAACCACCCAACCAGTCAGAATACGACATGAAGCGGCGTAATTTCGACGACCTAGTGTCATATGCACCATCAGGTCGAAATCTTGCGTGACCCAGCACAGCACATCTAGAGATCTGTGCGTGATCTCGCGATATTTCAGTGATGTTTCCAGCTTTAGCAGTAGCAGCAGAGTAAAAGCCATCAGGTAAGTGTTATTTTAATAAACTCCTGGTGTACTTACAAACTTTCTAATGCATGGATTTATGAGTAAAGAGCCTATTAGTGCTACTGTAGAAGTTTGATAACAGTCCAGGCATTATTAGTGGGGTCATTTATAGATACACTGGTGGTCCCGTTAGCGTCTGGTGGTCCCGTTAGCGCCTGGACTAAGACATTCGGCTGATAGACCTAACTCCACTATTTTGCGACCAAATGGGAAAAAAGGGCTGAGGCACTGATTAGATAGACCTCATGGTGCATATGACGCTTGGTCGAAATCACACCGAACCATCGCTTTAAAAGTGAAAAATACGTTTTTGTGACGAAGATGGACGACGAGCTCATGACGTGTCTCCGCTTTCATTAGGGTTAGCGCTTCACATTCATTTCACAATCTGACAGCCTCAAGTTGATATCAGATACTCTGACACAGATTATGATTGCTGTTGTTGTCACGCAGTCTCTTGTTCTAGTGCTAGTGCTGAAGTGATCTGTAGCCAGACAACAATTGAGATAACTAAGTGATTAAGTCATTAATAAAGTAAAAATGTCCCACATTTGCTTCAAGTTAAATATTCTGAAACGTGCATGTAAATGGATTCAGCAGATAGTTCTCAGTACAGATAATGACCTCATGAAACTTGATCAGGTATCAGCCAAATGTAAAACAATCCACATTAAATAGAGTTTCTTTATCAATGTTTGTCAATGTGAGTCACAGTGTTATATTACACCGTGACTCACTGTTATATTACATTAAAAGACATTATTACATTATGACAAAAGACATAATGAGGTGTACAGATTTGAAACATGGGATAAAGACTACGCTGCTATCTGACTGGTTCTTGGTGTCGGCAGATATTCTGAGCTGAGGTGTTGTATGAGTCCGTCTTTTTATTATTACATCACTGTACTGTTAATTGAACATGTTTGATTGGTGGATTGTTGGTCAGGAAAGCTGTAGTCTCCAGACTGGGGCACTGCACATTGCACTTTAGTACTGAATAACTGCACTTTAGTATTGTACTGTATTTAAGTTGGGTTTTTTGTCCTATTGTCAACCTGTCTTTTTGTCCTGGGAGGGTGGGTGTATGGTTTGTCTATTGTGTTCTTGTTTATTGTAATGTCTTTGTACTTGTATCAGATGCACTGAAAACGGCACAGAACAATTTTCCGAAAGGACAAATAAACAATCTATCTATCTATCTATCTAACTAATGATTATTTTCATTAACAATTAATGTTCTATTTATTTTTATGACTTATTGATTAATTGTTTTTTTGGTCTATAAAACATTAACTGGGAAAACACCCATTACACACTTCCCTAGAGCCTGTATCTGTGATGTCATCAAGTGTCTTATTTGTCAAACTAAAAGTCCAAAGCTCAAAGAGATTCAATTTACTATCATGCGAAATAAAGAAGAGCCGATTTAAGAACCTGAAACCATCAAATATTTGGCATTGTACTAAAAAAAAACTACTTAAATAATTAATCAGTTAGCAAAAATTGCCAATAAATAGTCTACTGATGGCCTGTGATCCGATTAAAGTGTAAAATAAACCAATTGTCTGGTGTTATTTTGCATCAACACTGGTATTATAAATGTTATGAGAGTGTCTGACCTGCACTTCAACATCTATCTGCTGCCAAAGGTCAGATCCACAGACAAGCCCAGCCTCATGACTCACTGTGAAGCCTCATTAACCTTTTCTTCTACCTTTAAACTGCAGCTGATGAGCAGCGTCAGGTCAGACTGTCCCACTAAAACCAACAGCGGGGCCGCCAACAAAAAGCCCCATTCATCCGTCAGTCCAGTGACATACAGTGTGAGATGGGTGCTGCAGACATCGTAACAGAGAGCACGGGTTGTGAGTCAGCCTCACCACACTGTGCTGCTTTTGCTTTAGATTTCTTGTGACAGTCTATTAAAAAAACACCAGGCTTAAATCTTTTTGTTTGTTATAACTTTTTAAAGCTTGTTTATGGTCTAACAGAGACTACTTACCCTGCTGTAGTTAACTATTAAAATGGTCAGATTATAAGAAATGTGAACATTGGCTCAAAGAATGAAACACTAACAGCTTCAATCCTTTAATATCTACTCCAAAAGTCAGTTTAGGTCAAACTTTCAAGCCTTAACTTAACAGTACTGACTCTTTTTAAACAACCTTGGCTCTATCAGTGCCAGTGTTAATTTATAGACTACTTTCCGTCAGAAGTGAAGTGATTTACTGTTCTTTTTCTCCTTCTTTTTGACACTCAGTCATCCAGGCAGTCTGTGTTGATACTATCTCACGATCCAAAGGAATTTCACAGGACACACCCCTTTCCCATAGCTTTCTCTCCCCCCATTTCAGATAAGGAAGTGGCAGGAGAACCTCTCAGGTAGCCTGCCTAAGCCTCAGGGCATGAAAATAACTCACTGCTATGCCAGGGGAAGAAAAGAATACAAATAGTGATAGTAGCACCGTTAAATAGACACTACTAAGTCACAAGTGTCTTCATACAATGGTGAAGATAGACAGGTTAATGCAAAGCTATATTATACAGTTTATTGTGCTTCATAGTATATATTTAGCATTGCTACAAGTGAGTAAATGATGGCTTTATGATGCTTTCAGCCCCCTAATAATTAGCATTTCTCTATTATTTCAACCTATATGCTTCATAGTATGTGTTTAAATGACATTTTTTAGCTCTTTTATGCATTGTTGTAACTTGTGATATTCAACAAACAATAACTTTAAATGGTTTGTTACAGTTTCTAGTCACTTAATCTTGCTTTAAAGTATGCTAATGTCCTGTGAAAGAGTTGATAGTAAATATATTTGTGTTGCTTCTATTGTGATTTAGCAGCAAATAACAACTACAAGGACTTCCAGGTTACCTGAGCTGCAGCACAAAAGTGGAGCAATGTTAGTTGTGCTAGTCTGTGTCATGGTGAGTCAGGTTTCTCACAGCTAAGTCCACTATACTTAACATAATCTTACCGAGGAGTTCTGTGGGAATGTCTGTCTTCTCCTCCGACATTTCTTCCACCGTAGTAAACACCGAGGAAAGGTCCGGAGACAGCGGGGTAACCCGAGCAGAGAAGCGGCTCCGGTGAGCAGCTCGACCCGCAGGAAGCGACCGAATGAGACAAAAAAAAAAAAAAAAAGGTGTTGTCCTGCTTTTCTGCTGCTAACCTAAAGTTGGTTACCTGTCGACACTACCTACAGTAAATGTTACTGTCTGCATGCCTGATAACGTTACACACCCACACACACACATATCCAAACCACGCTCACACACACACACTTCGCTTCTGCATTGTACTGGTTTGAAGTGGACAGGATTGGGATTAAAATGTAGTTTCAGTGTGAAGCAGGTTAAATCCAACAGTAAAGACAGACAGTCGGTGTGTGAATGACAACAAGCACACACACTCACACACACTCACACACACTTCTGTGATCCCTCCTCTCCTGCAGTTGTCCAGGGAAAAAAAAAAAACTTTTGCTGCTACAATAAAAAATAGTAAAACGGTGACACCTGGTGGCCATTTGGGTGAACAGCATGTATGAATATTATGCGGCATTCAAGAGGTGGAAAGTCGGTTTGTTCACGACTCGTTAAGAATTGACTTGTAGTAAATGATTTGATGATAAGAAACTTTTTACTAATCAAAGTAGGCCTACTGCATGGGCTGCCATTTATTTGCTCATATTCATTAACCCTCGTGTCGTCCTCCAGGTTCAAATTGACCCCGTCTTTTTTGACTGTTCCTTCTTTCCTTCCCTTCCCTCCCTCCTTCTCTCTTTCTTTCCTCCCCTTACCTTCCTTCTTTCCTCTGTCCTTCTTTCCTCCCTCCCTTTCTACCTTCCTTTCCTCCCTTCCTTCTTTCCTTTCCTCCCTCCCTCCCTTTCCTCCCTTCTTTCCTTCTTTCCTCTGTCCTTCTTTCCTTCCTTCCTCCGTCCCTTCCTTTCTCCCTCCCTCCCTCCTTCCTTCTTTCCTCCCTCCCTTCCTTCCTTCCTTTCCTTCCTTCCTTCCTTCCTCCCTTCCTTCTTTCCTTTCCTCCCTCCCTTCTTTCCTTTCCTCCCTCCCTTCTTTCCTTCCTTCCATCCCTCCCTCTTTTCCTTCCTTCTTCCTCCCTTCCTTCCTTCTTTCCTTTCCTTTCCTCCCTTCCTTTCCTTCCTTCCTCCCTTCCTTCTTTCCTTTCCTTTCCTCCCTCCCTCCCTCCCTTTCCTCTGTCCCTCCCTCCCTTCTTTCCTTCCTTCCATCCCTCCCTCCTTTCCTTCCTTCCTTCTTCCTTCCTTCCTTCCTTCCTTCTTCCTCCCTTCCTTGACTCGAGGACAACAGGAGGGTTAAGGTAGTAGGCTGCAGCCCCTTTAGTTGCTGTCCACCTAGCCTGACCCAGATTAGTTTGAAATGCTGTTTGTTAGTATCAACTCTTATCACATGTAAGAGAAATCAATATAGGCTAGAACAGCAGTCAATCAAAGCCATGTCGTCATTGTCGTCGGTCACATGTCCTCATTGGCTTTGGAGACATGTACTGCCTAATCCTAAACACCGATTGGCTGGTGTGTGGTGTCGTCAGAAGCAGGAGAGGCTCACGGTCGTAAACATCTAGTCACGTGTACTCTGAGATGGACGCGCAGGTCAGGAAATGACGTAAACGGACCGTATATGGTTTGTTATTTGTGTTATTACGTTACGTGTTGGACTAAATACATGTTGACATATTGAGGAAAGTATTTCGGTTTTATGGAAACGGATTTCATATTTCACAAGAATGGATACTTGGCGAGCTGTACCGGAAGTCCTGAGTCATAAGATGATCGTTGTGGATAAAGGGAAGACTTTGAAGGTATGTAGCATTATAGCTTTTCTTACTTAGCTCAGGGGCTAGCCGAGCTAATCGCTAATACTATTACGGCTGTGAGCAACCATATAATTCGTGAGTGGTCTTGAATGAATCAGGACAATCTAAGCTTTCCAACGATGTACGGCATGAATATATATGTTTAAGGGTTGCTGTTTAAAACATCCAGAAGAACTTGTGGCTACCTCCTAACATCTGTCCCGTCCCTTAGACGGAACAGCGTACGTTAAGTGGTTAACTGATTACTGTTTTGATTTATTGGTCAATCATTTAGTCTATAAATTGACAGAAAGTAGTGATTCCTGACAGTTCAAGATTACAAGATTACTTCAAATGTCTGGTTTTGTCTGACAAACAGTCCAAAACCCAAAGATATTCAGTTTATCTTCATGTTTGACAAAGAAAAACAATTAATTATCACGTTTGTATCACTTTTGTTTATCTTTGCTTTAGAAGTGACTACATTGATTATTCAATTATCAAAAAAGTTGATCTTTTGTTCATCGACTAATCAGTTCATTGACTAAGCTTGTAGCTCTAGAAAGAGGGCTTATTTTATTTTATTTGAATCCTTTTTAGAGGCTTGAGGAGGTAAAACACAGTAATACTAATATTTGGTGCCCTGAAGTTTTAAGTTGTGAATTCTTGCACTGTTTTAATTCCACAACTTTGGCCTATTTGAGCATTTGAAGAGATTTGTTCTTGACAAACACAAATAGTTGGCAGTCTAATAGGAATAAAATGTTGATCCCATTTTTTACTGGCAACAACAACAACAGCACTTTCAGTCAACCATAAATAAACTGTTTATCATGTGTAGTTTATAAAGAAAGTGCGTCTCTAGTCCTGAAGTGGAACACAGAACATACTGTATATTCATGCCTTACTGTTTAGTATTAAAGTAAGATGTACCTCCTTTGTCTCGGTTACAAATAAGTAAACAAAGGATAGAGGCTCGTGTTTCCATTTAACAGCACCCCCACTGAAAAATCCTGAAAAACTGGCCCATGGTTGAGCCTAATTGCCGACCCCTGTAGTACAGTGGTGGAACAGGAAGCCTACATTTATGCAGGTATGCACTTACACTTGTAATGTACTTGCTGCTGTATGTGGCTGTCTGTCACACCCAAAGCAAGATAACTGAGCCGTATGGCTGTAACACTGATGCCAGTATTTAAAAATGCTGGGTTTGATTCTTGTGTGGGACGGCTCATGACTCTTCCAGCTACAACTCTTCTGACCAATAAAGTGGCCGGCAGTCTGTTGATGTCACATTTAGTATCGGCTCGGCTCGCTTGGAACCTCAGCAGAGCAGGTACTAAAAAAGTACCAGGTACCATGTACTATCCCTAGTGGAGACGCAAAAAAAACGAGTCGAGTCGAGTCGTGCTGGAACTGTGTAGTGGAAAAGCGCCATAAGTTATCAACACACAATAAAATGTGTCAGTACTCCTTTATCTCAGTTACAAATAAGTAAACAAAGGATAGAGACTCGTGTTTCCATTTAACAGCACCCCCAGTGAAAAACTGGCCCATGGTTGAGCCTAATCGCCGACCCCTGTAGTACACAATCAGTGGTGGAACAGGGAGCCTACATTTATGCAGGCATGCACTTATAGGTTATCAACACACAATAAAATGTGTCAGTACTTGGGTGAGTTCTCCTTAGCCTATATGCAGTATTTATGTTAATCTACTGACTGACTTTCACTAATGTGCCTCGTGTTACAGCAGAGCTCAACACTTGTATTATTTTTAACCCAGATATTCACTCACACCAATTATGTTTTTGAGAAATGGTACAACAGCTTTCCCCCTCAGTCAGATTGTTCAGGTTTAGTGCTGCTAAAGTGCGACACTGGTCTGGTTCTGAGGGTTCTTCCTGTTAAAAGGGAGTTTTTTCTTGCCACTGTTGCTCATGTGGGAATGTTGGGTCTCTTTAAAGTTGAAACCTGAAGAGTTCAGTTTATAACCTGCTCTATGTGTAAAGTGCTTTGAGATCACTCTGTTGTGATTTGGCGCTATACAAATAAAGATTGATTGATTGAGATTGATACAATACATTTTACAGACAAGATAATACATTATAACATTAATTCTTTCTGTCTCTGAGTTTGAAATATGAACTGCTTTGACTAAATCAAGTCATATTTCATTTCTTTCCTCAGTCACCAATTTACTCAAACTCCCTTTCTGCCCATGTCTTTCTTCACCTTTTGATTTGTTTTTCTGTAATCAAGGCTTCCGGCCTCGTTTTCTCTCCTCACCCTTTCCTGACCGGATGGGTGGGAATCTTTTTATTTTTGGTGTTGTTAAGGTGACCTACAATTAGAATTACTTACTTACCTACACAAAAATCTATTGCAGTGGGCTAAATAAACAGACACAGTTGTGATCCAGATGTTTTAAAGTAATTAATGGTTAAAAATGTGTTCTTCATCTGATTTGAAGTAGCAGCTTTATATCCTGAGCCCCTGTAACTACCTCACTGAACTTTCAACCATTATTCATCTAAAATATATAATGTGTTAGGGATACTGCATTACTGCATCTCGCTGTCCTCGGAGCCGCGCAATCTAGGTGTTATTTTGGACTCCACACTCTCATATGACACACACAAATCTCATTTCCAGACTCTGTCCTTCACTCTCTGACTCAGTTGCCAAGACTCTCATACATGCATTCATCACCTCATGTCTGGACTATTGTGATGCCATCTTGTATGGGGTCCCCAATAAAACGCTGGACAGGCTCCAACACATCCAAAACTCAGCTGCCAGGGTTCTCACTCAAACTAAACCCTGGCAGCACATCACCCCCCTCCCCCACTCAAACAGCTGCACTGGCTTCCAATTAAGTTCTGCATTACTTTTAAACTTCTTCTCCTCACCTATAAATCGCTTCATGCCGTTGCACCCCAGTACTTGACGGACCTTCTCCATATTTACCACCTTTCACGGGACCTGCACTCTGCCGACTTGGGCCCCCTGTCCATCCCCCCGCTGCACCAGAAGGCAAACCTTCGGGAGCAGGGCTTTCAGTGTGGCAGCTCCTACACTGTGGAACTTGCTCCCTCCTAACATTCGCCAAGCACCAACTCTGGACTCTTTTAAATCTCTGTTGTTCCTGCAGGCTTTTGTCGGCTAAATGTGTGTTTCTTGTTATTGTGAAGCAACCTTGGGTTTCATGAAAGGCGCTATACAAAATAAAGTTATTATTATTAAAAACATTTTGTATGAAAACACTGTTCAGGTCCCACACCTTCAGAAAAAGTAGGACAATGCAAAAAATACAGTTTCAGGAATAATAAAGACAATATGATCCATTCCTGCTTTGATCCGAGAACAGACTCATAATGGCTTTCATAAGATGTCTGCTGTATCTGGGACATTTGCATTTATATAAATCCTTCACATTTTTGATGTCAAATTCATTTAGCTGTGATGCTTTTCTTGAGTAGATGCCAAACAGTCTGTGTGTGACTCCCATCAACGCCCAAAATAATGATAGTAATGATTCACATGTGTGTTGTCGCAAGATTTCATGATTTTTTTTTTCTTCATTGTCTTTATTGCAGTTTTTGTTTCCACTCAACAAAACAGTGTCTACAAAAACTAGACACACAACAAAACAAACACAAAACATACACAGCAGCTCTTACATAGGAGATGAACATATGGCATAGTACAACAAGTGGTGGGTCAGTTTTACAGAACCCGGATGTCGTTCAAGTGCACAACAGTCCCTTTAATAGTGTGTAGGAACGGTCCAGTCCGATATCAATCTATCTTTATTTGTATAGCGCCAAATCACAACAAAGTTATCTCAAGGCTCTTTACACATAGAGCAGGTTCTAAACCGAACTCTTCAGGTTTTAATTTTAAAGAGACCCAACATTCCCATATGAGCAGCACTTGGTGACAGTGTCAAGAAAAAACTCCCTTTTAACAGGAAGAACCCTCAGAACCAGACTCAGAGTGGGAGAACATTTGCCTGGACCGGTTAAGAGTTAGGGCTCTTAGAGCTCCTAGTTTATGCTGCTATAGGCTTAGACTGCCGGGGGACTCCCATGATGCACTGAGCTCCTCTCTCCTCCTCCCTCTCTCTCTCTATCCATCCATCTATATCCATTAACATTCATGTACTATTAATGCATTCAATAAGCTAAACTTCTTCCCCGGAGTTGTCTGTGCTTTCTGGTCTCACAGGTAATCTGGGCCTGGAGACGTCCGGATGACTGATTCCAGTCCCGGACCTTCAATGTGCTTCTCTCTCCTCCTCTCCCTCCTCCTCCTCTCCTTCCTCTCTCTCCTCTCCTTCCTCTCTCTCTCCTCTCCTTCCTCTCTCTCTCCTCTCCTTCCTCTCTCTCTCCTCTCCTTCCTCTCTCTCTCCCCTCTCTCTCTCCTCTCCTTCCTCTCTCTCTCCTCTCTCTCCTCTCTCTCCTCTCCTTCCTCTCTCTCCTCTCCTTCCTCTCTCTCCTCTCCTTCCTCTCTCTCTCCTCTCTCTCCTCTATCCTTCCTCTCTCTCCTCTCTACTCCAACCGGTCCAGGCAAATGTTCTCCCACTCTGAGTCTGGTTCTGAGGGTTCTTCCTGTTAAAAGAGAGTTTTTTCTCTCCACTGTTGCTCATGTGGGAATGTTGGGTCTCTTTAAAGTTAAAACCTGAAGAGTTCGGTTTAGACCTGCTTTTTGAATGAAAATGAGTTTGACTCCTTTGGTCTAAATTAAATAAAATGGTTTGTGATTACATTTAGTACATTTAGATATTTATGGTCCGATAAGGAATGACCTGATTTACCCTCTAGCTCCTCCAGCAAGCCAACAAAACATCTCAACATCTGCCTGAAGAACATTTTGCACAGACATTAATGCTTCCCAGACGATGAATCCCAACGACTTTGGTAATCTTGTGGCTTTTGAGGTTGACATTTGTGTTTTTATAAGGGAAATATTTCAACAACTTTGCGACAGATTGCCTTGGAATTTGGCACATATGCCTCCTGATGAAATTATGGTTTTTTTATGATTACCTCCAGATATGTTGCAATGTATACAAAAATACTCTGCTTGAAATAATAATGTGTCTCATGGTTTTTTCCACAAAAAGTCCAGTTACCTAATCAAAATCCTACATCATACATCGTCCTTTTTCCCTGAATAATTCATGAATATATAAATATTGCCAATTCTCAGAATTTTTGAGCACTGGAGGCTTCAAGTTTCCTCATCTTTTATGTAAATAGCATACTGAACAGTTAGCTCCCAAACTATGATGTGATGTCACAAATCATGGTCATAGGCACACTTCTTAAGCTCAGATATTCAATGGGTACAGAGTAGGCATGGGATGATAACCGTGTTCAAGGTATACCGCAATTTTTGAAAAAGCCACGATAACCGAAACCGCCAAATTTTCTGTCATATTGTTCCTGAGGTATGAGCTGTTTTGAGTCTGGTCAAAGACAGAAAGTGCTGGTCCTTCCTTCCCTCCGTCCCTCCTTTCCTTCCCTCCCTCCCTCCCTTCCTCCCTTCTTTCCTTCCCTCCTTGACTCGAGGACAACAGGAGGACGAGCTTAATCTCTGTTTAGGGAAAGGAAGTGACCCTCACTTTTTAGTCAGGTCAGAAATCCCTCAGTTGGTGCAACTGCAGCGTAGAGTATCACGACCCCTCACACTGTCATTACAGATTCAGGTTAAATTAACATGTCTGTCTTCATTTTTTGTGATATTTTTGCTCATGGTTATCATACCACTAGAATCTCATACCGGCCCATGCCTAGTACAGAGAAACTTTCCTACTTCAGTAGATGAATGAGAAAACAGTCTTCTAGTGTCAAACTCTGCACATACTGTACATTATTCTGCAGTTTTAGTGGAGGAGGACTTTAACTTATTATATTGCACCATGATCAGGTCTAAAATTTGTTTAGTTTAATACCATACGACTAAATACCTGCAACAGTAGGTGCTGTCTAGTGAAGCTGTGTTGGCCCTATTTGAACACTAGATGGAGACAAATAGCCATCATACATTTGACACTAGACCAGCAGCTGCTGTGGTGGACTAGTGATACTTTGACTCATGCAACATTGTTTTTTTAGAGTTGAGTCCCATAACTGTGATGTCATTTTAACAACTGGGTATACTTTCACTTGTCAACTAACAACTATTCACTTTTCCAGAGGATGATAATGTCCTTCAGCCTCAGACTTTAGACCTGCTCGTAGTAGAGTAGAGGTATCAAACTCATTTTCATTCGAGGGCCACATACAGACCAATCTGATCTCATGTGGGCTGGATTCCATCTATCCTTCCTTCCTTTCTTCCTTCTGTCCTTCCTTCCTTTCTCCCTTCTGTCCTTCTATCCATCTGTCCTTCCTTCCTTTCTTCCTTCTGTCCTTCCTTCCATCTGTCTTTCCTTCCTTTCTCCCTTCCTTCCTTCTGTCTGTCCGTCCTACACTGTCTCTCTTTCCTACCTTTCTTCCCTCTTTCCTTTTGTCTGTCTTTCCTTCCTTCCCTTCTTATTACCTTCCTTTCTACCTTCCTTCCTTCCTTCCTTCCCTCCCTCCATCTTTTTAATGATCCGGCCCACATGAGATCAAATTTGTGTGTATGTGACCCTTGAAAGAAAATGAGTTTGACACCTCTGTATTAAAAATAACTGTCTTAAACTTTTTATCATCCTGTCTTCAAATGTTGTAATGCTTGACTCCACAAGATGGCGGTAGAGAGGTTTATAGAGATCTTCCAATTCCTGATTCTCGGAACATGTGAATCCCATATGTGAATCTTTAATGCATTACATAAGTACATTACTTACTGGCAGTGGTAATTTTTTGCAGCCAGTTTCGCAGGAAATAAACATAATTTAAAGGATTGAACAGTGGTTTAGATTAAAATATGTTGGGAAGATGAGTTCATAGGAGTTTAAATCCTGTTGGAGGGAGAAGATGATGATGATCTGTCCAAGGTGCTGAAACAGTTCTTTCCTTCAGCTGACTTCTACAAAGTAATCTGCATGTATTGTTCCTTTTGACTGGATGGTGTCAAACTCATTTTCATTCGAGGGGCCACATACAGACCAATCTGATCTCATGTGGGCCGGATCAGTAAAAAGATGGAAGGAAAGAAGGAAGAAAGGAAGGAAATAAGAAGGAAAGACAGGCAAAAGGAAGGAGGGAAGAAAGGGAGGAAGGAAGAAAGGAAGGACAGAAGGAAGAAACGGAGGAAGGACAGATGGAAGGAAGGACAGAAGGAAGAAAGGGAGGAAGGACAGATGGAAGGAAAGAAGGAAGAAAGGAAAGACAGAAGGAAGAAACGGAGGAAGGACAGATGGAAGGAAGGACAGAAGGAAGAAATGGAGGAAGGACAGATGGGAGGAAGGACAGATGGAAGGAAGGACAGAGGGAAGAAATGGAGGAAGGAAGAAACGGAGGAAGTAAGAAAGGGAGGAAGAAAGGAAGGACGGATGGAAGAAATGGAGGAAGGAAGAAAGGGAGAAAGGACAGATGGAAGGAAGGACAGAAGAAAGAAAGGGAGGAAGGAAGGAAGGGAGGAACAAAGAAAGGATAAAAGGAAGGTAGGAAGGACAGATGGATGGAAGGAAAAGAACACAGGAAGGAAAGTGGGCCGGATTGCACCCCAGAGAGAAGGAGGGAGGAAGGAAGGAAGGAAGGGAGGAAGGTAGGGGGATCAAAGAAAGAGAGAAGGAGGGAGGGAGGGAGGGAGGAAGGAAGGAAGGAAGGAAAGAAGGAAAGAAAGAGAAAGAAGGAGGGAGGACAGAAGGAACAGTCAAAACAGACGGGGTCAATTTGACCCAGTAGGACGACAGGAGGGTTAAGAGAACAGCTGTTTGAATAGCGGTCCACTATAGTGACCACTGTGCGTGAAAGGGTTAAAGAGGTTTGTGTCAGAGGGAGCTCAAAGGAGAGAGCTGGGAGTGCAACCTCAAAGCTGTCAGTGAGAAAGAAAAAAGAGAGAACTGTAAACAAAAGGTTATTAAATGTTATGAAAATAGCAAGATTACACATTTTCACTTCCCACATTTGTTGGCAAGTTACAAGTTGTTGTTTTTTTTTTTGCTTGGATTTTTATTCTCTCTCTTATTTTATTTTTTTGCTTGATCATTCTGACACAAATCTGATTCATTCAAGTCATTGCGGTTCATTTCCGTAGTGAAACCACCCAATGACTGACTGAAGACTGATATATGAAATTTCTTTGAGAAGCGCATTTGAGTCCTCTCTGTCTGGGTCAAGTTCATTACAATCACGCTGTTTCTTTCCAGCCAGCAGTCCATCCTTATCTGTATTTACATTCCTCTCAGTGCACTATGAAATAAATCAGCAGTCCACACGCAGTTTCTAGGAAAGGTTGACATAAGCACTTCTGGTGTATTATTCAGTATGTAAGTGTTCCTAGATAAGTCAATCTTTCATAGAAAGGGATTGCGTTGATGCACAGTATAGCCCAGTTTCCTGTTACATCACTGGTTTAAGTTGCAGCATACTTATAGCTCTGAGATTACCCATCTTGTTCCTGATAATATCCAGGAAGTGGTCAACTTTTGCTAAACTTCTTCCTAGAAAGATGAGCAAACATTTCACAGAAGCTGTAGGGTTACTGGAGAAAGTCCAGCTTCCTTAAACTGTCAGTGCACTCAAAGGTTCGTCTTCATTGGTTTCAACAAACTTTTCAGGTCCAGCTTCCTTAAACTCAGAATCACCGTCTGAGTCATGAATGCACAGCCAGGCTACAGTACTACCAATTTCTGCCTCCCTCCTTCCCTCCCTCCCTGAGAGTTCAATATGATTTTGTGGACGTGTCACAGATGACAGCCTACTAAGTTACTCAGCAGCCTTTCAAAAGTAGTCACTACACCCCTTGTTCTTCTTGTTGATGTTTTTTATGACTCTTGCTGTATGTCTGTGCTCAATCTTGGGCCAATCAGATGCCTCCCTGATGGTGTTGCAGAATGAATCAGAGAGTAGTAGGACGCTGAACACGTCCGTCTAGTTTCACCAGAAAAACCTGTTTTATTTGGGTATGACCATGCTCGTTGGTGGAGAAACCAGACCACTATGACAACAAACCACTCTTCTCCATTATCTCAAAAGGATGACTGTTTAAATCAAGTTGGTTCTGTAAAGCTTGACTGTGTGGGGCCTTTGGCCTTTGCCTTTGGAAGACGTGCTCTGCAAGTTACCTCATTCATAACATCCTCAGGCTTGAACTCCTCCGCCCTCATGCAGCATCTTTCTGGCCGGGATTCACTAAATGAAGTAATTGCTATTGAAATCTTTGGGTGTGTGCTTCTTTTCATGTTCCAAGCCTTTCAAGCCAAACACATTTGACAAATTACAGAGATTAAAAAACAAATTGCAGACTATAAACTCTAGCCAAAGCAAATGAGTATCTGACTGCAGTTATTTTTAATCACTGGTCTCCTCAGACTGAAAGTAAAAAAGGAGTCACTCCAAAGCCACAACTTTAAATCACAGTTGATAATGATCAACTCTAAAGAATGATCTCAAAGGAAGTCCAGTAGCTGAGCTGGGCTTTGCCTTGAATGGGCATTGATACAAAATGAAATGGCTCATGCAAAAGAAACACAAGTCATAGTAAACCTACTGAGTAAGCAGCTAAATAGTGACCCATGGAAAAGCCCCTTGTTTATCAGGCATGACAGGAAGCTGAGACAGATCCTGAGAAAATGTGCAGGTGTCAAGCTAATCACTGCCTGTGTTTGCTGTACCACAGAATACTAAAACAAGCTCGGGGGAACAAATACAGTCAGGAACCAAATGAGTTGCTCAATAACCTCAAAGCATGTTTGTCTTCACATAAACACACATGTTCATCAAGTGATACCATGTGTGGTCAAACTGTATGTCCTCTACCTGTTTCCCTGTTGCTACTGCATTCCTTCCTTCCTTCCTTCCTTCCTTCCTTCCTTCCTTCCTTCCTCCCTCATCAGTGCTACTAAAAGGTTCTTCTTCATTGGTTTCAACAAACTTTTCATGTCCAGCTTCCTTAAACTCAGAATCACCCAGTACTATCAATTTCTCCCTCCCTCCCCCCCCCTCCTTCCTTCTTTCCTCCCTCCCTCCCTCCCTTCCTTCCTTCCTTCCTACCTTCCTCCCCTCTTTCCTTTCCTCCCTCCCTCCCTCCTACTGCATTTAAAAACAAGATAAAGCCTAATCATTGGTAGACCTGTTTGTTGTAAAAAGCTGAGGAAGTTGGTTGTGGGTGACATCTCACACACAGAAAGGAAGTAAGGAAGGAAATAAGAAGGGAAGGAAGGAAAGACAGGCAAAAGGAAAGAGGGAAGAAAGGTATGAAGGACATATGGAAGGAAGGACAGAAGGAAGAAAGGGAGGAAGGACAGATGGAAGGACGGACAGAAGGAAGAAAAGTAGGAAGGAAGAAAGGAAGGACAGAAGGAAGAAAGGAAGGAAGAACAGATGGAAGGAAGGACAGATGGATAGAAGGAAGGACAGAAGGAAGAAAGGAAGGAAGGACAGATGGAAGGAAGGACAGAAGGAACGAAGAAAGGAATTAAATAAGGTAGGATGGACAGATGGAAGAAAGGAAAAGACCACTGGATGGCAAGTGGGCCAGATGGTACCCCTCGGCGGGCCGCATCTGGCCCACGGGCCTCATGTTTGACACCCCTGAGTTTAAAGTTAGTTTAACTGCGTCGACTGTGTGAGAACAGAGCAACAGGAAGCTGACATTACAACCTCCTCTGTCATCTTCCTTGGGAGGACAGGCTTGAACAGAGAGCTCTTTCTTGTTGTTGTCTCAGTTTTACTACCTTGTGCCATCTGTGAAGCTTTATGCAGATTATGTTCCTGAGCTAAATAAAACCCGTCTGTACTCTCTGTTCTAAACTCAACCAGACAAAGACCCTGCAGGTTTCTATTAGACACACACAAGTCTGTTTATGGTTAGTCTTCAGACGTCACTTCTAAAATTTGCTGTTTGAAAATGAATGCACTTCCTCTGAATTGTAGTATCATCTTTTTTTTAAGTATATTTTTTGGGGGCTTTTTGCCTTTAATGGACAGACAAGTAGAGAGAGAGAGAGAGAGACAGGAAACTGGAGGCAGAGAGGGGGGGGGGGGATGACATGCAGGATAGGACAGCTTGGTCTGGGAGTCAAACCGGGGTCGCCTGCAGTGAGGACTGTAGCCTCAACACATGGGACGGGTGCTCTACTAAACACCTCCCCATCATCTTTTACCTCAACATCCAAAATCCACATCCATTATTTATTTATTCATTTATTTATTTATTTATTGCATTTTCACACAACCCAATAACTTACATGTAGCTATAACGGGTCTGTGTTAATTTTATAAATGTATTATTATTTATTTGGAAGCAGCAGTTTGTGTTGTGTGGCCTGGGATCATAATCATCACAGGTCAGTCTATCCCCCCCTGCCCACCCCCCCTTGCTTTTCCTCTGAGAGTGAGACTCACTCACAACCTGCTCACAGTCTCACCCCCCCCCCCCCTTTGCCTTTTCTTCTGACACACACAACCTGTATACATGACACATGCACACATTGCCCACAGCAAACAACGCTCCTGGGTTTCATTATGAAAGGTAGTGATGTGGATGTGAAGTCATGTGCAATCAGGAGAGACAAATGAATGAAGCAAAAAGAAATGTTTGTTATACAGAAGATGTCATTGGTGAGTAATGTACTTCGACAAGACAGAAACCCTCTTCTCACAGAGTCTAGACACTGGGGGTGGGGGCTGATGGTAATGGGGGGGGGGTACTCAAACAGAGTGGTAAAAGGAACTGGCTAATAATGCTTTCTATTTGACTACACACTAGAAATGGATGTTGTAGTCATGCAGATCCACTTCTATCAGCGGCTAGATATACGTAGGATTCAGCGGTGACCACAAACAGCTCTTCAGCAGAATATTATTCCTGCATTTCCTGTATTTATATTACATTAGCATTGTGGTCAACTCTCTCTGATAGTAAACTAGAGACGAGCTGTGTAAGCAAACACTTGGCACAGACTCATTTCCTTCCCCACAGGGTTGTGTTTTGTCCCCTGTATCTTTTATAACCAACATGTGTCAGAGTGTGTTTGATAGGAGAACCATTATGAAATATGCAGACGACACAGTCACCAAGGGGCCTGTTACAGGCAGGAGAGACAGGTCATGGTCCGGTTGTGAGGAGTCCCATTTAGAGATAAACACAAAAAAGACCAAGGATATGAAAATCAATTTTAGGAAGCAAGCCCCTCCACATGAAGTCACATACATCAAGGGTCAGACAGTAGAACTTGTACAATCTTACAAGTATCTGGGTACAATCATAGACACTAAACTTACCTTTGATGAAAACTGTGAAGCTGTGTGTAAGAAGGGACACCAGCGTCTTTTCTGTTTAAGGAAACTGTCTCACTTTTTCATGTTGACAGATCATTGATGAAACTGTTCTACCGTGCTTTTATTGAGTCTGTCATTTCTTTCTGTATGGTGGCATGGTTTGGCAACCTGTCTTTAAAGAGCAGGAACTCACTGAGCCAGGTCGTCAAATGGGCTAGCAGGACGATCGGTGAGACACAGCTTAGCCCAGAAGCCCTGTATATAAGACAGCTGCAGCGGCTCACTGGTCCCATCTTAGGGGACAGGTCTCACCCCCTCTATAGTGACTTCCTGGTTCCATCTTAGGGGACAGGTCTCACCCCCTCTATAGTGACTTCCTGGTTCCATCTTAGGGGACAGGTCTCACCCCCTCTATAGTGACTTCCTGGTTCCATCTTAAGGGACAGGTCTCACCCCCTCTATAGTGACTTCCTGGTTCCATCTTAAGGGACAGGTCTCACCCCCTCTATAGTGACTTCCTGGTTCCATCTTAGGGGACAGGTCTCACCCCCTCTATAGTGACTTCCTGGTTCCATCTTAGGGGACAGGTCTCACCCCCTCTATAGTGACTTCCTGGTTCCATCTTAGGGGACAGGTCTCACCCCCTCTATAGTGACTTCCTGGTTCCATCTTAAGGGACAGGTCTCACCCCCTCTATAGTGACTTCCTGGTCCCATCTTAGGGGACAGGTCTCACCCCCTCTATAGTGACTTCCTGGTTCCATCTTAGGGGACAGGTCTCACCCCCTCTATAGTGACTTCCTGGTTCCATCTTAGGGGACAGGTCTCACCCTCTCTATAGTGACTTCCTGGTTCCATCTTAGGGGACAGGTCTCACCCCCTCTATAGTGACTTCCTGGTTCCATCTTAAGGGACAGGTCTCACCCCCTCTATAGTGACTTCCTGGTTCCATCTTAAGGGACAGGTCTCACCCCCTCTATAGTGACTTCCTGCTCCTCCCATCTGGCAGCAGGTACACCGTACCTAGGACCAGAACTAAAAGGCACAGGTCTAGCTTTGTCCCTGCAGCCATCATACATCTTAATAAGAACTTGTGATCCCTTGATGATGGTTGGGGAGTTGTGGAGTTGATGATGATGATGATGATGTTGACAATGATTGTGTTGATGATGATGGTGTTGATGATACGTATGATGATGAGTGCACTTATGCACTTTATGCCATGCACTTTTAGGGTAGCCACCCTACATATATAATGCACTTTTTGACGCAGCATGGAATGATGATGGGGATGATGACGAGTTGTGTAGCTATTTTACCGTTTTCATTTTCTTGTATTGTTTGGTATGAATGTCTCTCACTGCGAGCCAAATTTACCTGCGGGTACAAATAAAGAAATCTAATCTAATCTAATCCTCTAAACTAATGCATGACGTAATACTACAAACAAAGATGTAAAGCAGAGTCACCTATTTTTAAAGAGGTGACTTCTTCGTTCTTTCCTTCCTCCCTCCTTTCTTCTCTCCTCCCTCCTTTTCTTCCCTCCTTCCTTCCTCCTTTCCTTCCTTCTTCCTTCCTTCACTCCTTCCTCCCTCCTTTCCTTCTTTCCTCTTCCTCCCTCCCTTACTTCCTTGACTCAAGGACAACAGGAGGGTTAACTGCGTCGACTGACAGACACTCTGGTAAGAAATGCTTTACATTATGGGCTTAAAACTGCCTTGAAATGTAAAATAACAGGATTTTAAACATGCAATTCAAAACGCCATTAATCGCGATTATGGAAATTCTGCGATTAATCTCGATTAAAAAAATTAATCGTTTGACAACCCTAATTTTCACATAACCCAATAACTTCCATGTAGCTATAACGGGTCTGTATTAATTTTATAAATGTATTACTACTTATTTGGAAGCAGCACCTCTTCCACCTCTCTTTCCACCTCTTATATCTCTCTTATAGCCTCTTCCTCTCCGTTTTTGGTGAATTTCTGAAAATGAAACAGCGCCGCCTACAGGCCTGGAATATGAAGTAGCGTGTTGAGTCGTGTTGAGATGGATCCGTTTGTACGCAAATATTCTTGAAACGATGTCAGGGAAAACGGAGGGGGAAAAGATGGTTTTGGTACGTGTGGACTTGAGACCTGAGACTCACTCACAACCTGCTCACAGCCTCTGCAGTCGCAAGTTGACCCCCCCACCCCCCCCGGCCCCTCGCCCCCTCCCCTTTGCCTTTTCTTCTTACACACACAACCTGTATACATGACTCTCAGCAGCAAGTGGACGTGATAGTAGGGGCGCCTCATCGGTTGGTTGCCCACATTGCCCATAGCAAACAACACTCCTGGGTTTCATTATGAAAGGTAGTGATGTGGATGTGAAGTCATGTGCAATCAGGAGAGACAAGAAACCCTCTTATGGAGTTTAGACACTGGGGGTGGGGGCTGACGGTACACTCAAACAGAGAAAGAGGATCTACTGTCTAAGAGGATGTGAACCATTGATGTCTTATCTGACTCCTGGAAGACAAACAGAAAGGAGTGTGGGCATGTGTGAGGGATGAGAATGAATGATTTGAGAAATAAAACTACAGAATAAAAAATAGTCTTCCTGACTTTTCACTAAGCTTCATTTGTTTTTTAAAACTCATATTATAAAAAAAAGGTTTGAGCCAGTCTCATATTTCTTTTATGGTAAAAGGAACTGGCTAATAATGCTTTGTATTTGACTACACACTAGAAATGGATGTTGTAGTCATACAGATCCACTTCTATCAGCGGCTAGATATACGTAGGATTCAGTGGTGACCACAAACAGCTCTTCAGCAGAATATTACTCCTGCATTTCCTGTATTTATATTACATTAGCATTGTGGTCAACTCTCTGATAGTAAACTAGAGACTAGCTGTGTAAGCAAACACTTGGCACAGACTCATTTCCTTCCCCACAGGGTTGTGTTTTGTCCCCTGTATCTTTTATAACCAACATGTGTCAGAGTGTGTTTGATAGGAGAACCATTATGAAATATGCAGACGACACAGTCACCAAGGGGCCTGTTACAGGCAGGAGAGACAGGTCATGGTCCGGTTGATAACCATTTTATAGAGTGGTGTGAGGAGTCCTATTTAGAGATAAACACAAAAAAGACCAAGGATATGAAAATCGACTTTAGGAAGCAAGCCCCTCCACATGAAGTCACATACATCAAAGGTCAGACAGTAGAACTTGTACAATCTTACAAGTATCTGGGTACAATCATAGACACTAAACTTACCTTTGATGAAAATTGTGAAGCTGTGTGTAAGAAGGGACACCAGCGTCTTTTCTGTTTAAGGACACTGTCTCACTTTCATGTTGACAGATCATTGATGAAACTGTTCTACCGTGCTTTTATTGAGTCTGTCATTTCTTTCTGTATGGTGGCATGGTTTGGCAACCTGTCTGTAAAGAGCAGGAACTCACTGAGCCAGGTCATCAAATGGGCTAGCAGGACGATCGGTGAGACACAGCTTAGCCCAGAAGCCCTGTATATAAGACAGCTGCAGCGGCTCACTGGTTCCATCTTAGGGGACAGGTCTCACCCCCTCTATAGTGACTTCCTGGTTCCATCTTAAGGGACAGGTCTCACCCCCTCTATAGTGACTTCCTGCTCCTCCCATCTGGCCGCAGGTACACCGTACCTAGGACCAAAACTAAAAGGCACAGGTCTAGTTTTGTCCCTGCAGCCATCATACATCTTAATAAGAACTTGTGATCCCTTGATGATGGTTGGGGAGTTGTGGAGTTGATGATGATGATGATGATGTTGACAATGATTGTGTTGATGATGATGATGGTGTTGATGATACGTATGATGATGAGTGCACTTATGCACTTTATGCCATGCACTTTTAGGGTAGCCACCCTACATATATAATGCACTTTATGACGCAGCATGGAATGATGATGGGGATGATGACGAGTTGTGTGGCTGTTTTACTGTTTTCATTTCTTGTATTGTTTGGTATGAATGTCTCTCACTGCGAGCCAAATTTACCTGCGGGTACAAATAAAGAAATCTAATCTAATCTAATCTAATCCTCTAAACTCATGCATGACGTAATACTACAAACAAAGATGTAAAGCAGAGTCACCTATTTTTAAAGAGGTGACGTCTTCGTTCTTTCCTTCCTCCCTCCTTTCTTCTCTCCTTCCTCCTTTTCTTCCCTCCTTCCTTCCTCCTTTCCTTCCTTCTTCCTTCCCTCCTTCCTCCCTCCTTTCCTTCTTTCCTCTTCCTCCCTCCCTTACTTCCTTGACTCAAGGACAACAGGAGGGTTAACTGCGTCGACTGACAGACACTCTGGTAAGAAATGCTTTACATTATGGTCTTAAAACTGCCTTCAAATCTAAAATAACAGGATTTTAAACATGCAATTCAAAATGCCATTAATCGCGATTATGGAAATTCTGCGATTAATCTCGATTAAAAAAATTAATCGTTTGACAACCCTAATTTTCACATAACCCAATAACTTACATGTAGCTATAACGGGTCTGTATTAATTTTATAAATGTATTACTACTTATTTAGAAGCAGCACCTCTTCCACCTCTCTTTCCACCTCTTATATCCCTCTTATAGCCTCTTCCTCTCCGTTTTTGGTGAATTTCTGAAACTGAAACAGCGCCGCCTACAGGCCTGGAATATGAAGTAGCGTGTTGAGTCGTGTTGAGATGGATCCGTTTGTACGCAAATATTCTTGAAACGATGTCAGGGAAAACGGAGGGGGGAAAGATGGTTTTGGTACGTGTGGACTTGGCCTGAGACTCACTCACAACCTGCTCACAGCCTCTGCAGTCGCAAGTTGACCCCCCCACCCCCCCCGCCCCCTCCCCTTTGCCTTTTCTTCTTACACACACAACCTGTATACATGACTCTCAGCAGCAAGTGGACGTGATAGTAGGGGCGTCTCATCGGTTGGTTGCCCACATTGCCCACATTGCCCACAGCAAACAACACTCCTGGGTTTCATTATGAAATGTAGTGATGTGGATGTGAAGTCATGTGCAATCAGGAGAGACAAGAAACCCTCTTATGGAGTTTAGACACTGGGGGTGGGGGCTGACGGTACACTCAAACAGAGAAAGAGGATCTACTGTCTAAGAGGATGTGAACCATTGATGTCTTATCTGACTCCTGGAAGACAAACAGAAAGTAGTGTGAGCATGTGTGAGGGATGAGAATGAATGATTTGAGAAATAAAACTACAGAATAAAAGATAGTCTTCCTGACTTTTCACTAAGTTTCATTCGTTTTTTAAAACTCATATTATAAAAAAAAAGTTTGAGCCAGTCTCATATTTCTTTTATGGTAAAAGGAACTGGCTGTTTAGCTTGTGCAGGTCAGAAATAATGCTTTCTATTTGACTACACACTAGAAATGGATGTTCCAGTCATACAGATCCACTTCTATCAGCGGCTAGATATACATAGGATTCAGCGGTGACCACAAACAGCTCTTCAGCAGAATATTATTCCTGCATTTCCTGTATTTATATTACATTAGCATTGTGGTCAACTCTCTCATAGTAAACTAGAGACGAGCTGTGTAAGCAAACACTTGGCACAGACTCATTTCCTCTTAAGATCGTGCATGATGTAATACTACTGTACAAACAGAGATGTAAAGTAGAGCGTATTTTTAAAGAGGAAATACAATATGCATTTTCCATGAGATGATCTGAGGCTTTACTGGAATATTTTTGCATGAGTTATAATTAAAACAAACAAATAACCTCCTTATTTATCCAAACCAGTGGCGTGCACAGACTTTTTGAAGGGCAGGGGCGCAAAGAAAAAAAAGGGCACACACAGCACATTCTCGCCACTGAAGAGGGCACCTTAGCACGTGTTTTGGCTCCCAAGAGGGCACCTTAGCACGTGTTTTGGCTCCCAAGAGGGCACCTTAGCACGTGTTTTGGCTCTCAAGAGGGCACCTTAGCACACATTTTGGCTCCCAAGAGGGCACCTTAGCACACGTTTTGGCTCCCAAGAAGGCACCTTAGCACGTGTTTTGGCTCCCAAGAGGGCACCTTAGCACACGTTTTGGCTCCCAAGAGGGCACCTTAGCACATGTTTTGGCTCCCAAGAGGGCACCTTAGCACACGTTTTTCAACAATTGGGCCATGAGGGCAGGCAACCGCCCCCCCTGCCCCCCTCTTGTGCACACCACTGATCCAAACCACACAGATAGGCTCGATATCAGTGGATCACATCAGTTTATTGTTGCTTACAGTCTAAATTTTAATTCAATTGCAAGCTATTTAAAATAAACACTGTATTCCTCTGTAATACAGGCAGGAAGGAGGGGAGGGAAGGAAAGAAGGAGGGAAGAAAGGGGGATGGAGGAAGTACAGACGGAAGGAAGGAAGGGAGGAAAGAAGAATAAGATGGGGTCAATTTGACCCGAGAGGACGACACAAGGGTTAAAACTGTTAAGTAACAATCTGGCCTGTGCATCCTACGAACCAACATCACTGTTCATAGTGTTTGTTGTGACCTACAGTTGCCTGCAGTAACTGTAGAAGTGTGCATGCTTTGTTCAGTGTACAGTTAGCTGCTATCTTGTGGAACAAATCATTTGCCTAATCAAATAACATCATGTGCAAAAGATGCACGTTCAACCCGGCGAGTTCTAACAGTGTGTCAGTGTTGTTGGTAATATATTAACCACACTTGTGAAATCCTGTCTAGACAAGGATGGTAATTATATTATTATTATTATATTTTGAACTCCACACTCTCTTATGACACACACATTAAATCTGTCACCAAATTCTGACTCAGTTGCCGAGACTCTCATACATGCATCATCACCTCACGTCTGGACTACTGTCATCTTGTATGGGGTCCCCAATAAAACGCTGGACAGGCTCCAACACATCCAAAACTCAGCTGCCAGGGTTCTCACTCGAACTAAACCCTGGCAGCACATCACCCCACCCCCCACCCCCACACTCAAACAGCTGCACTGGCTTCCAATTAACTTCCACATCACTTTTAAACTTCTTCTCCTCACCTATAAATCGCTTCATGCCTTTGTACCCCAGTACTTAATGGACCTCCTCCATGTTTACCACCCTTCACGGGACCTGCGCTCCGCCGACTTGGGCCTCCTGTCTACCTCTATCTCTGTCTCTCTTCTGCTCTGCTGTTCCCGAACCAGGAAGTGATATAGTAGGTGAGGATGCTCTCGATGGTCCCACCACAGTCAGGTCTGATGTGGAGAGGCTTGTTCTCTTCGGCCACCGGAGTAGTTAATGATGCTGTTGTGCGTTCCTGGCTACAGCTGTGGTATTGTCTCTGGAGATAGATCCCAAGGAATTTGGTGCTCTAGACTCTCTCAACAACAGAGCCGCTGATGATTAATGGAGGATAATGGGCTGGCTGACTGGTCATATGGTTGGACTTCCCATTCCCTTGAATCATATATGTGTATCTAATAATGTTGTGTATTCAAGGATAACAGTGTCTGCTTTTAGAGGGCTTTAGCAAACAGAATTTCCCATAAATCCTAGATTATTGTGAGTCAGTGCCATGGTCCAGCAGTACCAAGACCACGCTCCTCTGAGCTACAGCTGTTCGCCTCCTGAGGGACATACATGGGAGTAACAGGAGCAAACAAGCTGAAGGCCTTCAAAGAAAAGTGCAGCTTCTGGGTATGGCTAAGGTGACATTCTTAAAAGATGGGTGGTAGTGATGACACTGCAGCTAGCTGACCATGGACAAGGTGCGACAGGCAGCAATGCTGTAGCAGATCAACATCTACCTGTGTACTCAATGTCAACTTCTAGGTTGTAAAGCTCCTATATATCCAACTTGGCACTTATAATGGCACTTGATAATATAGAAGTGATTGAAAAGCATTTTGGTTTATGTACAGCGCCTTCTTTTCCATTTGGACCAGAGTGCTGCACACTTGGGGTAACATTAGCTACTTTAGCCAAACAGTGTTTCAGGGCTGGTGTCATAATCAAGTAACATTGAACTTAGTGAGATATTATGAAGGTAGACAGAGCTGAGGAGAGCAGCAAGTGAGCCAACTGTCAATCAAAGCTGTCAATCAACACCCACATGACAGACATCAAAACCACTATAAGTCTTCAAATCTTATTGACCGAGCAGTGATATCCACCAGCACACTAGTCAGAGGGCCAGAATGACGTGCTAACAAAAAATGATTGAAAAGATTGGGGTTTTTTCAAGCTGTCAGTGCACTAAAAGGTTCTTCTTCATTGGTTTCAACAAACTTTTCAGAGCCATCTTTCACTGTAGCTGCCATATAGAGTCATTACAGTATAGCCCCCAAATCTAATCTGAGTCTAACAGCAACGTTCAGTTTGGTGAGTGGTTGACTAACTATGTGAATGACATCATGAAGCAGCACTGAAATGATAAAGTACTTGTTTTATTTTCCTCAAAGGGCCTTGAAGAGCAGCACAAAGAGGAAACAAAGTTATTCGGGGATGAAACTGGTTTATCAGTGCTGTAGATAACTACTGAATATAATCAAGTCTGTGTCAGAACTTCTCTTTTCATATTTAATGTTTAACTAAAAAGAATCCTGTGCTGTCGAGAAGGAAGTTATCAGACCAGCAGATATGGAAATGACTACTGGAGACACAGTCACTGCTCTGGCTCGAGGTGAGAGTGTGCATTCCTCATTGTGCTGCCTTTAGTCACTGGAGGTAATTTCAACTTGATTTCTAGGACGAAAATATCACAAGCAGTTTCTGATTCCAATAAAAGTGCAACAACAGCCCCCCAAAAGACCTTTTCAATCTTAGTTTTTCCATGTCCACTTCATCGAGGCTTCATCGAAGTTTATTTGTAAGGCAAATAAATGACAGCTCACATGCACAGATGGGTATTATATATATTTAAATGAGAGGTACACACTGATGCTTTGACATCATGTCACACAACCATTGCTAAGCATTAAACAAATATAGGCAAATGCATCTATATTTAACATGCTGGCACATTTTGCCTTTACTAATATTAACTGCAGCACTGTAAAACATTAAAGATACCTCTTTGTACTCTTGATATGACAAAAAGTGAAAATTAGACTGTAAAATAAGGCAAGGCAGCTTTATTTATATAGTGCATTTCATACACAGAGGCAACTCAATAGAAAGAGAGAAAGAAAACACAAAGTTAATAATAAAATATAATGCCCGTCAGACAGCCGTGAGAGCGTCTAACAATTAGCATAACTATTCTCGTTAAGCAACAACAAATAAAGTAGAATTCCTGTGAAATCATGCATGTCGGAGTTCAACAAGTACACATGAAGAGAGTACACATTGTGCACATTTTCCACATCTGTAATTTTATTCTCGGGCTCTACCAGAATACCTCAGAAAACTTCATTTATTACGCTCTCGTCATGGATCATAAGTGCAGCTTCGGTTTGAAACCTTTATATTGGAGCCAAACACACATGGAAAAACAACTTTAGCAACTAAAGAGACTTTTATTGTTGCAAATGAATCATATAAAGTGTTAATCCCTGACTTTTGACTCGCAGGGAGGGTTTCTACACATGATCCAGTTTTGAACTTTGACTATCATGGACTCTGTGAACTCTGTGTTTTTTGTTGTGGTGCACTTTGGGTTGCTTTGGTCCTTTGAGTCATTTGGTTTTTATCGTTTTCTCACATATTCCTCCTCACATCCGTCTTGCATAAACTTTATCTGCTATCCCTGCCTCGCCCTTTTCATCTATTCTATTCTGCTCAACGCTTTGCCCTTTCTGTGTTTGTTACATTTCTAAAGAGGCATAACCTTTTTTGCCGCAGCCCTGCCTTTGGTGTTAAGGAATTTTCCATAGTTAGGGCCAACAGCTTGGGCCTGACGTCAAAGTAAAGGCAACACTATCATAATGTTTCTGTCACTTTGATAACCAAGCTCAGAGGATATGACTGTCTGACTTCCATGTTTGTAGAATAGCGAACCAATAAGCACCATTTATGGGCACTGAGTATTCTTGGCACTATGTCTGAAGGCTTAAAGACCCACAGAGAACAGTTTCCTCCGAATGGTGATGGTATCATGCATCAGACGGTATGTTGATAATAGTTTGTTCCTTCTTGGCTGAGACATCCTGTTCACTTTCTCCACTCATGAGTTAATCATTGATGAACACAATCTCCATAACATTTGGTTTCTGCATTTGGGTCACCTGCTCTGCTTTCCTTCACACTGACGTCATAATGCTAAATAAAAAGCAGAATATGCCCTTTTAAGCCCTTTTATGCCTTTTAAGATGGACAGCTATGTAAGTGAATTCAATGAGGGAGGGAAGGCGTCTTGGATTGGGACGATGTTGCTTTTGCTATTTTGTGTTGAGGTGGCAAACTGCAGGTGATTTTTAGTTAGGGTTAGAAGGGTTAGTTAGGCATCAAAGACAAACAGAGGAAGCCAAATTCTGTTCAGGCTGTGATGAAATGTGGTCTGTCGTAGAAATTCTGTGCTCTTGGTGAAGAATGAAATAGAGACTTCTGCCGGCCGACAAGATTTTATTTTCTTTGCAAAGAAAAGGTCAATCAACATAACATGCTAGCGGTTCTGAATGAAGAAAGACCCCGAGCATGGGGAAACTTGAACATTTATACCTGAGGGAAAGGCCCACCTCTGGGGTGTGTTTAACATCCTTTGTCTGCTGTGGGGTCGGCCTCTTACCTATGGTGTGATTCCATATTCTAAATTAAGAGGTCTAGACAACCTAATTTAAAATACACAAGGGTTTGAATGAGTGTCTCAGGTAGTAGAAATGCGATGGAATTTAAAGGTCTGATAGCTTGGTGAGAAGGTGGGAGGTTGGGTATTTTACAAAGGAGTTGAAATTACTATTACAGGTCCAAACAACAGCAACAAGAAGTGTGATAGATGTGTGATATAGTTTTGCTGGCCAACTCCAGGACAACAAAGCTGAGCCTGAAAGGAGAGAGTTGTTTCTAATATTTGTCAGAATCAACATATGTACAGCATCGGCAAGGCTCAGTAGAAAAAGGCTGAGCTGATGAGAACAGTGAGTGTATAACTCTAACCCAGGGGTGTCAAATATGCGGCCCATGGGCCAGGACCGGCCCGCCAAGGGGTCCAATTTGGCCCACTTTCTTTCCTTCCTTACTTACTTACTTACTTCCTTCTTGTCTTCTCTTCCTTCCTGTCTTCTTTTCCTTCTTTCCTTCCATCTGTCCTTCCTTCCTTCCTTCCTGTCTTCTTTTCCTTCTTTCCTTCCATCTGTCCGTCCTTCCTTCCTTCTTTCCTTCCTTCGTTCCTTCTTGTCTTCTCTTCCTTCCTTCCTGTCTTCTTTTCCTTCTTTCCTTCCATCTGTCCTTCCTTCCTTCCTTCCTGTCTTCCTGTCCGTCCTTCCTTCCTTCTTTCCTTCCTTCGTTCCTTCTTGTCTTCTCTTCCTTCCTTCCTGTCTTCTTTTCCTTCTTTCCTTCCATCTGTCCTTCCGTCCTTCCTTCCTGTCTTCTTTTCCTTCTTTCCTTCCATCTGTCCTTCCTTCCGTCCTTCCTTCCTTCCATCTGTCCTTCCTTCCGTCCTTCCTTCCTTCCTTTCTTCTTGTCTTCTCTTCCTACCTTCCTGTCTTCTTTTCCTTCTTTCCTTCCATCTGTCCTTCCTTCCTTCCTTCTTGTCTTCTCTTCCTTCCTGTCTTCTTTTCCTTCTTTCCTTCCATCTGTCCTTCTTTCCTTCCTTCCTTTCTTCTTGTCTTCTCTTCCTTCCTTCCCGTCTTCTTTTCCTTCTTTCCTTCCATCTGTCTTTCCTTCTTTCCTTCCCTCCTTCCTTACTTCCTTCTTGTTAATGATCTGGCCCACATCAGATCAAACTGGGCTGTATGTGGCCCTTTAATGAAAATGAGTTTGACACCGCTGCCCTAACCTAACACACAATAATCTCGTGCTAAATCAGCTGATAAACGATATGACTGACAAGTGTGGTGACTTTTAGTTTCTTTCTTATAAAGAAAAAGGAACCCGAAAGATTAAAACACAGATTCTGACTAATCGAAGCAGCCTGTATGGCCTCAGGATAGACTGGTGATCAGTGCAGGAAATCAAGGGTTCAGTGTTTGTATGTCTGATATTCAAACAACTGAAAAACACCCCCCAAAAATCATATTTTGCAAAACCGTGCACATGTTGATGGATGGATGGATGGATGGAGACTGTTTATGATGTTGTAGTTTTGGAGTAATCTCAACAGTGGAGAAGCTTTGCATACTATGTTTTGACACTGGCCTCTAATTTTCATTTACCAATAACAATAAAAGCTTTACAGGGAACTCTGCTTTTTAATGAGACATACTACGCTGTATTTATAACCTGAAAGGAAACACAGTGCACACTATCACTTATCATTTTTTAAAAATAAGCACTTTGCAAAGGATCAGTGTACAGTCACAACAGAATGTAATTGTAGGCTGATGCATGATTCAAAGAGTGTACAGGCATTTTATACAGCAAAGACTCGAAGGAGGCAGAGTCAAAATATGCGTAGGTGTACTGGATGCTATCAGAAACTATTTACCAGCTGCATGAAACCCATTCCTGTTAATGAGGAACAGCTCTGTGTATTCAAGGACAGGTCACCAATTAATCTCTATCAGACAACATCAGAGGAGAAGCAGACATGTGAGGAGAGACCGTTCATTCTAGGTTCATAAGGTTTGGTTATACAAAGCTTAAAGTCCATGTAAAGTAAGAATACATATGAGTTCTGAGTTTGACATACCACAGAAAAGTGTGTTGTTAACCACCCTGCCAAATTTGAATGATTAAAAAAATCGCAAAATATATGAAATTAGGCTTCAAAGTTGTGTATAAATCAGAAAAAGACTGCTCCCAAACGCTGTGGGCGTTCCCGCCAAGTCCGCTGAAGCCCCGCCCCTACCAAGTGTCACCTGTCAATCAAAGTCACCACCTCTACCAGAAACATGGACGCTACATCTGAGAGCTTTCTGCCACTAGCTTGGCAGCTAGCTTGGCGGCTAACTCAGCTGCTAGCTCGGCGGCTAACTCGGCGGCTAGCTCGGCGGCTAACTCGGCTGCTAGCTCGGTGGCTAACTCGGCTGTTAGCTCGGCGGCTAACTCAGCTAACTGGCTAACTGTAGACTGTAGTAGTAGTAGTGTGTGCTGAATGTATTTATACCTCTACAGCAGCAGGGGCGGGTTTATGCTAATCACTAAATCCTGAACACAGAAATGTTGAAACAGTTTGTGAAGCCTAGCTCCACAATTCAAATCTAAATGGTTGAAATGCTTTTTACACCTTTTTTAGAAACACATTTATGACCTATTTAATGTGTTTAGAAGAAAATGTCTGAATTCACTTCACACAGACTTTAAAATGTTAAAATGACGGTCTGTGTAGCACTCTTCATGGGTGTTGTATGTTGTACCGATTGTAAACCCCCTTTAAGGCAAATCGGTGATACTTGACTTGGTTTTCCATCCATCCATCCATCCATCTGTTCTAATGTTGTAATAATAACCAAATGATCAGTGTGTTTTGAATCAAAGCAGCATCGTGGCCTCTCTATGTTTAAGAAAGCACACCAGCAGCTAAATGAGGAAGAGAAAATGATTACTTGGACAGAAATGTAAAGTTTAATGCTTTTGGTTTCAGGAACATTTCAGTGGTAGTTTCACATCCACCAAAACATTTTTACACCAAATACCTTTAATATTATGACTTTTTTTCCTTGTAGTGTTATGATTTGTGCTCTATTTCTGAACACAGTCTCATAGCTACAGTATAAACAGGGCAGTATAAGCAATATAATTTGCCTTCCTGTCCCGTCCCGTCCCCCCCCCCCCCTATAGAAATGTGATAAAACTGTGGAGAGCTCATTTCCCTTCCCTTAATGATTATGCAGGACACACACACACACACACACACACACACACACACAGTTTTCCCCTGTTTAACATACCAGGTGCAAGCTGTATTTCACTGTATCTAACACACTACACTTTTCATTCATTAAATGTATATAACCAGTTTTTTAGTTGTGTTTTTTGGGGGCTTTATTTTGATAGTAGGTGGCAGAGAGGCCGACAGGAAATAGAAAGAGAAAGAGAAGTGACCTGCAACTTAGCTGGAATCCACATTCTCCCAAAAGTAAAGTAGAGAGAGAGTGTATTTATTAGCTTTTACACCACTAAACATCTCCTATCACACAATATCATGTCCTATTTTACCTCACACATGAAAATATAACAGAGACATAATGATGGAAATGTCTCTTTATGGTAGTTTTGAGTCTCTTTAGTCTCTCCATCTCATAGTTGCTATGGTAACTAGATGACAGCTGTTACTCAAACTAACTGTAGGTTGGTTTTAGTCATTTTTCATTTCATTTTTCATCTCTTTTTGGTTGTTTTAGGGTTTCTTTAGTCAATTTATTTCTCTTTTAGTCATGTTTTCATCTCTTTTTGATGGTTAAATGTTATTTTCTATGTAAAGTGTAACATGAGCAGAGCTTTGTGGAAGTGTGGGGTTTATTGTAGAACCATTAGAGCCATCTGTCTTCACTGCTACACCATAAAAAGAAATCCTCATAACTACTATCTTATTAAAACTATAAACTATTCATTTCACTAAAACAGGTGGCAGAGAGGCTGACAGAAATAGAAAGAGAAAGAGAAGTTGGAATCTTCTGCTGGAATCCACATGTGTATATAACCAGCTTGACTTTACTTTGTGGGAGATTGTGGATACCAGTAATTATATTTGGTTGGTCTGCGGCTTGGTTGGTGTTTTTCTTCCTAAATGGAAACAGTCAGACAGAAACCACAGACCATAATGAAAGCAGTAATTAGGCAGAGCACCACACATGTTTAGCGGGTGACGACGGTGATGAGTGGTAATAATTGGTCTCCGTCCTCAGGTGGAGCAGGTACACACTCAGCAGCTGACTCTTGAAATACAAGTAGTTCCAGTAACGGTCGGTGCGCACACACACACACACACACACACACACACACACACACACACACACACACACACACTAGTCTGTCATCAGGATTCATTCACCTGAAAAGGCCCCTGGTTCCTGTAAGAGCCTGCCTGGGTTAACAATAAGCAGCCTCCAGCAGTATTATGGGAATCAGAAACTTAAAAGGTTACAGAAGTTCAAATGGTGAAATCCCTCGTCTGCATAAACCAGGGGTGTCAAACATGCGGCCCGTGGGCCAGAACCGGCCCGCCGAAGGGTTCGATCCGGCCCACTTTCCTTTCTGTGTTCTTTTCCTTCCTACCCTCCTGTCATTTGTCCGTCCTTCCTTCCTCCCTCCCTCCCTCCCTCCCTTTCTTACTTTGTTTACTTCCCTCTGTCCTCCCTTCCTTCCATCTTTCCTTCATCTTCTTTTCCCTTCCTTCCTTCCTTCCTTCCTTCCTTCCTTCTTTGTCTTTTCCTTTCCTCCTTCCTTCCTTCCGATCACTTTTTCCTTCTTTCCATCCTTCCCTCCTTCCATCTTTCCTTCCTGTCTTCTTTTCCTTTCTTCCCTTCCTTCCTTCCTTCCTTCCTTCCTTCCTTCCTTCCCTTCCCTCCTTCCATCTTTCCTTCTTATCACTTTTCCCTTCTTTCCTTGCCCTTCCTTCCTTCCTTCCTTCCTTCCCTCCTTCCTTCCTTTTGACTTTAATTCCCTTCTTTCTTTCCTTCCTATCACTTTTCCCTTCTTTCCATCCTTGTTTCCTTCCACCCTTGTTTCCTTCCATCCATCCTTCCTCCCTCCCTCCATTCCATCTTTTTATTGGTCCGGCCATTGAACTAAAATGAGTTTGACTCCCCTGGCATAAACGATGGATATCCGGATTTCAGAAGGGAAAATGAGAGTTAAACACAGAAAAATATTTTAAATGATTATTTAAATCCCAAAATCATGAGGAGGTGCAGTCATCTCTGCGTCTTATGCAATGTGTCAACTTAATATTATGTCATTGCCTTGTTGTGATACGTTTTCTTTGGAATAGGACTCCCCTTGGCTTTCATTGGAAGTGCTTTCTCATCCTCTCCACAGGGGTTTTACAGTAAACCCTTTCATCTATTTCATATTTCATTCTGTCTGTGAACAAAGATTAGCTTGACCTCCACAAAAGAAAAGCTTCCCTTTAATGGGGAAAAACAGTCAAGCAGAACTGAGCTCTTGGCAGACTTCACTTGTTTATGTCTGGATAAAAACATCTTTGTCCCCATGTTGCTGATATAGTCAGTCATCATTTAAGACTACGTGTGATCTTTGCATTAATAGAATTAACCCTCTATAGGACACTCATTAAAAGGAAGGAAGGAAGGATGGAAAGATGGAAGGATGGAAGGGAAGGAAAGGAAGGAAGGGCGGAGGAAAAAAGGAAGGAAGGAAGGAAGGTAGGGGGGTGGAAAGAAAGAGAGAAGGAGGGAGGGAGGATGGGAAGAAAGAAGGAAGGAAGGAAGGAAGAAGAAAGGGGGATGGAGGAAGGAAAGAAGGAAGGGAGGAGAGAAGGAGGGAGGGAGGGAGGGAGGAAGAACAGATGGAAGTAAGGAAAGGAAGGAGGGAAAGAGAGAGGAAGGAAATAAGGAAGGGAGGAGAGAAGGAGGGAGGGAGGAAGGAAGGACAGATGGAAGGAAGGAAAGGAAGGAAGAACGGAGGAAATAAGGAACGAGGGAGGGGAGAAAGGAAAAGAGGAAGGGAAGAAAGAAGGCAGAGAGGAAGGAAAGGAAGGAAGGAAGGAAAGAAGGAAAGAAGGAAGGAAGGAAGGGCGGAGGAAAGAAGGAAGGAAGGAAGGTAGGGGGGTGGAAAGAAAGAGAGAAGGAGGGAGGGAGGGAGGAAGAACAGATGGAAGTAAGGAAAGGAAGGAGGGAAAGACAGAGGAAGGAAATAAGGAAGGGAGGAGAGAAGGAGGGAGGGAGGGAGGACAGATGGAAGGAAGGAAAGGAAGGAAGAACGGAGGGACTAAGGAACGAGGGAGGGGAGAAAGGAAAAGAGGAAGGGAAGAAAGAAGGCAGAGAGGAAGGAAAGGAAGGAAGGAAGGAAAGAAGGAAAGAAGGAAGGAAGGAAGGGCGGAGGAAAGAAGGAAGGAAGGAAGGTAGGGGGGTGGAAAGAAAGAGAGAAGGAGGGAGGGAGGAAGGGAAAAAAGAAGGAAGGAAGGAAGGAAGGAAGGAAGAAGAAAGGGGGATGGAGGAAGGAAAGAAGGAAGGGAGGAGAGAAGGAGGGAGGGAGGGAGGAAGAACAGATGGAAGTAAGGAAAGGAAGGAGGGAAAGACAGAGGAAGGAAATAAGGAAGGGAGGAGAGAAGGAGGGAGGGAGGAAGGACAGATGGAAGGAAGGAAAGGAAGGAAGAACGGAGGGACTAAAGAATGAGGGAGGGGAGAAAGGAAAAGAGGAAGGAAAGAAAGAAGGCAGAGAGGAAGGAAAGGAAAGGAAGGAAGGAAAGAAGGAAGGAAAGAAGGAAGGAAGGAAGGAAGGTAGGGGGGTGGAAAGAAAGAGAGAAGGAGGGAGGGAGGAAGGGAAGAAAGAAGGAAGGAAGGAAGGAAGGAAGAAGAAAGGGGGATGGAGGAAGTAAAAGAAGGAAGGGAGGAGAGAAGGAGGGAGGGAGGGAGGAAGAACAGATGGAAGTAAGGAAAGGACGGAGGGAAAGACAGAGGAAGGAAATAAGGAAGGGAGGAGAGAAGGAGGGAGGGAGGAAGGACAGATGGAAGGAAGGAAAGGAAGGAAGAACGGAGGAAATAAGGAACGAGGGAGGGGAGAAAGGAAAAGAGGAAGGGAAGAAAGAAGGCAGCGAGGAAGGAAAGGAAGGAAGGAAGGAAAGAAGGAAGGAAGGAAGGAAGGAAGGATATTTTGGGATATTTACAGAAGTTACCAAATATAATCATTTGCCCAATAAAGGGTTAAAGCAAAAGCAGCCTCGCAGTGTTTTCTGGGTACATTTTGACCCGGTCTAAGAATCACCTCATAAAAAGTGTCTCTACCAAATGTTGAAGCACAGATGTGTTTAGAAAGCATCAATAATCAATAATCTGACTGATCAATAAATGTGATTAAACCTTGATTAACGTCTCAGAGAGCAGAGAGAGTGCATTTATTAGCTTTTACACCACTAAACATCTCCTATCACACACTATCATGTCCTATTTTACCTCACACATGAAAATATAACATAGACATAATGATGGAAATGTCTCTTTATGGTAGTTTTAGGTCTCTTTAGTCTCTCTATCTCTACGTTGCCATGGTAACCAGATGGCAGCTGTCACTCAAACTAACTGTAGGTTGATTTTAGGTCATTTTTTCATCTCTTTTTGGACGCATTTAGGTTTCTTTAGTCATTTTTATGTCTCTTTTTGGTAGTTTTTAGGTTTCTATAGTCTATTATTTATCTCTTAAGTCATTTTTATGACTCTTTTTTGTATTTTTAAAAGGTTTTTCTAGTGAAATTGTCTCTTTTAATGATTGTTTGCATCTCTTTTTGTAAGCATTCTGGTTTCTTTAGTCATTTTTATGTCTCTTTTTGGTAGTTTTTAGGTTTCTATAGTCAATTTCTGTCTCTTTTATTCATTTTTCATCTCTTTTTGGTGGTCAAATGTTATTTTATTGAAAGTGTATTTTGTATTTATGAAAATATAACAGACATAATGATTTAAATGTTATTTTCTATGTAAAGGTAAAATGAGCAGAGCTTTGTGGAAGTGTGAGGTTTATTGTAGAACCATTAGAGCCATCAGTCTTCATCCTCATAACTACTATCTTATTAAAACTATTAACTATTCATTTCACTTAAACACATGGACATAGATACGGAGATCATCTGACCCAGAACAGCCTCAATGGACTAACATTTGGAGCATCTATACAAAAAAATATTTTAATTTTTATGCATTTTGGGCCACTTTAGCAAAAGTCATCAAATTTCAAGTGTAAAGTTCAAAGTTGTGTCATCTATGACAAAAACACTGTGGATCAAAGGTTATTAGATTCAGAGTCATATAATGAAATTCAGGGTTTGGCAGGTTATGAAATATTTAACTACACATGTTTTTCGATTAATGTGAGTTATCTCAAATGGAGCAAGCGAGTTATTCCTAATGTTGCTTAACCCTTAAACAGGCCTTACTAGTTATGTCATTTGCACCTAAAGTAAGGAAGGAAGGAAGGAAGGAAAGAAGAAAGGAAGGAAAGGAGGGAAGGAAGGAAGGAAGGTAGGAAGGAAAGGAAAGGAGGGAAGAAGGAAGGAAAGGAAGAAGGAAGGGAAGGAAGGGAGGAAGAAGGAAGGAAAGGAAGGAGGGAGGAAGAAGGAAGGAAATGAGGGAGGAAGGAAGGGAGGGAGGGAGGGAGGGAGGGAGGGAGGAAGGAAGAAAGAAAGGAAGGACAGATGAAGGAAGGAAGAAAGGACAGAAGGAGGGAACATTTACCCTAACAGCTGAACTTAGATCTGAGGAAGGAAGGAAGGAAGGAAGGAAGGACAGATGAAGGAAGGAAGGAAGGAAGGAAGGACAGAGGAAGGACCCGGGAGGACAACACGAAGGTTAAAGAGTGTGTATCTCCTGGTGCACGTTGTCTGTTTAAGGGTTAAGTGTGATGGATGTGGATGAGTGTTAATACACCGCACGTACACCGAAACGCTTTGTTTCTGTATTAACGCCTTCAGGCCAGTAAATATAAGTAATCGAGCTGAACTGTGGTTTAATGGTTGGAGGCGTTTAATTAACACCCATTTAATAAATCTCCACATAATGATAAATGTTGGATTGAAGCTTTCGTTTCAGCTACAGCAGAGGAGTCAAACTCATCTTCATTCAAGGGCCACATACAGAACAATCTGATCTCATGTGGGCCGGATCATAAAGAAGGAAGGAAGGAAGGAAGGAAAAGAAGGAGAAGAGAAGACAAGAAGGATGGAAAGATGGAAGGAAGGAAGGAAGGAAGGAAGGAAGGAAAAGAAGGGCAGATGGAAGGAAGGAAGGAAGGAAAATAAGGGCAGAAGGAAGGAAGGAAGAAAGGAAGGAAAGATGGAAGGAAGGAAGGAAGGAAAAGAAGGGCAGATGGAAAAATGGAAGGAAGGAAGGAAAAGAAGACAGGATGGAAAGATGGAAGGAAGGAAGGAAGGAAAAGAAGGATGGAAGGAAGGGAAAAAGGGTAAATGGAAGGAAGGAAAAGAAGACACGATGGAAAGACGGAAGGAAGGAAGGAAAAGAAGACACGATGGAAAGACGGAAGGAAGGAAGGAAAAGAAGACACGATAGAAAGACGGAAGGAAGGAAGGAAAAGAAGACACGATGGAAAGACGGAAGGAAGGAAGGAAAAGAAGACACGATGGAAAGACGGAAGGAAGGAAGGAAAAGAAGACACGATGGAAAGACGGAAGGAAGGAAGGAAGGAAGGAAGGAAGGAGGAGAAGAGAAGACAAGAAGGATGGAAAGATAGAAGGAAGGAGGGAAAATAAGGGCAGAAGGAATGAAGGAAGGAAGGAAGAAAGGAAGGAAGGAAAAGACAACAAGATGGAAAGATGGAAGGAAGGAAGGGAAAAAGGGCAGATGGAAGGAAGGAAGGAAGGAAGGAAAAGAAGACAGGATGGAAAGGAAGGAAGGAAGGAAAAGAAGACAAGATGGAATAATAAATCCAAATAATAACAAATGTTGGGTTGAAGCTTTCGTCTCAGCCTCAGTGATCATGACAAATAACATTCAGCTGCAAGGAAGGAAGGAAGGAAGGAAGGAAGGAAGGAAGGAAGGAATCGTCTCAGCTTCAGTGATCATGACACATAACTTTCAGCTGGAAGGAAAAGAAGACAGGATGGAAGGAAGGAAGAAAGGAAGGAAGGAGGGAATCGTTTCAGCTTCAGTGATCATGACAAATAACATTGAGCCGCAGAGTGACAGTAAACGGAGACGCCCTCAAAGCACGAAGGCGTTAAAGGCGAAAAACCTCAATTATAGAGCGGCGTCTCCAAACATCCTCACCAAAGTCTTTATCTGAGAATCAAGCACAATCCTTTTAAACCAGGGGTGTCAAACATGAGGCCCGTGGGCCAGAACCGGCCCGCTGAGGGGTGCAATCCGGCCCATTATCCTTCCTGTGTTCTTTGCCTTCCTTCCATCTGTCCTACCTTCCTTCATTCTGTCCTTCCTTCCATCTGTCCTTCCTACCTTCCTTCTTGCCTACTTTTCTTCCTTCCTACTTTTCTTCCATCTGTCCTTCCTTCTGTCCTTACTTCCATCTGTCCTTCCTCCCTTTCTTCCTTCCTCCCTTTCTTCCTTCTGTCCTTCCTTCCATCTGTCCTTCCTCCCTACCTTCCTTTTTTCCTTTCTTCCTTCCATCTGTCCTTCCTCCCTACCTTCCTTCTGTCCTACCTTCCTTCCTTCCTTCCTACTTTTCTTCCTTCTGTCCTTACTTCCGTCTGTCCTTCCTCCGTTTCTTCCTTCCTTACTACCTTCCATCTGTCCTTCCTCCCTTTCTTCCTTCTATCCTTCCATCTGTCCTTCCTCCCTTCCTTCCTTACTATCTTCCATCTGTCCTTCCTCCCTACCTTCCTTCTGTCCTTCCTTCCCCTGTTTCTTCCTTCTGTCCTTCCTCCCTTCCTTCCATCTGTCCTTCCTCCCTTCCTTCCTTCTGTCCTTCCTCCCATTCTTCCTTCTGTCCTTCCTCCCTTTCTTCCTTCTGTCCTTCCTCAAATTGGTCTGTATGTGGCCCTCGAATGAAAATGAGTTTGACACCTCTGTTTTAAACCATGTTAATTTCACCTCATCCATCTTCTATATATCTAAATATTCATCTATAGACCATCATTTCACATCCACATGTCATCTTATAAAGTCTTTTGGTAGCTTGAGGCCTAAAACATGACAGTTTGGGGACATTGTTACTTTACAGGAGACGTGTACTATGTTAAAATCCCATGTTCTGATAAATGGGAGTGGCAGATCTGGTGGTTGCGGTTCCTAAAAGTCATTTCCTGTCTTTCATTGCCGGAGAAATATGTTGATTTATTGGCTGTGTCATTTTAATTGATTCATAAAACGCATCTGTGCTTGCAGCGCATTGTTTATTGGTTCGTCTCACTCACTGAAACATTCTCGTGGTTGTGGATGATCCGGCCCACATGAGATCAAATGTGTCTGTTTGTGGCTCTTGAATGACAATGAGTTTGACTCCTCTGATAGAAGACATCTGTGCAAAAACCTCAATGGAGCATCTCACGAACTCGGAGTAAAAGTAACTTCTGTCGTGAATGCCTTTATCTCTTCAAGACTGGACTACTGCTCAACAGGAACTGATTAACCCTCCTGTTGTCCTCGAGTCAAGGGAGGTAGGAAGGGAGGAAGGAAGGAAGGAAAGAGGAATTCAACAAGAAAGAAAGAAAGAAAGAAAGAAGGGAGGGAGGAAAGAAGGAAGGAAAGAAGGATGGAAGGAAGGAAGAAGGAATTCAAAGAGGGAGGAAGGAAGGAAGAAGGAATTCAAGGAAGGAAAGAAGGATGGAAGGAAGGAAGAAGGAATTCAACGAGGGAAGAAGGATGGAAGAAAGAAAGAAAGAAAGAAAGAAAGAAAGAAATTCAACAAGGGAGGAAGGAAGGAAGAAGGAAGGAAAGAAGGAATTCAACGAGGGAGGAAGGAAGGAAGAAGGAAGGAAAGAAGGATGGAAGGAAGGAAGAAGGAATTCAACGAGGGAGGAAGGAAGGAAGAAAGAAAGAAGGAAAGGAGGGAAAAAGGAAGGAAGGAAGGAAGGAAGGAAGGACGGACGGACGGACGGACGGAAGGAAGGAAGGAAGGGTCGAAACAGACGGGGTCAATTTGACCCGGGAGGACGACAGGAAGGTTAAAAACAGCAAAACAGACAAACAACTCTTTAAAAAAACAGATTTATAACCTTTTTATTCAGGAGGGCTGGTTTATTTTCTTTATGTTTTGTTTTTATATCTGTTTTCTTCTTTGGAGATTCACTGCAAATGAAAAGTGCAGTATAAATTCAATGCATCATTATTATTATTATTCATCCATTTTCTGCCGTTTATCTGGGGTCACGTGGGGTCACGGAGGCATCAGGCTGAGCAATGAAACCCAGACTTCCTTCTCCTCAGTAACGCTCATCAGCATATATATATATATATATATATATATATATATATATATATATATATATATATATATATATATATATATATATATATAATCCCTCCAGTGTGTTCTGGGTCTCCTCTCAGTTTTACATATACTATATCGCCACAAGTATTGTCTCACCTGCCTTGAATTTAAATGAACTTAAGTGACATCTCATTCTTAATCCAGAGGGTTTAATATGATGTATGTCGGTCCCTTTGCAGCTATAACAGCTTCAACTCTTCTGGGAAGGCTTTCCACATGGTTTAGGAGTGTTTATGGGAATTTTATTTGGTGATGTTTGGCTTGGATGCAGCTGCTCGGCCATGGAAACCCATTCCATGAAGCTCTCTACACTCTGTTCTTGAGCTCATCTGAAGGCCACATGAAGTTTGGAGGACTGTAGCAATTGACTCTGCAGAAACTTTATTAAAACACCACTGACAGTTGACTGTGGAATATTTAGGAATGAAGACATTTCCTGACTGGACTTGTTGCACAGCTGGCTTCCTATCACATCATCACGCTGGAACTCACTGAGCTCCAGAGAGCGACCTGTTCTTTCACTCATGTTTGTAGAAACAGCCTGCATGCCTTGGTGATTGATTTTATACACCTGTGGCCATGGAAGTGATTGGAACACCTGATTATTATTCAATTATTTGGAACTTTCAGCTCTACTCCGAGCCTCCTCTGGATGTCTGAACTCCTGATTCTTATCTCTAAGGCTGAGCCCAGAAACACTCTCTGGAGGAAACTCATTTCACCCACTTATATCCATGATCTCATTGTTTGTGTCTCTACTCAAAGCTGGTGAGCATAGATGAGGGTTGGGACGTAGACTGATGTAGACACCTTCAAGCTCAGCTCTTTCTTCACCAGGACGGTCCGATCAGTCTCACGCTCCATCTTACCCTCTGTAGGATTTTTGCTTCAGCTGCACGTATTACGTCACATGCATTGATTGACACATGGGTGTGGTTTCCCCTTATTTTACCTGTTCACCTGGGTGGCGGCGGGAGTTAGTGGAGCTCCGATATTTTCTGTTGACCGTCACCATCGTCATCATCATCACCATCATCACCATCGTCTTTCATCACTTTATTCTTACAGTCGGATCACATCAGGGTTTTTATATGTTTGTGGAACAGCTGCTTGTCAGTCCTTTTTGATTTTTTCATTCAAATAAACTGCAGTAAAAACGTCATCTGGACTTCAGTATGATTTTGTGGACGTGTCACAGATAAGAGCTTACTAAGTCTCTCAGCGGCCTTTCGGAAAAGTAGTCGCTACACCCTCACAGACTAGTCTGATTAATGCACAATTGAGGTAGGGTCTGACGAGGAGCCGTTCATTCCCTCGTATTGGAGACGGGATCAATGTATCTCTATCAAATGCTTCTGTACACTTACGGCCAATCATATCAACGATAGACGATGACGTATTCAGAGCCTTTAGGCAGCAGCACAAACACACCTTGCTGCATCTCTGTGGCCGCCATGCTGGATGTAAAGAGACAGATATCGCCTTGAGCCCGTCTCCTCTGTTCTGTGATTGGTTCCTTATCTCAGGTCAAACTTTTGTCTTGGTAGCCATGCTAGCTTTCTGAGCAAAGTGGAATGTCGCTGGAAAGAGAGCATGAGTTTACCCAGGCTAGAATAAGAGCACACAATACTTATTATTATTGTTATTAGTAGCAAGTAGTAGCAGTAGTGCTGTTTCTCCTTTGTGTCCTCGAACATCTCTTATGTGTCAGTGCATGTCATGTGTTTTGCCATTTTATGTGAGTATGAGTCATCCTCAAGGGTTTCTTGGAAGAACAACAGTGGATTGCAAATATACACTATGTCACCTTGAAACCAGCCACATTCACATGGCGTATCAGCTGGTGAGTACACATTTAGCAAATTGAATCAATGATCTGACAAAGAGGTGGTCTGTCTGTGGTAACCAGATTACATTACTACCCTGGGGGTTTTTTTGTAGATTCCCCTCAGCTGGTCAGACTTCCCCCGTACAAACATATGACCTCTTCTGTCTGTGACTGTTGGTGTGCAGATAAGAATGTCAGCAATCTTGTGAGTTCTGACTCCCTGGAAGAAGAAAACAGGAATAAACAACCGTTTCTCAATCAGGATAAATGAAACTCCCATACCACTCATTACCCAACAATGACAACGTGATCTTGGAAATAGCTGGTGTGTGTGTGTGTGTGTGTGTGTGTGTATTATATTACTGGACCCATCAACCTGACTTCATGCTGAAGGACTTATCATCATGGTTGCAGCAACTAACAATTCCTGTAAAAACCTCTTAAAGACCCATTTATGCTCAACGCACGTACGAAGATGTATCCATCCTGCTCTCATACTTCCATGCGTCCTTTACGTTGGCATGGATGTTAACCAATACATCCACCAGGGGGCAGCGCAGAGTCAAAACGTTTATGATAATGTTCCTCTTGCATAAAAGACAAAAACGATATGTTTAACCTTCCTGTCGCCTATCTGTTTTGACTGTTCCTTCTTTCCTCCCTCCTGTCTGTCCTTCCTCCCTCCTTTCTTCCTTCCTTTTTTCCTTCCCTCATTCCTTCCCTCCTTCCTTCCTCTTTTCTTTTCTCACTCCCTCCTTTCCTTCCTCCCTTCCTTTCCTTTCCTTTCCTCCCTTCCTTCCTTCCTTCCTTCCTTCCTTGACAGGAGGGTTAAAGTTTCTAACCAACTCGCAAAACCTTTCCTCAAAAAGTTCCTCCATTGTTATTTCTTCTTCGTGTCTCACCAGAGCTACGTATGGAGTAGTGACAGCAACACTGCCCCCCCATGGTGTCTGGTGGTACTGCTCCGTTTGGTCCGTATCTGTAAGCTTTATGGAAACGTGCAGAAATACGGACGAAATGAACGCAGAGCACGGACAGAAGACTCCGTCTGTATCGGTATCTGTATTTAATGTTGAGTATAAATGGGCCTTTAAAATGTGATTCCTTATTCCTTCCTTTCTTCCTTCTGTCCTTCCTTCCATCTGTCCTTCCTCCCTTTCTTCCATCTGTCCTTCCTTCCTTTCTTCCATCTGTCCTTCCTTCCTCCCTACCTTCCTTATTTCTTTTCTTTATTCCTTCCTTCCTTCCTTCCATCTGTCCTTCCTTCCTCCCTACCTACCTTATTTCTTTTCTTTATTCCTTCCTTCCTTCCTTCCTTCCATCTGTCCTTCCTTCCTCCCTACCTTCCTTATTTCTTTTCTTTATTCCTTTCTTTATTTCTTTCTTTCTTTCTTCTGTCCTTCCTTCCATCTGTCCTTTCTCCATTTCTTCCTTCTGTTCTTCCTTCCATCTGTCTGTCCTTCCTTGACTATCTGTCCTTCCTTCCTTCCTTCCTTCCATCTGTCTTTCCGTCCTTCCTTCCTTCCCTCCATCTTTTTAATGATCCGGCCCACATCAGATCAAATTGGTCTGTATGTGGCCCTTGAATGAAAATGAGTTTGACACCTCTGAGCTAGAGGGACAAATCAGTGAGATTCAACTCTTTTTGTTTGTCTGTTTTTGATTATGTTCTAGATAATTAATGTTTGGCTTATTGTGTCTTTACATCGACCAAGGACGATGCTTGGTTACAACATCATTACACTATTCTGTGTATCTTAAGGAAAACTAAGACTATACTAAACTAAAAAAACATGAAGAACATTTTGAATACATCTACAGATCTGCACTCTACTGACTTCACTCAATCCTGTTATATCATGTTGTTGCTATTTGCTGGCGTTGCAGAATTTCCGTATTGCAGGCATTATTATTGTGGTGAGCTGTGTCTGACCTTCTTGTTTCAAATTTCTCAAAAGTGTTGACAAGGCGTCTGGAGTCAATGACTTCACTTAACCTCCCAACCACATGAGTTAACCTTTTTACACACATAAATTAATCTCCTCTTTTCAACTAAAAATAGCTGTTTTCTGTTTGTACAATGAATTCTGTGTAATCAGCAGTCTCAAATTCAAAGCCTGTAAAGGAAAATCCTTTACAAACTTCTCATTGGTTTCAACCTGTGATTGGTTTCATTTCTAATTCATCTATCTATCTACAGTATGATTGAGTCTCAAAACAAATAAGTTTATCACTTCCAGTAAAAAAAAAACCCACTTTGTTTCAGTAATGTTACTAAAATGATGGTCTTTCTCTTGAAACAAGAAAGGAGACCTGGGGCTTTACTGACACTGAGCTGTGAAAATAGGAGACAGGACTGACCCATTTCATGTAAATAGGGGGTATACAAGCAATACAGAGGGGGAAAAAACCCATAACAGCTAATGTTCTGATAGTTTTTAGGGCTCCTGTCAGTCACAGTCCGTTAGAATCATCCGAACCTTTCGTCACCCCAGAGTCAACTATATGCATCTTTATCTTACTCATGGATTTATGTTAAACATAATTTGAACATTATGAGGAAGAAAGTTAAGTGTAAAAGTTCACAACACTTTCATAGTAGACAGATCAAATGCTCCCATGACTCTCAAATGACTCTCATATTGTGTAACAGTAAACATCTCCTAACCCTAACCCTAGGGCCCAAAACTTCTCATTGGTTTCAACCTGTGATTGGTTTCATTTCTAATTCATCTATCTATCTACAGTATGATTGAGTCTCAAAACAAATAAGTTTATCACTTCCAGTAAAAAAAAAAAACCCACTTTGTTTCAGTAATGTTACTAAAATGATGGTCTTTCTCTTGAAACAAGAAAGGAGACCTGGGGCTAAGTACCGTGGTTAAAAGCTGTTGCTATTATTGTATTGAGCAACTTCCCTTTTAACAACATCTGCAAAACCGCATGCTGATGTTCAACTTGTTGCTTTGTTTCTGAGAATTCAGAACAAAAAATATTTCAGAGGAACACCTTGAACTCTCCACAAGGTTTATTTTGGCTTCTCTCTTTTCTGACAGCTGATTTGTCACAGCAGGATTTTGGAGTGTTGGTGCAAACTGGCTCGTCTGTACAGTAGACCTCTGTGATTCAATGTTTAATCTTTACATAAACAGTGATTGTCAGATTACACCAAATTATCCGGCTTGGTTTTTGGTTGCTCTCAGTCAAAAACATTTCAGTTTTGTCCCCGGTTAGATAAAGAAAGTTCAGAGACAGTCAATCATTCATTTGTTCAGAGACAATCTATGTTCACATCATTTAAGTGTTGTTACATGAACAGTATTTACATGAAATGTCAGTATGAGGAGGGCGCTGCCAGGGATTTTGGGGCTAGGGTTAGGGTTAGGGTTATCCCATTGGGTTAGGGTTAGGGTTATCACATTGGGCCCCAGCACCAGGCACAGGCCATAACAACCATGGGTTAGGGTTATCACATTGGGTTAGAGTTAGGGTTATCCCATTGGGTTAGGGTTCGGGTTATCACATTGGGTTAGGGTTATCACATTGGGTTAGGGTTCGGGTTATCACATTGGGTTAGGGTTATCACATTGGGTTAGGGTTCGGGTTATCACATTGGGTTAGGGTTATCACATTGGGTTCAGGTTAGGGTTATCACATTGGGTTAGGGTTAGGGTTATCACATTGGGCCCCAGCACCAGGCACAGGCCATAACAACCATGTGAATGCTAGTCCAAAACTGACTGTCCAATATTTACTGACACTGAGCTGTGAAAATAGGAGACAGGACTGACCCATTTCATGTAAATAGAGGGGGGGCAGGGGGGGGGGGTATACGGGCAATACAGAGGACTTGGATGGCACAAACAAAACACAAACAAAAAAACCCCCAAAACAGCTAATGTTCTGATAGTTTTTAGGGCTCCTGTCAGTCACAGTCTGTTAGAATCATCCTAACCTTTCGTCACCCCTGAGTCAACTACATGCATCTTTATTTTACTCCTGGATTTATTTTAAACATAATTTGAACATTATGAGGAAGAAAGTTAAGTGTAAAAGTTCACAACACTTTCATTGTAGACAGATCAAATGCTCCCATGACTCTCAAATGACTCTTTTATTGTGTAACAGTAAACATCTCCTAACCCTAACCCAATGTGATAACCCTAACCCTAGGGCCCAAAACTTCACATTGGCTTCAACCTGTGATTGGTTTCATTTCTAATTCTAAGACATTTAAAGAAGTGACAAAGCTTATAATGTGTTTGATATTAAAAGAGTGTGTGCTTTCCAGTTCCAGATTTATGGTACATACAGCATTCATAGTAAGAGTAGTGGGGGTTTATTGTAAGTAACCCACATGACTCTGTTTTCCTTCCCAATGATTCCCAGTGAGTACAAATGTAGGACTGCATTCACAATGAAACTAAAGCTCTGACTCTAACATGCCCTCTTGTTTACACACTCTAAAAAAATCCCTGGTCATTGTCTGGACAAAATGACAATTATTGTGTCTGGTTCATGAGCAAAAATGGCTTTGCGACTAAACCCACCTGCAGCTTGGAAATGCCAGAGAAGACAGAAGTAACACTTAGAGGATACTTCTGAACAACCCCAGCTCAGTATTTATGTTCTGTGGCTCTACTGGAATTTCTCTGTATGATTTACAGTAAAAAAAAAACTAAACAAAACAATCCTCCTACTTGGTCCTTTATCTCAGTTCTCTCAGTTCAGCTTCTGTCTGAAACAAACCATTTTAGCTCATGTCCATGAAAGGAAAGACACAGATAAACTGAAATGTGATTAATATACATTTAAAATATTTTTGAAATTTCGAGTTATGGTAAATTGTCCCTATTAAGGTATAAAAATGGTCATAATTGTAAAAACAATTGAATGCTGTATTAAGAGAAGTGATGCATTCTTGCTTGCTCTGGTCACTACTAGTCATACTAGTTTCTTCACTGAGTTTTATCTTTTATATCAAAGTATAGACCTTCCACAAACCTCAGTACTACCAATTCAAGGCCCATACAATTGAAGAACCACCTTAACCAATCTGTATCTCCTGGTGCAAGCTACCTGTTTAAGGGTTAAAGTGTTATTTAGTACTAAGCAGTCGATCTTGGTTCCTACCCTCACCTCTGGTCATGAGCTTTGGGTAGTGACCGAAAGAACTAGATCGCAGTTACAAGCGGCCGAAATGAGCTTCCTCCGTAGGCTGGCTGGGCTCTCCCTTAAAGATAGGGTGAGAAGCTCAGTTATCCGGAGGGAGCTCGGAGTAGACCCGCTCCTCCTCCATGAGAGGAGCCAGATGAGGAGGCTCGGGCATCTAGTCAGGACCGAGGTGAAGTTAGTTTGATATTGGATATTCGGATATTCGACAGATATTCAAAATAAGGAACTGTGTCTTTTTTTTCAATACCTCCCAAGCCATGTGACCTAGTGACTCCAAACAAATGCAGAATAGTTCTCCTATGTAGTACCAACCACACACACACCTTTATTTACACCCATTGTATGCACACTCTATTTTATATGATTTTTTTTAAGGAAAATACATTATTTCCTATAAGGAATTGTCTCTTTTTTTCAATACCTACCAAGCCATGTGACCCGGTGACTCCAAACCAATGCAGAATAGTCCTCCTATGTAGTACCAACCACACACACCTTTTTTTACACCCATTGTATGCACACTCTATATGATTTTTAAAAAAAGAAAAACCATTATTTCCTATAAGGAATTGTCTCTTTTTTTCAATACCTCCCAAGCCACCTGACCTGGTGACTCCAAACCAATGCAGAATAGTCATCATTGTCTTCGCTGTACTGACCTCTTTGTAATGTTGTCTCCCTTGTCTTTGTCCCTGAATGTTGCTCGTTTTCACTGTCACTTTCCCTGTCACTTGCTTCAACTGTTGGTGGTCCTGTTGGTGTACCTGACGTGTCTTCTTTATCATTTGGTCTTGTGTGCTTATCTCCCTTAACTGCCTTTCTGTCCCCTGTCTTTGGGGCTGGACGAGGTGGCTAGGGAGAGGGAAGTCTGGGCTTCCTGCTTAGGCTGCTGCACCCGCGACCCGACCTCGGATAAGCAGAAGAAGACGGTACGGTATGGTACGGCAGTGTTGTCCTCCACATCTTTTTGTGGGAGATACTGTTGAAAGCTCAGTGACACGCAGCAGACAAACCGATGGTTTCTGCTGACCATAAAGAGTTTCATAACCCACTATTTATCCACAATATAAACAAATTGTACCAAACATCCACCACACATCTGTGACTGCTGAACTCAACATAATTACACTGCTCCAGTTCAGCTGTTCTGTGGTATTTTAAAAATGAAGTTGCCTCATAGCTTAACCCTAACCCCCCCCTCCCCCCCCCCCCGCCCTCCCCCCCCTCCCCCCCCCCCGCCCCCTCACTGCTCTCACTGCAGCTGTCTCTCTCTGCATGCATCTCACTCTGCAGGTGTCTCACTCTGCAGCTGTGTCTCTCTGCAGCTGTCTCACTCTGCAGCTGTCTCTCTCTGCAGCTGTCAACTCTCTCTGCAGCTGTCTCTCTCTGCAACTGTCTTACTCTGCAGCTGTCTCTCTCTCTGCAGCTGTCTCTCTCTTTGCAGCTGTCTCTCTCTGCAGCTTCTTATTCTTTTTTAATTCTTATTTTATTCCTTTCATCATTATTTGAATCCCACAAGTTGAGTGTAAATACTAATAAATGAATTCTACTGTATTTAATCTAGACACTAGACACTAGACACAGATGCTGGTGGAACTACAATGCTACTTCAAGGTACTGAAAAATAACACGGACATTATAAAGTTCTGGACCTTCACTTGAAGACATTTTCACTAATTGGACTTCAGTGAATTTTAATTGAATACCTCTGAAATAGACTATTGGAATTATTGCAGATGGTAGAGATGACTTTTCCCTCTCAGTTTTTAAAGTGTAGTCTATGAGGTGAAGTTTTGTTGCTTTGCTGTTAGTTAAGATGTGTGGCTGTGCATATTTGTCCCATATTACACAATTACTAACCATCATCAATAAACACAGAATCAGTCCTAATGCACTGCTTACTTGTCTTGGCTGCTCTGAACACTTTGTGATGCACCAATACAGTTTTAATGTGTTTTTGAAATGTCTCATCTCAGCTGTGTTTATATGGTTAATGAAGTTTATATAACAGTAAACAAACATCTGCCTCTAACAGTAAACTTGAACTTTGAATCTGTAAGTATTAAATAGTTGCAGCTGGAACTATTGGTCTTTCTAAAGAGAGAGATGTGAGAATGTTTTCTACCACTCTGCATGTTTACGTCGTTTCTCTTCTATGAATCTGTGTCTCCCATGTTTTATCAAATGTTGACTTTACTCAATGTGGTATTTGTAGTGTTTTTGTCTTGTTCAATTCATAAATAAATGAGATAAAAACAAAAAACACTTATATTTGCAATCACTTTTATTTTATTATCATTCAAAGCAGCCATACATGATTGTCCTTTATACACTATGTATAAAAATAAAGAATACCAGACTCTATTGCCCTGTTGGCAAAACTTACCTAACTAATATAAATAGCAATAAATTAATATCTCATTTACATATTGAACTACTACACAACGGTAAAACTATGTAATTTAACTGCAGACATAAGAAGAGGTAGATGTACTGTAGGCCAACCTTTACATTTCTTTTTCTTTAATATTTTAAGTGTCATTAACACAGGTGCTCTCTCTGTTTTTGTGTGTGTTGGATTACAATCCTGGTCAATTTAAGGCACAACGTAGTATCTTAGCAGTAAGTTTGTACCTTAAATTACAATCAGGTACCAAAAGGTGTATATTGTATCTCATAAATGCAGCTTTGATGATGCATCTGTGAGAAAGGTACAAAAACATTTGGCAGTGAACGGAACAGAATTTGGTATTATCACCTGACATCCAAAACATGTTGCCTTGCACAGTTTGTCACATTCATTACTGTATTTATTTTCATAAGGGACAAAAATATATTGTAACACAAAGAGTTGTAATGTAATAAAGACAAGTAAACTAACTCCTAACTAAGTGGTATTCTGGTTTAAGTAATGCAGAGAGTACTAAGGCCTGTTGGCTTACTGGCAGTGCATCTTAAATTTTTGAGCTATGCTGAATCACTAAAGCACTTTGGTGCATATATTGAGACATTTTCATCCTCAGCCTACTCTGTCACCTCATTCTCACTCGCAGATATCCCCTTCAGATGAGAGTCGATTCGCTGCAGCTTATTCTGGAGTTTCTCACCGACATGAGCTGCTTCGATCATATTGAGTACCGCTGGAAGGCCCCGAAGCTGCTTGACCGTGGCAGAGGCCAGCCATGTGTTGATCTGTGCCAGAGAATCTGAGCCGTTCAGACGGTAAGGTCTCCCATTGTTGGTGAGTTTGTACACGAGCTGACGAAGACGCCTGGGATTCATCTTCTGGTGGACGAAGAAACCTGGAAGGATTTCTTTCAGGTACTCGGCTCCATCTGCAACAAATAAAGAAGGTCATTAATGAGCGGCTCATGAGGAGACATGAAAGAGTATTGCCTGAGAAACAAGTCCTCCACATGATGAGAGTCATTCCTGTTTTACCAGATGTAGAAACTGAAAATAAAACAGCCAATACTCATACATCAGTGCCAAATGAACATGGGAGTTTTGGTGCCTTCCAATTTAAATAAAATGAAATGAAAAAAGCAATTCATTTCAATCGATTGGCCGCTGACTTTCAAATCTCGGACAACAGAATAAAGGAGTTTAAATCAGAACCAATGGATCTGTAGCAAGATTCAACTCTAAAATATCCAGAAACTTGACATTTAAACTTGATGTTAAAAGAAAAACAAAGTTGAGCACTGACAAATCATCGTGTCAGAAAGCTACAGTATGGTGAGCTGATCGTACCATCCACTAATGCAACCACGTGTTTATTTTTGACATTGAGTGAATCTAATGAATCAGTGGTGGCCTTTAAGTTTGCAAACTGATGTTGCTTCTTTGTAAAATGTATGTCAGAAACCACAGATGAGGTTTTAGAACATCACATGAGTCTTTCCACTGTTCTTAATAAACTGATCTTACCTTTTGATTTGGCCTCTTCACTGCTCGCACACACGCTGTTGTGCCAGATGCACCCCTTCAGCACCAGCTTCAGCCCTGCAGCTTCACAGTTCTGATGCTGCATGCAGCTCTGCTGATTAGAGGCGATGTCGGAGTAGGTCCCGTCCGGACAGGTCTGGCACACCGTGTCCTCAGTGGCTGTACCTGGAGGAGATGGGCAGTTTGGTTTTAGTTAACCTGATTAGACACAGTGACTGCCTCTCACTTTGATAATCATCTTCCAGTCATGCTCTGATTGAAAAGAGATGCATGAGCAACTACACACTAATCAATCTGAACACAAACAGTAACAAGAAATGAAAAAGCTCTTTGTCCAGTTTAAGAGTAAAGTATTAAAACATAAGAAGCCACTTGAGCATTGAAGTTCATTCTCCTAACAAGCTTTTTATGGAGCATTTAACCACATTTCACAGTTTTCACCAGCAATTTGAACTGGCTCAAACGACAACTGACACACACAGACTGGTTGAAAGCTCAGAAAGGAAACAAGTGGACCAGAAAACTATTTCCCTGCCTTGCATCAAGCTCAAGCTCTCCTGAACCTGCAGGAAACTAAAGTTGAATTTCTGTCTAATTTTAAAATGTTGCTGATGCTGAGATGGGCTCGTTTTTATTGCTGTGTAGGCATCAAACTGGTTAACAACATGTAGTTACCACCTTTGTCCTGAGTGGGGCAGTATATATCAGTCTAAAACATGCCAGGACTTATTCCCTCTCAGCTGAATGTGGTTACAGGCACTTGTTGCTGATGTTGCTCAACTCATCACAGTAGTTCTCTGAAAACGTGCCACCACTTTTTAAAATGATCATAAATCAATAACAATCAATAAGTTTTAACAGGAGCACAGTTTTAATCCAGTGATGGGACCAAAACACAACTATAGAGTATACAATAAGACAGGCCTGTTAAATATAACGATCTAAAGGGACTTTTTTTTTTAAATCTACATTTTAAAAAGTAATCCTGAAAATGTGTGTTTTTTGTGTGTGTGTGTGTGGTTTTTTTTTACTGATAATGTAAACAGTAGTTGGAGTTAATACAGTATGCAGAGAGTGACAACACACTGTGAGTATTACGCTGACTCATGACTGTCAAACTGGTTTAGAAGAAACGTTGTTCTGACATGTGTGAAAGCTGGAGCCCATGTGGTTCACATCTGTCATCTCCACTACTGATCTGTCAAACACATAAATACAGACTTGCAAAACAATATGGCTACTTAAAAAATCACTAATCTGTTAGTTACTGGTTTTAATTAGAGGTATCTAACACTATGCTGATCTCTGATATCTGATTACTGATCTCTCCTTGACAGACAGACAGACAGACAGATAGACAGATAGATAGATAGATAGATAGATAGATAGATAGATAGATAGATAGATAGATAGATAGATGACAGAAACAGCATCTTACCATTGGCGAGCACTCCTTCTCCTATCGGACATTGGCTGTGACGCATACACATGTCGTGTATGTTGTAGTATCCTTGTCTGCACTCACACTGGACGTCACGGTCCGCCGTGCACGCACTCGTCGCCACCTGGTTGAAGTCGCACACGCTGCACCGGAGACACTTGTCGATGTGATTCCACAGAGCCGTGAACGAGCCGGTGGGGCATGGCATGCACACGCTCTTCTGCGTCGCGGTGCAACGAGACCGCAAAAACTGTCCCGGTGGGCAGCGGTCACACACCAGCTTTCTGCCGGTGCGGTCCGTGTATGTGAAAGTCATCTTAACATCGTTATCCGAAGAACAGTGTATAACCTGCAGCGGCAGCACGGTGAGGAGGAGTATGAACATCTGGAAGGAAAGAACATGTGGAGGATGTTACGGAAGAACCTGGAGGAGGAACGACGAGCATAAAGTAATACAAGGACATGGACATACTGGAAAAAACAACAAATACAAGACACAGACATCGCTCCTAATCATCCATCTAGTCTTGGAATGAACCGGAATGAATGAATGAAAAAAAAAATCAACAACAACAACAACAACAACAACAAAAAAGGCTTGTTGGACAGTCACTTCGTTTTTATAGTTTCCAAAAGTTTCCAGTTAAAAATCACATTGAAGTTTTCCATCCTGCATGAAGAGCTCCACAAAAACAAAAACACGGTAATAAAACACAAAGTCACATCGACACACTGTACACATGTTAATCCCCAGCACGCACAAAGATGCGTTTAGATATTTAAAAAAACAAAATATCAATAAATAATAATAATATGAGAGGAATGTCAACGGCTCCCTCTCAGTTTCCCTACAGACAAGTTTGCAGAGTGAAGCCTCGACATGTTCGGGCTCACACTGCGCTCTCTATCTCCACCCACCATGGTAATGTTGTGTCTGCAGCAGTCTGTCAGAGTCTGGAGGATGGTCCTCTCTCAGCTTCCTCACCTCTATATATCTATCCCCGTTTCCTATATGATTGGTCATAGTATGACACAGCACCGGTAATCCCCATATTAACACCTCTGATTGGGAAGGGTTAGTTATTCTGGAGATTTTTTTTTTTGCTGAAAATTATGGTGAAAATGTCATATAGGCTAATGTGTCATCTGGAATTTCAGGTCTCGAGTTTGTCACAGGATAATTTTTATTTTTATTTTTTTGCTGTTTAAGCATTTTTAAAGCGATGTTTAATAAAGGCTTTGGGTGGGTTAGGGTTTGGGTTAGAAGACAGAAATGCAAACACAATAATAAAACATTTGACTGAATTTAAAATAAATACATTTTAAAAAAGCAGGTTGTAATGTAATAGAATACGTCATCTTACACTATACAGTATACAGTGTAATAATCTGACCTGTATTTGAATGAATCCACTGAGCGCTGCGAGTGGATTTGCCGCTAGAGGGCGACACCAGTACTACTACTACTCCTAACCCTACTCAACCTTTTCATTCATAAATTCAACTCTTAAACAGCTGATTCTAATAATCTACTCGTTATAAAACCCTTAACGAGCTTGATAATGAGTGAATAAGTAGAATGAGGAGTGTTAGAACATGCAGGGCAGCAGCTTTACTGGAGCAGGGTTAGTGATTACTGCATTACTAAGTTTAATTAGCATTCATTGTTTTCCTTTTGTTTTGTCAATACATTCTGTAAAATGCTTCCATCTGAGGAAATAATGGGAATATTATGATGGCTGGTAGATTATTAAAACATTTTTGTTCATGTTTTCGGTCATTTTTAAAACAAAAATGTCAAATTGTCTCACAGAAGTTTTTGTGAGGATTCTGTTTTTCTTTCATCTTATGTGACAGTAAATTCAATATTTGAAGAGGCAAGGTCAGATTTTCAGGAAACTATAATGTTCATTTTTTAAATTTACAGATGTTTCATAGACCGAACAATTGAGAATATAACTGGCAGATAAATTGATAATGAAAACAAAAAGTTAGTTGCAGCCTCAATGATGGCTCACTGATTCTCATCAATAGTTAATATTGTCTGATAGAAACTAGACTAAGAAAATAATATAAATATACTGATAAGGCTGTTGTCAGTTGTCCTATAACAAACAAATCCACTACATAAAAACTGTGGTAACACTTAACATCCACCTATTTAGCATTTATAAGCAATGTTTGGACATTTAATACATGGTTTATAACTCATAATAATAAGGGCATTTTAAGTGTTTAAGTGTTTAAATTTGATCTTATTACAACTGGTTTATATCATTCATTATCTGCCCACAAAAAAGTTCATTTTCTTTTTGGTTAAATTCACAATTCATAAGTAAAATCAATAATAGTAATGATCAACAAAAACTTGGGTACTTGAGTAAATCAGTAGGTTCTTTTCATGCACTGATCTCTTCAAGTCAAATGGAAGCTAATTGTTTTACACTGAATAATACAGTTATTACAGAAATACAGGAAGACTCCATTTTCATTCCAAACAACATAGACGATGCTTTCAAAATCTGGGGAATCTCACAGTGTGTATTATCACTGTACTATCAAATGTGTTGTAATAAAGGAATCGAGTCATTTTTACAGATACTTGCAAGTAAGAAATTATTTAAAGGAAAATGTCCAATTATCAAGTCTTGAAAACCTCCATCCATTAATTATATGTATGGTAACACAACGGCAGAGTTAAAACACATAAAAGATAATTAGACTAATTTATTATAATGCGATGAAATTGAGGACTTGAACGGTATCAAAGAGAAACGGGACAAAGAGTTGAAAAGAAGAATATTAGACAGCGAGTGGAAGCAGACCATGTATGTATGGAAGAGAAGTGTTTCCAAACACCATTAACAACTTTTAATACACAATCCAGCACCAGTTGCTTTGAGGGGATGAACCCGAACCCAAACCACACAGATTACTTACAGATGTCCTAAAACAGATGTAGAGTATTTGGCTCGAAACATCGGAAGAAATGAACAGAATGGAAAAAAGTTTCTTATAGGGTTTGAAAAGAAATGGGCCTTTTATCCGTTTATTAGTTAAGATAATAGGAACAGCACTTGAGATCAAAAAATGTAAGTTAATAATAACAATAAGTAATCATCGCTGCGTGCAGCTTTAATTATTATTATGTACGTATATTTCAGATTTATTTGTTTTTGTATGTTTGCTCATTTTCATGAATGTAATTAATTGTTTATTGAAATCAATTGTATACAGAAAGCCCAAGAGGTCCTTTTTTATTTACCTAAAATTCGTTTTTAATGTTATTACTGTTATTAATAATGGTGGTGGGATGGAGACTAAATATAAAAACAAAAACAAAAATGTGTTCAAAGAAATGTAGATTATGTGATTTTGTAAAGTAAGTGACAAATTAACTGAAATGAACACAAAGTATAAAAAAAATAAAATTAAAATAAAGTCAGTAATCTTAGTGTAGGTACAAACATGGTAAAATATAGTTTTGGTAACACAACATACAATTAATTATTCCTAATTTAAAGTGTATATTTTGTTGTACTGGTTGCTTCCCGATGGTTAAATAATACCTTATAAATGCTTATTTCAATACTTCTCATCATCACATTGTTCCTGTTTATTACCCACATGAACTTTTACACTATTAAAGTGGGAATATAGTACTTATGCTGTATATCTAATACTAGTTTCTGCTGTTCTGTTTTCCTGTTTCAAAAGAAGTTGTTTTTACAGTGAAATTGAAATGAATTGTGAGCTTTTGTGGTTTTAAATATAATATAATATAATATAGTACCAATCAAACGTTTGGTCACATTGTTTTTATCATTTAAGAGAATGGGACGGTTGTCTTCGGACACTTTTGACTGGTACAGTAGTTGATTTAGGTTGAGTGAGGATTTAGGTCCTCTCCAAACATTTTTATTTTTATTACAACAATTAAAAACTAATTATTTGTGACTGATCTGCTTATTCCACAAATAAAAACTTAACATACCTTGTTAGAACTGACAAAAACCGACTGACTGGTGAAGCTCAAACATGCAAATCAGATAAGAAGAAAGAAGAATGTGCATTTTTTGTGTAGGGAGATTTTAAGATCTATAGCTGCTGCTCAAATTGGCTTAATTTCACAGCTGTGGTAGGGTTAGGGTTTAGGGTTAGATATTATAGTGTACAGAACTACTAAAGTACAGACTTTGGTGACTCCTAGTCAAAGTTATAAAAACACTCATCACCTGAAAAAGAAGGATTCACACAGTCAGGAGCCCAAATGAACATGAAGTGTGTTTATCTTGCTGTAATGATTCCTCCTGTTCATACCTGACCATTAAATCCTTCATAATACACTTGTGGTACTTTTCCACTTATACAGTTCCAGCACGACTCACCCCGACTCAGCTCGGTTCCAGGAACGACCTTTTCCATTACAAAGAAGTACCTCCTCAACGTGAGCGGGGTGGTCATAGCACGACTCCGTTAAACTACTGTGACTTCGTTTTATATGTGACACAAACACATAAACAATGGAGGACATGTAGCAACAAAATTGACTGTCGACTAAATCCACAGTCCTCCTTCTGTGGAAACATGGATTTAAAAGTTGATCTGAAGCTAATATGAAGCTTCAGCGTCCAAATGAGTCAAATCTTCATCTTCTATGTTTCAACGTTACACTGTTTTTAGTAGCAAAGTCTTTTTGTTACTATACTTCCACCACAGCTCAACAGGAAACACTAAGAGGGAATCTGATGCTAAAAAGACTGATACTACAAAAACTACTACTACTACTACTACTATTACTACTACTACTACTACTACTACTACTACTACAAAACGTACTACTCCTCCGTGTACTGTCCCATCCAAATGTGTCAGATATGAATAACTCACACTGCTGAAGCTCAATAGAAGCTGATCAGAGACTTTATAATGACTATGAGGACACACTGTGGATTTAGTCCTCCATTACTTTACATTGAAAGCACATTAGAAGCAGATCTTTTAACAGTCAGAATGAACAGGAGGAATGATTACAGAGAGGAAAAACCTGACTGCTGCTTTAAAAGATACTCATCCTTTAACTTCATCTGGGTTTGTCTTAATTGTCTTCAAACAAAAACTAATACCATAATACACACCTGTTCCGCTTTGAGTCTGTAAAGATGCCTCCAAAACTGACTTTTCGTTCTTCCTCATAGGTGTGGAGGGTTTTACGTCTTGTATGCACTGCTGAGCTCCGACAGAGAAGAAGATTGAACACCTGTTTGTCTGCGCTGTAGTGACACACACACACACACACACACATACATGCACGCATACACGTCCACAGCTGCATCTTGATGTGGCTCTGATTGGTTACTAACTTTAAATCAGTAGTATTGACTCATCCTATAGAAACTGCTGACACCTGGTGGCCAAATGACCTCAATGCTTTTTTTAATGTCTTACTGTATATCACTTTAACTCATATTTAATAAGTTTTATGTAGACTCTTAATGAATAAAACTTAACAAATATATGTAATTATGTTTAAGGATCTTTAAGATGTTGATTTTTTTTTTGTTCAGTTCCTCTAAATCCAAATAAAAACTGACCTCCACTAAGATGCTAAAGGTAGTATTAAACAGTCAAGATGGTTGTTCAGCTTCAGGTCCCCAAAATAAGGGAGATCTGAGTCATTTTAAAAAGCGATTGGACATTTAATGAAAGATAATGAACATTAAGACAGATTAATTACTATAAATAAACACAAATAGCCCAGAATGGATCGTTGGTGAACATCACTTTAAATGAGTTTCTGTGTAAAAGGTCTTAAGAAAGATTTAGTTGTAGAAGTACAACCATAATCCAGAAAAGTCACCATGATTTTATAAAAAAACCAAAACCTCTCCCTCCCACCGGCTTAGGAAGAAGTGTATCAGTCACATCAGTGTCTGGATGTCTGGCTCTGGTTGACTTGTGCCTCTGTTTTCCTTGGATGGAGTGTAGAAATGTGGAGTCACCTCAAAAGGACAATTGACAATGGATACGAGCGTAACTTTCTCACAGGACTTTGGTGTGGTTCTGATTAAATTCTTTTTTATTGTGATGATCCAAAATATGACTAAGGGTTAGGGTTAGGGTTCGGGAAAGGGAAAGGTTGTGTCTCAGTCATTATAGTCATTTGACGTGTTAAATAACCACAACGTTTCAGGCTGGACTCATAACTGTCTCTCTCTCTCTCTCTCATTGTTTCCTGGCTGCTCCATTAAAGCTCTCCATTAAAGGCTAAAAAATGCCCAATAAGTAGAGTAAGTAGGGTTATATGTTGCAGTTTGAATAATACCTCAATACCTTAAAATGGAGATCACCTGTGTGTAGAGGGGGGGGGGGGTTCAGTTGAATATCATATCTAGCAGGTACAGGAAAGCTGAGTGACAAGCACAAGTCAGAGGAAGGAAACAGAACCTTTCACATCATTAGTTAAAACGGCTCAATGATGGTTCTTTGTGTCCATGTGGTTTAGTTTAAATTTAAAGGGTTAAAATGTGAAAATAAACGTATGAATAACTTTCACACATTCTTGGTTTTTTGTGGATCCAGCATCAAATTTCTGCTTTTAACCCTTGTGTCATCCTCCCGGGTCAAATTGACCCCATCTGTTTTGACTGTTCCTTCATTCTTTTCTTCCCTCCCTTCCTTCCTTCCTTCTCTCTTTCCTTCCTTCCTTCCCTCCCTCCTTCCTTCCTTCCATCCCACCCTCCTTGCTTTTTCCTTCCTTCCCTCCTTCCTTTCCTTCCTTCTTCCTCCCTTCCTCCCTCCCTCCCTCCTACCTTCCTTCCTACCTTCCCTCCTTCCTCCCTCCTTCCTTTCCTTCCGTCTTTATCCCTTCCTTCCTCCTCCCTCCTTTCCTTCCTTCTTCCTCCCTCCCTCCCTCCTACCTTCCTTCCTTCCCTCCTCCCTCCTTTCCTTCCTTCTTCTTCTTCCTAACTTCCTTCCTTGACTCAAGGACGACAGGAGGGTTAATCCATTTTGAGATTATGGCAAAAATGTCTAAGTGGTGGTCCGTAACCATAAAAACAGTAAATTCTCAATAAAACACCATATCAACCAGTTTGACATGAACTTACATAATAACTTTGTATATTAAATAAAGGTAATTGTGAAATATCTGACGCATTCCTGTGAGTAACCTACTGTTTCGGGAGAAAGCTTGTGGAGTGAAAAGTCCAGAGTGAAGCCAAGACCAAACCACAATGCATCAAAAACAATAATATTGTGGCTCTGACTCATAAAGTAGTAAATCTCCGTAAAAGCACGTTGGCGTTTTGACACACGTCTAGATTGTTTTAGTTTTTCCATCAACTGTTGTCATAGCAAAAAACCAGAATCTGAGGGTTTATATAATTCTGACTTTGGGTGACAACATTATTGACAAATCATTGGGTAGTGGGTTAGGGTGAAATATGATTATTATAGGGTACATGTTACTAGTAATTACTAAAATGAAGACATACTGATACTATGTCTGACTGTGGCATATTTGATCATCTGAGACACTAAAACATTCAATTTTCAATAATAACTGCAGAATTGACTTTCTAGAAACTTGTTCCAGAAATGCAATTAAAAGAGTTTTTTGAGAGTTTTTATAAAAGTAATAGTTTTATTGTGATTCGGTTCTCAGGTCTCTGAATGAATGAAACTTAATAATCATGTTGTTGTATATTTTATCATGTGTAAGTAAGCTATTGGTAACTTTAATTCTTATAATTACATCAACAGAGTTCATGTTTGGGGTCCACCTTAAAATGTCACGATTGAAGTCAACGAACTGCACTTCTACAGGTTTGGGTTACATGACTTGTTGCTATGACAACAGCTCCAGAAGGATTTTTTTATTTTAAAGATTTATTTTGGGGCCTTTTCCGCCTTTATTTTGATAGTAGGTGGGCAGAGAGGCTGACAGGAAACAGGGATAGAGAGAGAAGGGAATGAGTTGCACCATAGCTCCCTCGAACCAAGGACGCTTTGATTATGTGGGATGTGCGGCACTCCTCCAGATGGATTTTGACATCTTCTCTATGGCGTCCAACTCAGATCTCAATCCAATGAATAATTTGTGGAGTTAAAACAAAACTGGTGAAGAAGCTTTTACTTTCTGTGAACCCAACTGCAGAAACCCAAAAAGTGTTTAAAAGCAGGCTGAAGAAAGAAGAATGGGGGTTAAAATTGCATCAAAGCTGACAGATACTGATCCAGAGGGGCTGAATCAGTACTCACCAATCCTGCTCCTGCAGAGTTACTGCCCTGCATGTTTTAGGTTTCTCTCCACTCACTCTCTAACACACCTGATTCTAATAATTAACTCATTATCAAGCGGCTGAAGCTCATTAAGGTGTTTGATAATGAGCTAATTATTAGAACCAGTGTTTTAGAGTGGAGAGAAACCTCAAACATGCAGGGCGGTAGCTCTCCAGGAGCAGGAATGCGGACCACTGGGCTCAATACTCATAAAATGTGTTTTATGTTTTTAACCCTCCTGTTGTCCTCGAGTCAAGGAAGGAAGGGAGGAAGAAGGAAGGAAAGGAGGGAGGAAGGAGGGAGGAAGGAAGGAAGGAAGGAACAGTCAAAACAGATAGGAACAGTCAAAACAGATAGGAACAGTCAAAACAGATAGGGTCAATTTGACCCGGGAGGACAACACAAGGGTTAATTAACTTCAGTCATTTTTGTGGAGGTCTGTTTTAATTTTGAAACCAAAAAGGCCTTTTGTGGAGTGTAAGGAAAATTAAATCTACTTTCATACACCAATAAAATGAAAAAAAAGAACACATTTTATAGGCACTGGATTTAGCTTCTAACTATTCCTCCTTTTTTTGCCCTCTATAGTAAAACTGTATCTGCCTCTCGTCAATGCTAGAATCATAGACATATCTTCACATAAGCATAACTGATGTCAAAATTCAGTGTGGTGTGTAGGCGTGTTCAGTAATGTCTGTGCTTCGGGAGTGTACAGCCTACCAAAACGAAACTACAGGAAGAGTACCTGTTGCCATGGAAACACAGTTGTGCACGCTGTTATAGACAAATAGTGAATAACAAACCAGAATGACGCTTTCTGTCTGTGAGGAGAAAATCCCTTTGCAAATCCAAAGAAAACCACGCCATTATTTATCAAGAAACATATTTGCACTTGCCTGCCATTCAGCTTTCTGTTGCTGTGGCAACTGAATTATTTATATGCCTTTTTTTTTGTTTTTAAGATAAACATTCATTGCAATGGTTTGTTCCTAACCTGCTCAGTCCCATTTCTGTTCTTGTTCCTTTGTAAATGTGATTCATCTGGTCCTTTTTCAGGCTAATCACTGGGTGTGTCACAATAATAGTAGTTTTACATACACTATATCGCCAAAAGTATTGTCTCACCTGCCTTTACTTGCATATGAACTTAAGTGACATCCCTTTCTTAATCCAGAGGGTTTAATATGATGTCGGTCCCTTTGTAGCTATAACAGCTTCAACTCTTCTGGGAAGGCTTTCCACAAGGTTTAGGAGTGTTTATGAGAATTTTTGGTGATGTTTGGCTTGGATGCAGCTGCTCGGCCATGGGAACCCATTCCATGAAGCTCTCTACACACTGTTCTTGAGCTCATCTGAAGGCCACATGAAGTTCGGAGGTCTGTAGCGATTGACGACTTGTTGCACAGCTGGCTTCCTATCACATCATCACGCCGGAACTCACTGAGCTCCAGAGAGCGACCCGTTCTTTCACTCATGTTTGTAGAAACAGCCTGCATGCCTTGGTGCTCGATTTTATACACCAGTGGCCATGGAAGAGATTGAAACACTTGATTTCAATTATTTGGACGAGTGAGTGAATACTTTTGGCTGTGTGAAGACAAAACGGACCCCTCTGTGGGTAGAAGAAAAAACTTAGTTTGACTAGGTGGCATTTTACCAGTCAAACCTTTAACTGGAATAATGACTGCAAACCCAATCTTATCTTCATCAGCAATGTCACAACCGATTCCCACACACTTCTGTATCTTAGGAACAATAACACTAAACATTGCTACAACAACTTTGGAACAGCTTAAACTAATAGGATAAACTTGTCTTAGCTCTTATTCTTTTAATGAAATCCACCTGAAAGTAGGTGGATGTGACTTTGACACTTTGATCTTTCTTCCCATGAAATTGTAGTGCTTGTCTGAATGTTTTTGGAAAGCTTTGTTTATTTGTCAGTTTTAATACATGTCCATGTGTCCACCTGTGTTTGCCCATGAGGGCTTCAAGTGGGTTCTGACTGGGTTTCAGGTGGGGCAAAAAATGAATTACCCAGACAGCATGTCCATGTGGGCCCCATAAAGGTTCAATTTGGGCTGCAATATGGGTCCCACGTGGGTTTGTCCGCAGTTTCCATGGTGATCCCACCTGTGTTTGCCCACATGGGCTTCTAGTGGTAAGTAACTTACTTACTTTTGTTGAAAAAGTGGTTAAACATTTTGGGATCTAGTGGTACTATTGCTAAATCTCCCTTCAAAATGATGCTTTTCTTCCTCTTCCTTCAGTTGGATGTTTGCTTATTTGTGCAGAATGATTTATGTGCAGAGATGGTTTTCACATTCATGCCTGTCTTAATCTGTTTGGGCTCATCATTTTGAGGTAAACAAGTTCTGAGAAAATGTTTGTTATGGCAGTATTTTAACTGGTGTTCTCCTTGGTCAGGCATAGCAGCAGGCTCTACTAGAGAGTCTGTTGTATTGTGTCTTTGTAGTGAGGCGGGCAAGGTTGTTAGAGCATCCGCCAAACCTCACCCATGCTTATAAAGAATGACATCATGAAACAAGTTTCCTTTCCAGAGAATGTCTGAGAATTTAGAGATCGGGTCAGGAGTTCAGACATCTGGTGGAGGCTGGTGGAGTAGAGCTCATTGGCATCTGACGTGGTTTTTACTTTCGGTCAGAATGCTGACTGGATGCCTCCCTTCGGATGAGAGCCAGAAAACGGATGGATGGATTATTCACAATGCGGGCACAGCTGAGAAAACAATAAAGGCATTTTAATACCAGGTTTAAATAGAAACACCCACTGATCAGACGTCATTACAAATATAATGTATCCAGGTACAGATTACAGATGATTAACAGTTGTACATGAGGCCTAAATCTCAGTTTAACACATGCAAATCTATAAATTGATTTGTGACATCATTACTAGCAACTGGAACCAATTATGGTCAAGTATGACATCATAGAAGTGAGATGGGAAAACTTGAAACCACCAGCTGGTACACACTGAGAAGGGAGAAAAGGAGATGTCATTTTAAGATTTTTCCCCCGGAGATGATTCAACTTTTTTGGTGTGAAAACCATATCAGACAACCATGAATAATGTCTTTAAATATGTCTTGAAGGGGTATCACAGATTGCCACCAAGAGTATCAGGTTTTACCAGGTAGGTTTTTTTTGTCTTTGAGTTATTTGAAGTTAATAGTTTCTGTGCAAATTTAGTCTTGAAATAAATGAAATCCATTACTGCTCACAGCTTGTGATGATGAATGTGAATCCAAAGTGAACATAGTACAGAAGAAAGGCCCTGCTGTTATCATGGAAACATTCCTCCAACGTCTGTGTAATCACTGGATCATCACTTGGAGCCTCTAATATAAATGTTGTGAGAGCAGCTTGTGTAAATGTGACACCGTGAGATCAGCAGGTTCTCAGGTGGGAAACTTTCTTTTTTCTTGGAAAAGACATTGACTAATAAATGAATGGATGAGTGTTGCAGTGAAAGGCCGTCTGAGGGAGGGCCCACCGCACCCAGAGTCAATTTTACTGTATTGTATGACTACTGTTCCATTTAATACATGTTCATGTGGGCCTCAAAGGTTAAATTTGGGCTGCAATATGGGTCCCAAGTGGGTTTGTCCCCAGTTTCCATGGTGACCCCACCTGTGTTTTGCCCATGAGGGCTTCAAGTGGGTTCTGACTGGGTTTCAGGTGGGGCCCAGCTGGGTGAGTTACACTGAAAACTGAATGTGGTAATGGCAAAAGAATGAATTATTCAGGCAGCATGTCCATGTGAGCCCCATAATGGTTAAATTTGGGCTGCAATATGGGTCCCAAGTGGGTTTGTCTGCAGTTTCCATGGTGAGGCCCAATTGGGTGGGTTACACATGTGAGGCCAATGTTACTGAAACAATCTGGGGCCCATACAACTAACCCTGTTTATGCCCATGCCTGCTTAGCCCACTTACATCCCTTATGGGGTTCATACAGTCAGCCCACATGTGGGGTCCCATGTTACTGAAACCATGTGGGACCCGCATATTACTGTTTAAATTATTTGGTATTCATTTAATTTTGCATTTATTGTGAATTGGGTATTTTTTCTTTCTTTTGTCTCTTTTTGGCTTCCATACATACAGACAGGCACTGGCTTTTTAAATAACTTTTAAAAACATTTTACTGTACAATGTGTACATTTAGACATAGTTAGAAATGTAGCTACCCAGAATTATATAAACATTTCCTTTAATCCGTAATAATAATGCAATAATATAATAAAGCTGCTATAAGATAATGTATAATAATGATAATGATAAAAACCTTTGTGCATAGTGAGTATTTTAATGTTTTAACAGGCTCCTCTACTGTTGAAACATCTTCCAGATTCAGTCCGGTGGGCAAACACCCCCTCTATGTTTAAAGAGTAGGTTTAAAACTTTCCTTTTTTAATAAAGCTTATAGTTAGGACCGAACAGGCTTGGACCAGCTCCTACTTTATGCTGCTATTGGCTTAAACTGCCGGGGGACTCCTCTCCTCCTCTCCTCCTCTCCTCCTCTCTTCTTCCTACTAAGGGGTTTTTCCTCGTCGCTGTTGCCAAGTGCTTGCTCGTGTGGGAATGTTGTGTCTCCTAAAGTGAAAAAAGATTGATATATATCTTCTTCTTCTATTTTTTCTCATGGAATGAAAAAATCACTGATTTGGGCCGACACCTGCAGATAATTTCTATTTTCATTTTTCTGAAAAAGCAGATAATCATAGCTATCTGATAAAAGGAACCAGCAGACTTTTGTCTCCTTTCATTTTTACTTGCTGTCTGACACACTGATGCATTTCAGATGCAAATCTACCAGTACAGATTACATTAGATTAGATTAGAGAAACTTTATAATCTCTTGCCACGCAACTCATACATACAATATAGACTGATAGAACATGTAAAAGGTTCTTGCTAATGTAAAAACATCTCGATTTCCTCAAGAAGAGTCTTGACTGTGATTTCTTGAGAACTGTCTTTTTCCAATTTCATTTATTGTCCCCCCTCTTCCCCCTGAAATACCCAATGGGTTAAATGTGGGCTAAATGGGTACTGAGTGGGTTTGAACTGGGCAAATTATGCAGCTCCCACATGGTTTCAGTAACATGGGTCCCACATGGGTGTTTCCCAAATGTGAAGCCCACATGGAGCCCCATGAGAGATGTAATGGAATCCTTCATTGAGTCCATTTTAACATTTTGCTTCATTTCATTTTATGGAAACTTGTCAGTAAAAAACAAAAATCGTCTGTTCAAAACTGTGAAAGAAGCCAGTAAGATAATTGGCATGCAGCAGCTCTCTCTCTCTCTCTCTCTCTCGGTCAATCTTGTCCAGCTCTGATCGCCCACTTATGGAGGAATTCATTCCTCTGCTGTCTGGATGGAGATTTCGGCCTCAAGCACCAACAGATAGGTGCAAATGTTCCTTTGTCCCACGTGCAATCAATGCAGTTAACTTGTTCAACTCCTTAATCTCATTGCTCATGTGGCGAGGCTTTTTTGACATTTCTATTCTTATGGTGCTTTTCCACCACACAGTTCCAGCACGACTCGCCTCGCCTCGCCTCACCTCGCCTCCAGGAACGACCTTTTCCATTACAAAGAAGTACCTACTCAACGTGGGCGGGGTCGTCATAGCAACGCTCCGCAACTATCCCTAGTGGAAACACAAAAAAACCTGAGTCGAGCTGGAACTGTGTAGTGGAAAAGCTCCATTATTCCGATTGTGATTGTTCTTATCAAGTTTGGTTGTGCTGTATGCTGATGATGATGTTTGTTATGTCACTGTTTATTTATTTATTTATGGTTGTTCAATCAATCAATCTTTATTTGTATAGCGCCAAATCACAACAAAGTTATCTCAAGGGACTTTACACATAGAGCAGGTTCTAAACCGAACTCTTCAGGTTTTAATTTTAAAGAGACCCAACATTCCCACATGAGCAACAGTGTGAAGAAAAAAAACCCCTTTAACAGGAAGAACCCTCAGAACCAGACTCAGACTTGTTGTGTTAGTTGGTTTTTGTACTGTCACTGCAAACTAAATTTCCCCTCAAAGCTCTGAACTGAACTCTAAGTATGGAGCTATTACTGTTGCAATATTATTTGCAAATGCGTATCTCAATCTGTGTGTGTGTAATATGATCTGTCTGTGTGTAATATGATCTGTGTGTGCGTATTCCGATCTGTCTGTGCGTATTCCGATCTGTCTGTGTGTAATATAATCTGTGTGTGTGTAAAAAAAATCTGTCTGTATTCAGATTTGCAAGTGAAGACAAATCTGCAAGTGCATGCAAAGATCTGTAAGTGTACAGAGATCTGTAAATGTGTAAACCGATCTGTAAATGTCTGTCATCACTTAAAACTCAGGCAGGAGCTCTCGATTGGCTGTTTTTACACGTGAATTTTGCAACACTTCTGCCGCGGCAGATCCGTGTGTAGAAATGAGATTTGTCTGTGACCTCAGTGTTCCTTTGCCCTGCGCTCAGGCTCACAGGCTCACGCTGCCTGGCTGCAGTAGCAGTACCGCCTACACACCACCAGTCGGCGCGTAGCACCCAGTGATGATAAGCGTGTCATTTGGGGTCATTTCATTGCGCTCACGGTTGGCGTTGTGTCGAGTGTATGGTCGGGAGGCAATACACATGGATTCAAGAGTGTTCGCTGTAAGTACAAGTTCATGTTTCAACAGTAAGGCAGTACTGCTACTGCAGCCAGGCAGCGTGAGCCTGTGAGCCTGAGCGCAGGGCAAAGGAACACTGAGGTCACAGACAAATCTCATTTCTACACACGGATCTGCCGCGGCAGAAGTGTTGCAAAATTCACGTGTAAAAACACAGCCAATCGAGAGCTCCTGCCTGAGTTGTAAGTGATGACAGACATTTACAGATCGGTTTACACATTTACAGATCTCTGTACACTTACAGATCTTTGCATGCACTTGCAGATTTGTCTTCACTTGCAAATCTGAATACAGACAGATTTTTTTTTACACACACACAGATCATATTACACACAGACAGATCATATTACACACACACAGATTGAGATACGCATTTGCAAATAATATTGCAACAGTAATAGCTCCATATCTAAGTGGGCTAAGCAGTCATGGACATAAACAGAACAAATTGTACGGGCCCCATATTGTTTCAGAAACATTGGCCCCACATGTGTAACTCACCCAGTTGGGCCCCTACCTGAAACCCAGTCAGAACCCACTGGAAGCCCATATGGGCAAACACAGGTCAAGTCAAGTCTCTTACTTAGTTTTTGTGCGAGGAATAACTAGATTTCTGCTGCGGGTGGATCTGAGGGTTAGGGTTAGTCTGGTGTGTAACTGATGAGCATGTCTATTCTGTATTGAGGTGTGAGGCCATTTAAAGCTTTGTAAACCAGGAGGAGGACTTCGAAATCAATTCTCGTTTTGATGGGTTCGACCAGTGCAAAGATTTAAGAATGAGAGTGAGTGCATTTTGAATTAGTTGTAACCTGTGAATACTGGATTTTGGAAGGCCAGTGAAAAGGCCATTACAGTAATCTAATCTGCTTGTTATGAATGCGTGGATTATTTTTTCAGAACAGACAGACAGATAGGGGACAATAAAGTATCTATCTAAGGGAAATTTGTCTTGGACTCTATGTGCTTAGACAGCTGCCGCCATAGTTAAAAGAAAAAGAAAGTCAAAGTAAAGTTGCACATTTGCACACTAATAAATGATATAATGCTACCAGACTGGAAGCTTTTTAGTTTTGGAAATATTTTTGAGGTGATAGAATGCGTTTTTTGTAACGTGGTTGATATGAATTGGTGGTGTCGTCACCATGGAAACTGCAAACAAACACAGTTGGGACCCATTCAGCAGCCCAAACGTAACCCTGGCTGACACACTGGCTGGGTAATTCATTCTTTTGGCTTTACCACATCAGTTTTTAAAAAGTTTGCATCACACCAGCTAACGAATGATTGAGCATCTCTTTTGCAGGTGGTGTCATTACCTCATGTCTGTCATACAGTAACATCATGAGACTGCTTAGCGGTAACATGATCTAATCTCCTCAAATCATCATCAATGCAGTCAGAGTCTCGATGAAACAAAAACAGCTCCTGAAGCAGACTCAGCCTCTGTTTTTATGAATGAAAGCATCAATGCAGTATCGTGTTAGTATGACGCCAGGAGAGAGCAGGGGGAAAAATTAAACTCTGATAAAAGAGAGCCAAAACAGACAAGACATACAGCATTAAAACACTCTTTTGACAGCTATGAAAACACCAAATATCAAATGTCTTTTATTCTGAACTTTTCCAGTGGCTCAAAATAGACAACAATCTATATATTTTAAATGTTATATTTTGTATAGATGCTCCAAATGTTTGTCCATTGAGGCTGTTCTGGGTCAGATTATCTCTGTATCTATGTCCATGTGTTTTAGTGAAATGAATAGTTAATAGTTTTAATAATAAGATAGTAGTTATGAGGATTTCTTTTTATGATGTAGCAGTGAAGACTGATGGCTCTAATGGTTCTACAATAAACCCCACACTTCCACAAAGCTCTGCTCATTTTACCTTTACATAGAAAATAACATTTAAATCATTATGTCTGTTATATTTTCATAAATACAAAATACACTTTCAATAAAATAACATTTAACCACCAAAAAGAGATGAAAAAAATGACTAAAGAAACTCAAATGCTTACAAAAAGAGATGCAACAAATCATTAAAAGAAACAATTTGACTAGCAAAACCTTAAAAATACAAAAAAAGAGTCATAAAAATGACTTAAGAGATAAATAATAGACTATAGAAACCTAAAAACTACCAAAAAGAGACATAAAAATGACTAAAGAAACCCAGATGCTTCCAAAACGAGATGAAAAAAATGACTAAAATCAACCTACAGTTAGTTTGAGTAACAGATGCCATCTAGTTACCATGGCAACATAGAGATAGAGAGACTAAAGAGACTTAAAACTACCATAAAGAGACATTTCCATCATTATGTCTATGTTATATTTTCATGTCTGAGGTAAAATAGGACATGATATTGTGTGATAGGAGATGTTTAGTGGTGTAAAAGCTAAATGAGGTGAAGGTACAGAGTGAGTCTTCCTCCCATCTGTTTTTGTTTTTTTTGTTTTTTGTCTTTGGAGCTTGGCCTGAGATGCATCACATATAGAAGTCTTTCATTAAACACCAAACATCCTACAATGAAAATGTGTTTAATTTGACTTTTATGACCTGCAGCTGATCTGATGGGACATAAAACACTGCTTTGACACTCCCATTACTGCAGCTGATTGAATGCGACTGTTAGGCATTTTATAGCTGTTCTCGTGGCAACCTAATTTGTTTTCTCCTCTGAGGACTAAACAGCATTTGTCTACATGTGTTATTGGAAGGCCAGTGAAAAGATCATTACAGTAATCTAATCTGCTTGTTATGAATGCATGGATTATTTTTTCAGAACAGACGGACAGATATAGTCAGCTGCAAATATGACTTGACCCCAAAAAAAATCTAACAAAAGGTTTCTCAGTGGTTTACAGTAGTATCAGATGTACTTAAAAACATACTAAAAGTTTACCAAAGTTTGACTCCAAGAAAGGCCCCATTTTCAAAATGGCCGCCGTCAGGTCCTAAAAATGACCATTACTCCTTTATTTACCTCCTAGACCAGGAATACTGGTCTTTTTGCCTTTTGTTTTTTTTAATATATTTTTTTAAACACTATTCTTAGTAATGCACCTTAGAGTGTGACCTTATTTAACCATTAGTCGTCACACTCTTCCTCCCATAGAGGTTGATTATAGTGATTCTCACAATTCCCAACTTGACATGGTCCACAAGTAGGCATGCATGGTAGTCCATATGCCCTGCAACTGCACCGTTGTGTTTGGCAGGCAGTTGTGCAATTACAGTGGATCATCTGCAGGAGGCTTTCTGGGGCAGCAGTCTAACTGGTCATAACTGGCAGGAACCGGTTGTCCACCAGTTTCCATCCCCAATCCACTGTGTTCAGGTCACCTTCCTTTCCAATCCACACCATGATCTGGAAGTAAACTCTTTGGCAGTGGTATTTGGTTGCGGACTCAGTTTGGAGGCAGACGTTCTGGGGCAACAAATGATTTGGCGGTAACAATTTTCTTGCTAAAAAGGTTGTAGCGCAAAGAGGCAAGTCAATCGGTACTCTTTCCGCCAAACAACACTGCCATTGCCTTGGTCCCATGGTCCTCTATGACATTCCTTGCAAGATTTCCTTGCCTTCAAAAACAGGGCTGCAGGAAATGAGCAGAGCTCATAGCTCATTACATCTTCCAGTGAAAACTGCCCAGTTTTCGACATGATCAGGAACCGTTGGAACAGCAAAGCAGGATCAATGGTTCGGTCTTGGGCAACTTTGATGGTGGAGTCATCTGCAAGGGTTTTTGCCCGGTCTTTCCGTTTGAAGGATATTCCAAAAACAGGTTTTCCAATTATCTTTATTCTCTAGTTGCATTTTAATGTCTTTTTTATTTATGTACTTTTGTCGACATTTTGAATGTACTTTTTCACCAGCAGAAATGTGTACATGGTCGCCTCTTTGTACACTTGCTTGGTTGACACCATCAGCTCCCTTCTGATGAACCTCAACCACATCAGAACCATCATTTAAGTGTTTACTGCAAATGGGGCAAGTTTCTTGATTTATATGACTCATGGTCAAAATTGCATTTGGAGTGTACTCTTTGAAAGTAATTCATCAATGCCACCCTCTCTTAACACGCTGGCCTTTTTATGTGTTGGAATTCTGTCTGATGTTCTTTTGACACGCCCATAAAATGACCCTAAGCATTTGTCTGAGAATAAGACACGTGTGTTGTAATACAGTATAATTCATATTTGATGTAATTTTATTGCCTGTTTTTTTCTGAATGTTTGTTTGATGGATTGAGTGTTTTATTGTTGATTTTGTAATGTGACCTTGAGTGTTGAGAAAGGCGGCCATAAATAAAATGCATTATTATTAATATTAATATTATTATTATTATTATTGGAATTCAGAAGGTTGAGTTACTATGGACACAGGGGGTCTGTTACTTGCAATAACTTTTACATTGAATGTCAAGTCTGTGTTTTAGCAAAGAAAAGTGTGTGTCCAAAACACGTAGCCTCCTACTGAGTAGGAGTTATATGACTTTTACATGGTTCACCCCAAACAAACATGTTTTCCAAGACTCAATAGGGCCTGTCCCAAGGAGAAAATGTATTACTTTGTAACTGAAATAGCATGCACATTTAAACATTCACAATTGAAAGCAAGGACATAGAAGACGGCTAGCTAAATTACTATTAAATCCGGTTAGCATAATTAGCATTTGTTTAAAACTCTTGCATTCAAGTTGACTGATCATCTAAATACCAATGTTTTCCAAGTCTCCTGTCCCAAGGAGAAATGCACATTTAAACATTCACAATCATGAAAGCAATTATGCATAGAAGACGACTAGCTAAATTGCTATTAAATCCGGTTAGCATCATTAGCATTTGTTTAAAACTCCTGCATTCAAGTTGACTGATCATCTCAAAATCAGTGTTTTCCAAGACTCACAAGTCTTGGAAGCCCTCCCTCCCCCCCAAATAAATAAATAAAAACATCAAGGTATGTATCGAACCGTGGGTCAAACATCGTGATAATAGTGAGTTTGGTGTATCGTTACAGCCCGAGTAATCTCATAAAATCATGTATTCCATCAGTATACAATTATGCCAGTGCAATTTAGACAAGTCCAATGAATTCATTGACCCAGAAAACATGGTGTTAGACACCAAAATTACTTGGCTAGGTCAAAAAATGAAGGAGTTAGGATATTTTAACGACTTCCCGCCCATCTTGGACGCCATCTTGAAAATTACACCTTTCCAGTGGTCAAACTTTGGTAAACTTTTAGTATGTTACTAAGGACACCCAATACTACAAGAAATAGCTGAGAAACCTTTTGTTAGAATTTTTTTAGGGTTAGGTGTTTTTTTTCCATATATGCAGCCGCCTAATAGGGGACAATAAAGTATCTATCTAAGGGAAATTTGTCTTGGACTCTATGTGCTTAGACAGCTGCCGCCATAGTTAAAAGAAAAAGAAAGTGAAAGTAAAGTTGCACATTTGCACACTAATAAATGATATAATGCTACCAGACTGGAAGCTTTTTAGTTTTGGAAATATTTTTGAGATGATAGAATGCGGTTTTTGTAACGTGGTTGATATGAATTGGTGGTGTCGTCACCATGGAAACTGCAAACAAACACAGTTGGGACCCATTCAGCAGCCCAAACGTAACCCTGGCTGACACACTGGCTGGGTAATTCATTCTTTTGGCTTTACCACATCAGTTTTTAAAAAGTTTGCATCACACCAGCTAACGAATGATTGAGCATCTCTTTAGCAGGTGGTGTCATTACCTCATGTCTGTCATACAGTAACGTCATGAGACTGCTTAGCGGTAACATGATCTAATCTCCTCAAATCATCATCAATACAGTCAGAGTCTCGATGAAACAAAAACAGCTCCTGAAGCAGACTCAGCCTCTGTTTTTATGAATGAAAGCATCGATGCAGTATCGTGTTAGTATGACGCCAGGAGAGAGCAGGGGGAAAAATTAAACTCTGATAAAAGAGAGCCAAAACAGACAAGACATACAGCATTAAAACACTCTTTTGACAGCTATGAAAACACCAAATATCAAATGTCTTTTATTCTGAACTTTTCCAGTGGCTCAAAATAGACAACAATCTATATATTTTAAATGTTATATTTTGTATAGATGCTCCAAATGTTTGTCCATTGAGGCTGTTCTGGGTCAGATTATCTCTGTATCTATGTCCATGTGTTTTAGTGAAATGAATAGTTAATAGTTTTAATAAGATAGTAGTTATGAGGATTTCTTTTTATGATGTAGCAGTGAAGACTGATGGCTCTAATGGTTCTACAATAAACCCCACACTTCCACAAAGCTCTGCTCATTTTACCTTTACATAGAAAATAACATTTAAATCATTATGTCTGTTATATTTTCATAAATACAAAATACACTTTCAATAAAATAACATTTAACCACCAAAAAGAGATGAAAAAAATGACTAAAGAAACTCAAATGCTTACAAAAAGAGATGCAACAAATCATTAAAAGAAACAATTTGACTAGCAAAACCTTAAAAATACAAAAAAAGAGTCATAAAAATGACTTAAGAGATAAATAATAGACTATAGAAACCTAAAAACTACCAAAAAGAGACATAAAAATGACTAAAGAAACCCAGATGCTTCCAAAACGAGATGAAAAAAATGACTAAAATCAACCTACAGTTAGTTTGAGTAACAGATGCCATCTAGTTACCATGGCAACATAGAGATAGAGAGACTAAAGAGACTTAAAACTACCATAAAGAGACATTTCCATCATTATGTCTATGTTATATTTTCATGTCTGAGGGTAAAATAGGACATGATATTGTGTGATAGGAGATGTTTAGTGGTGTAAAAGCTAAATGAGGTGAAGGTACAGAGTGAGTCTTCCTCCCATCTGTTTTTGTTTTTTTTGTTTTTTGTCTTTGGAGCTTGGCCTGAGATGCATCACATATAGAAGTCTTTCATTAAACACCAAACATCCTACAATGAAAATGTGTTTAATTTGACTTTTATGACCTGCAGCTGATCTGATGGGACATAAAACACTGCTTTGACACTCCCATTACTGCAGCTGATTGAATGCGACTGTTAGGCATTTTATAGCTGTTCTCGTGGCAACCTAATTTGTTTTCTCCTCTGAGGACTAAACAGCATTTGTCTACATGTGTTATTGGAAGGCCAGTGAAAAGATCATTACAGTAATCTAATCTGCTTGTTATGAATGCATGGATTATTTTTTCAGAACAGACGGACAGATATAGTCAGCTGCAAATATGACTTGACCCCAAAAAAAATCTAACAAAAGGTTTCTCAGTGGTTTACAGTAGTATCAGATGTACTTAAAAACATACTAAAAGTTTACCAAAGTTTGACTCCAAGAAAGGCCCCATTTTCAAAATGGCCGCCGTCAGGTCCTAAAAATGACCATTACTCCTTTATTTACCTCCTAGACCAGGAATACTGGTCTTTTTGCCTTTTGTTTTTTTTAATATATTTTTTTAAACACTATTCTTAGTAATGCACCTTAGAGTGTGACCTTATTTAACCATTAGTCGTCACACTCTTCCTCCCATAGAGGTTGATTATAGTGATTCTCACAATTCCCAACTTGACATGGTCCACAAGTAGGCATGCATGGTAGTCCATATGCCCTGCAACTGCACCGTTGTGTTTGGCAGGCAGTTGTGCAATTACAGTGGATCATCTGCAGGAGGCTTTCTGGGGCAGCAGTCTAACTGGTCATAACTGGCAGGAACCGGTTGTCCACCAGTTTCCATCCCCAATCCACTGTGTTCAGGTCACCTTCCTTTCCAATCCACACCATGATCTGGAAGTAAACTCTTTGGCAGTGGTATTTGGTTGCGGACTCAGTTTGGAGGCAGACGTTCTGGGGCAACAAATGATTTGGCGGTAACAATTTTCTTGCTAAAAAGGTTGTAGCGCAAAGAGGCAAGTCAATCGGTACTCTTTCCGCCAAACAACACTGCCATTGCCTTGGTCCCATGGTCCTCTATGACATTCCTTGCAAGATTTCCTTGCCTTCAAAAACAGGGCTGCAGGAAATGAGCAGAGCTCATAGCTCATTACATCTTCCAGTGAAAACTGCCCAGTTTTCGACATGATCAGGAACCGTTGGAACAGCAAAGCAGGATCAATGGTTCGGTCTTGGGCAACTTTGATGGTGGAGTCATCTGCAAGGGTTTTTGCCCGGTCTTTCCGTTTGAAGGATATTCCAAAAACAGGTTTTCCAATTATCTTTATTCTCTAGTTGCATTTTAATGTCTTTTTTATTTATGTACTTTTGTCGACATTTTGAATGTACTTTTTCACCAGCAGAAATGTGTACATGGTCGCCTCTTTGTACACTTGCTTGGTTGACACCATCAGCTCCCTTCTGATGAACCTCAACCACATCAGAACCATCATTTAAGTGTTTACTGCAAATGGGGCAAGTTTCTTGATTTATATGACTCATGGTCAAAATTGCATTTGGAGTGTACTCTTTGAAAGTAATTCATCAATGCCACCCTCTCTTAACACGCTGGCCTTTTTATGTGTTGGAATTCTGTCTGATGTTCTTTTGACACGCCCATAAAATGACCCTAAGCATTTGTCTGAGAATAAGACACGTGTGTTGTAATACAGTATAATTCATATTTGATGTAATTTTATTGCCTGTTTTTTTCTGAATGTTTGTTTGATGGATTGAGTGTTTTATTGTTGATTTTGTAATGTGACCTTGAGTGTTGAGAAAGGCGGCCATAAATAAAATGCATTATTATTAATATTAATATTATTATTATTATTATTGGAATTCAGAAGGTTGAGTTACTATGGACACAGGGGGTCTGTTACTTGCAATAACTTTTACATTGAATGTCAAGTCTGTGTTTTAGCAAAGAAAAGTGTGTGTCCAAAACACGTAGCCTCCTACTGAGTAGGAGTTATATGACTTTTACATGGTTCACCCCAAACAAACATGTTTTCCAAGACTCAATAGGGCCTGTCCCAAGGAGAAAATGTATTACTTTGTAACTGAAATAGCATGCACATTTAAACATTCACAATTGAAAGCAAGGACATAGAAGACGGCTAGCTAAATTACTATTAAATCCGGTTAGCATAATTAGCATTTGTTTAAAACTCTTGCATTCAAGTTGACTGATCATCTAAATACCAATGTTTTCCAAGTCTCCTGTCCCAAGGAGAAATGCACATTTAAACATTCACAATCATGAAAGCAATTATGCATAGAAGACGACTAGCTAAATTGCTATTAAATCCGGTTAGCATCATTAGCATTTGTTTAAAACTCCTGCATTCAAGTTGACTGATCATCTCAAAATCAGTGTTTTCCAAGACTCACAAGTCTTGGAAGCCCTCCCTCCCCCCCAAATAAATAAATAAAAACATCAAGGTATGTATCGAACCGTGGGTCAAACATCGTGATAATAGTGAGTTTGGTGTATCGTTACAGCCCGAGTAATCTCATAAAATCATGTATTCCATCAGTATACAATTATGCCAGTGCAATTTAGACAAGTCCAATGAATTCATTGACCCAGAAAACATGGTGTTAGACACCAAAATTACTTGGCTAGGTCAAAAAATGAAGGAGTTAGGATATTTTAACGACTTCCCGCCCATCTTGGACGCCATCTTGAAAATTACACCTTTCCAGTGGTCAAACTTTGGTAAACTTTTAGTATGTTACTAAGGACACCCAATACTACAAGAAATAGCTGAGAAACCTTTTGTTAGAATTTTTTTAGGGTTAGGTGTTTTTTTTCCATATATGCAGCCGCCTAATAGGGGACAATAAAGTATCTATCTAAGGGAAATTTGTCTTGGACTCTATGTGCTTAGACAGCTGCCGCCATAGTTAAAAGAAAAAGAAAGTGAAAGTAAAGTTGCACATTTGCACACTAATAAATGATATAATGCTACCAGACTGGAAGCTTTTTAGTTTTGGAAATATTTTTGAGATGATAGAATGCGGTTTTTGTAACGTGGTTGATATGAATTGGTGGTGTCGTCACCATGGAAACTGCAAACAAACACAGTTGGGACCCATTCAGCAGCCCAAACGTAACCCTGGCTGACACACTGGCTGGGTAATTCATTCTTTTGGCTTTACCACATCAGTTTTTAAAAAGTTTGCATCACACCAGCTAACGAATGACTGAGCATCTCTTTTGCAGGTGGTGTCATTACCTCATGTCTGTCATACAGTAACATCATGAGACTGCTTAGCGGTAACATGATCTAATCTCCTCAATCATTACGAATGCAGTCATAGAGTCTCGATGAAACAAAAACAGCTCCTGAAGCAGACTCACCCTCTATTTTTATGAATGAAAGCATCGATGCAGTATCGTGTTAGTATGACGCCAGGAGAGAGCAGGGGGAAAAATGAAACTCCGATAAAAGAGAGCCAAAACAGAGAAGACATACAGCATTAAAACACTCTTTTGACAGCTATGAAAACACCAAATATCAAATGTCTTTTATTCTGAACTTTTCCAGTTGCTCAAAATAGACAAAAATCTAAATATTTTAAATGTTATATTTTTGTATAGATGCTCCAAATGTTAGTCCATTGAGGCTGTTCTGGGTCAGATTATCTCCGTATCTATGTCCATGTGTTTTAGTGAAATGAATAGTTAATAGTTTTAATAAGATAGTAGTTATGAGGATGAAGACTGATGGCTCTAATGGTTCTACAATAAACCCCACACTTCCAGAAAGCTCTGCTCATTTCACCTTTACATATAAAATAACATTTAAATCATTATGTCTGTTATATTTTCATAAATACAAAATACACTTTCAATAAAATAACATTTAACCACCAAAAAGAGATGAAAAAATGACTAAAGAAACTCAAATGCTCACAAAAAGAGATGCAAAAAATCATTAAAAGAGAAAATTTGACTAGAAAAACCTTAAAAATACAAAAAGAGTCATAAAAATGACTTAAGAGATAAATAATAGACTATAGAAACCTAAAAACTACCAAAAAGAGACATAAAAATGACTAAAGAAACCCAAATGCTTCCAAAAAGAGACATAAAAATGACTAAAGAAACCCAAATGCTTCCAAAAAGAGATGAAAAAATGACAGATGCCAACTAGTTACCATGGCAACGTAGAGATGGAGAGACTAAAGAGACTTAAAACTACCAAAAAGAGACATTTCCATCATTATGTCTATGTTATATTTTCATGTCTGAGGTAAAATAGGACATGATATTGTGTGATAGGAGATGTTTAGTGGTGTAAAAGCTAAATGAGGTGAAGGTACAGAGTGAGTCTTCCTCCCATCTGTTTTTGTTTTTTTTGTTTTTTGTCTTTGGAGCTTGGCCTGAGATGCATCACATATAGAAGTCTTTCATTAAACACCAAACATCCTACAATGAAAATGTGTTTAATTTGACTTTTATGACCTGCAGCTGATCTGATGGGCCTTAAAAGCTGCTTTGACACTCCCATTACTGCAGCTGATTGAATGCGATCGTTAGGCATTTTATAGCTGTTTTTGTGGCAACCTAATTTGTTTTCTCCTCTGAGGACTAAACAGCATTTGTCTACATGTGTTATTTGAACCCGTTGTCACGCAAGGTTGGGAGGTGGGCAGTGGCATGCACAGACTTTTTGAAAAGAAAAAAAGGGCACATACAGCACGTTCTCGCCACATTTTGGCTCCCAAGAGGGCACTTTAGTGTATTTTGGCTCCCAAGAGGGCACCTTAGCACACATTTTGGCTCCCAAGAGGGCACCTTAGCACACATTTTGGCTCCCAAGAGGGCACCTTAGTGTGTTTTGGCTCCCAAGAGGGCACCTTAGCGCGTGTTTTGGCTCCCAAGAGGGCACCTTAGCACACATTTTGGCTCCCAAGAGGGCACCTTAGCGCGTGTTTTGGCTCCCAAGAGGGCACCTTAGCACACATTTTGGCTCCCAAGAGGGCACCTTAGTGTGTTTTGGCTCCCAAGAGGGCACTTTAGCGCGTGTTTTGGCTCCCAAGAGGGCACCTTAGCACACATTTTGGCTCCCAAGAGGGCACCTTAGCGCATGTTTTGGCTCCCAAGAGGGCACTTTAGCGCGTGTTTTGGCTCCCAAGAGGGCACCTTAGCACACATTTTGGCTCCCAAGAGGGCACTTTAGTGTATTTTGCCAACCAGGAGGGCACTTTAGCTTGCATTTTTCAACAATTGGGCCACGAGGGGGAGCGACCACCAGGTCATGCAGTAGAAAAGAAAACCTTGGCCTCTGAGATGTTTGGCTTTGAAAAGCAATGACTAAAGATGACACACATTTTCACTGGTAGTTTACTTATTTTCTAAATATAACTAAAATAATGAGAGAGGACACATTACACAAAGGTTTCTACCCAACAGTGACATTATCCAGAATACATTGGGAAATAGAATAATAGTTGCTTCCAAGTACGTTGAGTCGCTGATTGGCTGTTTTATATACAATCATCACAGCTGGACAAGTGATGATTGATTCAGTGTCAAGTGGCCCCTTGAGGTACTAAGTAAAAGTGGAGCGGCAGTCTGAAGATGATTTAATGTTAGCTCTAACTCTGTAAATATACAACTTAATCGAGGCATTGTGAAGCTGATATTTAAGTTCGGAGCCACTCAAGTTAGCCATAGTGAGTAACGCACTTCCTGTCATTTTCTCAAAATAAAACACCCGTTACCTTTTATTATTAAGAAAACCATAATGATAGAATTGGCGCTTTTATTTTGAAAACAGGAAGCGAACATACCCTCGCTGTAGATAACTTGAAACCACCGAGGTGGTGATCTGTGACGTTTGTATTTTAGGGGTTTTCAGAAGTTGCGTTGCATCTTGGGTAATGTGAGTGTGAGTAGTCAGCTCTTGATGCATACTCTGCATTTCTGGAGAATCTAGTAAACCATCCAGGAACTTCTCACATACTCTAAATCACATACTACGCTGTTAAACACACTACATACTTCACATGACATCAGTGTTAGTACGAGTAGTAGGAAAGGATGAGGTTTGGAGCAGCCCCAAAGAGAGAGAGATGGCAGATAAGAGCTAAAACTAAGCACTTTAGTTAAGAAGCACAATCAAAATCTTTCTGTAATGCATTTTATTTTGAAATGCCATCTTTATTTGATATAAGAAAAGAACATTTATTTGTATCCCACCAGTTCAGTGTAAATACTAATAAATGAATTCTACTGTATTTATTTGACAGTCTATAATCTAGCCACTAGACACAGATGCTACTGAAAAATAACACAGACCTCAGTGAATTTTAACTTAGTACCTCTGCTCTAACCCCTCTGAAAAAAAAAACAGATTGATTAACAAAGCAGCAACTTACATAGGCTGAGGCCCAAACTCCACAGGTGCAGGTAGTTCCTCTGATGTCTCCTCTAATCCCATCCACTGGCTCCAGGAGCTCAAGGCTAACGAGCAACGTCATACAGACTTGCTATAATTCATAATAAGGGTTAGGGTTAGGGTTACATTTACATTTGAAGCAATAGTATGTAAGTAAGTAACTATGTGCCTTGAATTGATAGAACTGGATTGGTAGAATTGAAGCTTGTTGTAGGTCTATACTTTGATATAAATGGTAAAAATCAGTTTAGAAACTAGTATTAATGACCAGGGAAGGCAAGAATGTACCACTCCATTCAATTATTTACCATTATGACCATTTTAATACATTAATAGGGGCAACGTATCCTTTTGGACATACAACTCATGAAATCCCAAGTATATTAAAAACATATATTTGTGGAAATTGATGTTCAGAGGTTTGCTTGATGTAGTATTAAAAGCTCAGTAATGTATAAAGGTGCTCTACCATTTAAAGCTTTGCAGATAATTAAAAGGACCTTAAATCAATTCTCACAGTGCAGGTCAGCTAAAATAGGAAAAGTCGCTCTGCAGGTGGGAAGTAAAGTATTTGTACTTTGTTTCTGTACTTCAGTGGATTTACCTGAGTATATTTAGTGTCACGGGTCGCAGCTCCGAGGCATCTCTTAATCTTCTCCATACTTATTCTTATTCTTCCGCCAGATTTCGGCACGTAACTCCTCCCGCAGCTTTGAGAAAACCCTGACAATAAACACATCAAAACGTGTGGCTCGATCAGGAAAGAGGTGCCATGACTTTTGGTGTCGAAATTCTAATTTTTCCCAAAGTTATTCCCAAAAAACCGGGAGATTTCTCCATTGGAAATGAATGGGAATTTTTTGGAAAACCCACAAAATTTCGGCTTTTTTTAACCTTTTTTCAGAGTCACCTAGCTCTCTCATACCTGCATGTAGAAACGTGATTCAAACTTTAAAACGGAGGAAAATTTGTGCTCTCTGGAAAAATACCAAACTGTTTTTACATAACATGTAAACTTTTCAAACTATGAGCAGTCAAACGAGGAGTGGAAATCACTTTTTCTTCAAAGTTAGAGTGGAAGCGGCAGTTAGCTTGAGTGAGAGAAGCAGTAAAAAATATCCTTAATTTTTATTTTTAACTCGAGCTCACGGCCAAACCGTAAAAAGGAGACAAATAATTTTTGGTCAAAATGTAGACATAGGTGTTGGGATGCATAAAATGTTACGTTGACAGGCGGGGTCTGCACAAAATTTAAACGGGGGGGCCAAGACCGGCAGCAATACCTGTCTCTCCCCCATTGAACCTAATGTAATCGTCTTTTTTTTTTCAAAAGAATCTCACTCTGTGTTCACACTGAGCTTACTCGCTCATTTTAAGGAATATCTGAATAAAATAAACACTGTCAGAATCTGCCGGCTTCTGTGTCTCTCACGGTGTTTTCGGTTTTTGGACAGGAGTTACGGTTTTCTCACAGTTTGCAATTGTTCGGGACCTTATCAGAAGCCAAACTCTGGGGGCATTTTGAGAATTTCCAAGCAGATTTTCACACATCACCGTAGCAACTGCAGGGCCTTAGCTGCCCTTAGCAACCGTAGGGCCTGAGCTGCCCCTAGCAACCTGTCGCTGGGCAGAAACTGAGCTACCTTTGTGATTGGCTAAGACTGTTTTGCCAGTTAACCGAGTTAACATTGGAAATAAATCGTGTACTCTTCCCGGCAGCAGCCCGATGGCAGCACTCACAATTTCCCTGGAATTTTCTAGTCTTACTTTTACTCCCTAACCCTGGATGACATTATAAAAATATGAAAATCTGCTACTGGGAGGAAAGTTTAATGATGTGCATACAGTAATGTGACAGCAGCAGTAAGACTCCTGACAAATAAGCACATGCTGAGCACTGTGCTCACTTTACACAGCTCTATTATAACAGCAATCTGTGACTGAATGAGTCAGTGAGGAGAGATTAACATGATTTAAAAAACTATGTAAAGCATATTTTGTCTGAAATTTGGCTTGCATCAAAATGAGACTCTGCCAGTGATGTTTTTTTTAATTTGCAGACTGCTAACAAAAGACGAAACCTATCCTATTTAACTTTTTTCCTTTTGCAGAGTTATAAAAAGTTCATATTTACTCTTTTCTTTTGTATTTAGGTATATTTCAGAGCCTGTACTTTCTTACTTTTATTTGAGTAAAGGAGTTGAATCAGTACTTCTACTTTTTACACAACTATCTGTACTTCTACTTAAGTAGTAAGAATGTGAGTGCTTTTGCCACATCTGCTGAAACTGAATGAGGGTGAGATTCACATGACTTGTGCTTCTCATCTTGTTAGATGTTCTTACTTCCCCAAATCTCAGCAATACAGTTGATTTTGAAAACATCAGTAAGATTACAACACTAGAATAAGACCTAAAGCAACTTTTACTTCATATGTATTTATCCTGGATAGACAACTTCACCTCTCTTTACAATAAAAACTATTAAAAGTTCAGTTTAATACACTGACATCTAAAAAAGGACTTGACTCCTGACTCTGACTCTGGGAACTGTAATGGTTTAAAGTGTAGTATTTGATTTATAGTGACTGGTACAACAAGGGGAAACCCAGATGTGTTGATATCCACCTCTAAAATGTTTGCTGCTACCAATCTAAAGGAGATAAATGGAGTTTCATTTGTGCTCCCCAAAGCACTGAAAAATGTATTAAATCTAATATGTCACTTTTCATTTATCTATTAACCCTCCTGTTGTGTTCGAGTCAAGGAAGGAAGGGAGTAAAGGAAAGAAGGCAGGGAGGGAGGCAGGGAGGAACGACAGAAGGAACTTAAATTGATTTGCCTGCAGAGACGTTGCCAGAATGAACTCTGTTGACCTCACACAGCTGATTCTACTCACTTCATCAGGCCTTAAAAGAACCACTGTGTTTGCAGCAGGTGTGAAGAAGAAATTCTAGCAGCACAAGAAAGTAGAAGCTGTTGGCCTTCTTGTTCCAAAGAATCTATAAAAAAAATGGCGACTTCTTGTGTGAGGTAGGGTTATTTTTCTTTCTTTTGTCAAATGCTTGACTGCACTTACTTGACATGTTACTTCCTCTTTTCAGGCTGGTCTTGCTCTTACTTTTAGCCTTTGGGCAGCATGCGAAAGGTAAGTGTAAATCCATTCACACTACAAGCTCCACTATACTACTATACCAACTATAACACAACCACATTTAATTTCCTGTCCTAGCATGCAGCTTCAGAGGCTCCAGTCGTGTTAAACCTTCCTTTGAGCTGGCTGATGACTTCCCAAAAAGCCGCAAAGATAGTTATCGACCCATTTACCCTAAACATGCATCATCTGAGAGCCAGAAACCCATTGTTAAACCTAGTGCTGGAGGTTACGTTGGGTCATATGGTAGACCGCTATACCGTCACAGTCCAGGAAGTGTTTCTCATTATGGGTCTGGTCAACAACCACATTATCAAACTAACCCAAATACAAACGATGGCCCCAAGATGAGACCTCGCATGTGGTATTTTGCTGACCCAGTTACCGGAGAGAGGATTGAGCCTCCGGTTGTTTGTCCGCATTCTAGAAAGTCAACGGAGCAGCAGAGTCAGAAAACCAAAGACCACCAGGCAGCACCCCAGCAAACCCCGAGCTATCTGGCTGTGCCCTATCCACATCCAATCCAGAGTTACCCAGCTAACCCCAAGCAGCCCTCTAACCGCCCCGTCATGCTCCAACTCCAACCGAACTATGGTGTGGCCCAGACCAAAGCTGGCACGTGGGATTTTCCAGTCGTAAAGGCATCAGTGCTTCGGCCTCGTTGGCGGCAGCAGATGCCTTTGTACAAAAGGCTTCATCGACCTCAGCAGTGGACTTAAAGCAGCTGGAACTTAATGGCTTGTTTTATTTGTCCTCATGTGGATAAATTGTAGCATATTTTAATAAATGTGCAGGTGAAAAAGAAAAGAGAAACCCTTGTCGTAAACTTCTTGTAAGTAACACTGCAGTGTGGAGATGAATGAACTTCCTGTTACCTTGAAAGCAGATTGCAATACTTTTGTCTGCACAGCTTTTATAATCTTTTCTTTGAACAGTATTTGAGCTTTGGAGGGAAAAACAGGCACACAGTGTATTTATTTAAGGGTTCCTTTTTTAAATACATTGGGAACTATCTTCAAACATTAATATTCATGAACTTTATTTCAATAATTTGTAAATTCTGATTATCAGTGACAGGCTGGTCAAACTACACACTAAGTTCCATGTGCTCAAATCTCTTCCTGATGAGAATGCGTAAGTCAAAACCTTTTCACAAAGACCTGTTCTGAGGAAAACGGAAATTACTTTAGTGAGTTCATTGCTTCCCAGCTATTCTCAAACTGTTTTTAAATGTTTTCATGTTGTTTTACCAGAAAACAGATCCACCTCCAGGCAAGATGGGCACTGAGTTGAGTTCACTGGAAAAACAGATGAATAGAGACAAAGCTGAAGTTGGACACACTTTACTAAAGCATAGCACATACACCGAATGAATGCTTCTAACAGTTTGGTTGATGCTGATTTATTATGTTAATTTACAACTTGTGCTTCTCATCTTGTTAGATGTTCTTATTTCCCTAAATCTCAGCAATACAGTTGATCTTAAAACATCAGTAAGATTACAACACTAGAATAAGACCTAAAGCAACATATGTATTTATCCTGGATAGACAACTTCACCTCTCTTTACAATAAAAACTATTAAAAGTTCAGTTTAATACACTGACATATAAAAAAGGACTTGATTCCTGACTCTGACTCTGGGAACTGTAATGGTTTAATGTGTATTTCATTTATAGTGACTGGTACAACAAGAGGAAACCCAGATGTGTTGATATCCACCTCTAAAATGTTTGCTGCTACCAATCTAAAGGAGGTAAATGGAGTTTCATTCGTGCTCCCCAAAGCTTTGAGAAATGTATTAAATCTAATATGTCACTTTTCATTTATCTATTAAGTTAAACTATTAATAATAATTGAAATGGATGACCAGATGAACCTGGTCAATCTAACCTCAGCGTTGCAAGAAACAAACCCTTAAATAACAAATCAATAGATTCAATAGGCAACAGGAATATAATAGTATTAAATTATATAAAAAATGTAATTCATAATTAAGAAATAAATAAATACACAATGTCAATCTGTGATTATAGATAACATCGGTGATAACAGTGACACGTTTAACATATACTGAATATGAATCTTGGTTATTGTTTTCATCCCTAAAATATAAAAGTTTTATTCTTAAAATGGTGTTTTCATTGTTTTCTTTGAATAGCAGCGGTGGGGCGGGTCTTCACTCGCAGCAGCTCAGGGATTGGACGATTGCTGCCTTGGTAAAAGTCCAATCCCGTGATCCACTCAACATCTCTGACGCGTGATTGGTGGAACCACATGCGATCTTCTACCCAGAGAGATTCAGCTCCTGTACTCTGTTGATGCAAAATGAAGTGAGTTAAAATTGAACTGAACAAAAGCAAGAAGACGAGTTATAGAACAATTCATTCATGCAAAGTAGACTGTTTAAAAAAAGTGTAACTACCAGCATGCCCATGTGGGCCCCATAAAGGTTCAATTTCAGAAACTGTCTGTTTAAGTGGGAGGTTCATGTTGATATGTTGTGTTCTCGCCTTCAGCAAAGACTTCTTCCGCAGACTCAGGGTCTTTGGGGTTGACCAGAAGCTTCTGTTCTTGTTTTATCAGGCTGTGTGTGAAAGTCTCATCCGGTTATCAGGTCAGCGTGGTATGACAATCTCTCTGTTCAGGTCAAATCTAAACTTAACCGTCTGGTCCAGACAGTAATGAAAGTGAAAGGGAGGACTGAAAACTCCTCTCTGCAGTCCATCTAGGAAGAGTCTGTCCTCAGACCGGTACAGAGAGCTTCTTCCAATCCTCCCCACATCCTCAATAATCCCTACTTCCATTAGAATAATAAATAAGACTTTGTAAACTGGGTGAGGTGCATTGCTGTCATGTTGATGCTCTGATTGGTGTAATCCCCTTACTGTTGCCTTGTACAGAAATTTGTGGGACAGTGCAATATGTGTACTTATTATATGTATGTATTTATTGAGGCAACAGGAAGCATTATATCATTTATTGTTGTGCAAATGTGCAACTTTACTTTTACTTTTACTTTCTTTGTTCTTTTTAACTATGGCAGCAGCTGTTTTAGAAATACATTTATGACCTGAATTCACCATTTAGCCAGCCCACATGGACTCACATGTGGGATCCATGTTTCTGAAACAATATGGGGCCCAGATAATTTGCCCAGTTTATGCCCGCTTAGCCCACTTACATCCCTTATGGGACTCATACAGTCAGCCAACATGGACTCACATATAGGACCCATGTTACTGAAACCATGTGGGACCTGCAACACTTAGTACTCACTCAGTAGCCAAGTAGCCCACATTTAACCCATGAGAGACCCACATGGACATGCTGGCTAAGGTCAGAATAACAGACAGTAATGGTGTTTCTCTCATTTAGGTCATCAACATGCAACAAAAGACCTCTGACCAGGATTTGAACCTGGGTTGGCTGCGTATATGGCATGCACTCAAACCACTGGACCACCTGCGCGCCACTATTGTCCTTTTCAATAGCCCACTCATTTGTTCCTTTTTCTTTTCCTTTCTTTATTAACTTTAAAGTCGTTTCACTCCCTCCCTGTAAACATAAGACAGTGCTGCTTTGTTCAGAGCCAACCAATAAAAACCATCAGGGAGTCAGTTCCATATAAAGCTTCACTCTGATTTTGTTTGGCACAGTGGGACAAAGGGACAAAGGAAGTGCAGCTGATTCAATAAAGTGTCACTTTCCAGACAGACTGAGTCTTACCTTGCAGCTCTCAGAGTTATCTGATTTATGAGGCAACAGGAACGTCACAGTTTGCAGCTCAGTGACACATGCGCTGACGGGCAGGGATGAGTCTCTGCAGCTGGTCAGCACAGCAAAATAGTGTGTGGGGACGGGGATGTTGGTACCAGACACAAACCTGGAATCACACACAAAGAAAGCACCCAAGCATCAAAAACAACATCCCAAAAATACCAAACACAGTCGGCATTCATCCGCTGCCGTTGACAGTAAGCTCCACTCTTCCTGTTCCAGGCTTTCAGGGCTTTTTTCCAAAATATGAATGAATGTGGCTTTGTGTAAGGGAATGATCATTTTGAAACTAAACAGGAGCAGGCTAGATGTGACCTGTAAGCTATGTTGTTCTTTGTTGGAAATGAAGGACGCAAACCAAAAGCAATGATGAGCCAGAAGGGTTATCCACAGTGCTTTGTTTCCAGCTCATTAGCACTTACACTTTGACATTTAACAGCTATAAAAACCCCCTTAATGTCTTTTACTCTGAAATTTGATGATCGTTTCCGAAAGTGGCTCCAAAATGCACTAAATTAAAACATTTTAAACTGTTAATACTTTTGTATAGATGCAACATTTTTTGTCCATTGAAGACTTTAAATAGCTGAAACTTTGTGACTCAATAAAACATATAATAAAAATAAATAACAAATCTCTACAACAGCACAATCACTACTGATGCATTAAATAGAAGACGTGCTAGTTATGAGACCTTCTGGGAATTATATGAATGACTTTGTATTGTATTACAGAGGGAAAGTTAAGACTGCCCTTCCTTCCTTCCTTCCTTCCTTCCTGTTCATAACCGATCAAAAAGCTCCATGCTGTACTTGTTTGCTCTTGTTTTGCTTTAAATGTAAAAGCACTTTGAGCTGTATATATAGATAAATAAAGTTCATATTAATATTATGCTGATTCCTGGCTAAAAGGCTGTTAAATGCTCAAAATGCATAACAAGCACGACCCGCTGATGTTGGTTCTTTGCATCTGGCTTTTAACAGTGTGTCAGTGGCTGGTGCTGATGTTGATGTAAGATGAATGGGCTGACTATAGAAATACTACCAAAGTATTCTGATTCTGGAAAAAATGAATTTATTGAAGCATTTCTCCACATATCTCCCCTGAAGGACTCCTCCTGGTCCTCACACCTTACATTGGGAACCTGTTTTTTTTCAACCCTGTTTGGGCTGAAGCCGACTCCTCTCTTTCCTGGGAACATGCACACCTCTCCTGGTCTTACATAGAACTCATTTACATTTTCACAGGAATCCCCATCAGACCGACACAGTGACCAAGATGAACTGAACGATTTATGAGTCAGTTCTGATGAGTCAGGTGTGCAAGTTAACACTCTTGCAGAAAGTCCAATTTAATTCAAGTCAAGTCAATTATACAGCACATTTAAAACAACTTCAAAGTGCTGCACAGGTTTAAAACACAAGATTAAAGAACAATTTAGGCTTAAATGATTTAAAACGTCTATCATACAGTAGATTGTTCCACAGGTTTGGAGGAGCCACCACAAAGGCTCTGTCACCTCTGGGTTTGAACCTTGACCCCAGCGATGTTCTTCAACCCTGAAAATTGATGACTTGAATATTTTATGTTGAATATTTTAGATGTTCTACTTTTGTATAGATGCTCCAAATGTTAGTCCATTGAGGCTGTTCTGGGTCAGATTATCTCCGTATCTATGTCCATGTGTTTTAGTGAAATGAATAGTTAATAGTTTTAATAAGATAGTAGTTATGAGGATTTCTTTTTATGGTGTAGCAGTGAAGACTGATGGCTCTAATGGTTCTACAATAAACCCCACACTTCCACAAAGCTCTGCTCATTTTACCTTTACATAGAAAATAACATTTAACCATCAAAAAGAGATGAAAAAATGACTAAAACCAACCTACAGCTAGTTTGAGTAACAGCTGCCATCTAGTTACCATGGCAACTATGAGATAGAGAGACGAAAGAGACTCATCAAAACTACCATAAAGAGACATTTCCATCATTATGTCTATGTTATATTTTCATGTCTGAGGTAAAATAGGACATGATATTGTGTGATAGGAGATGTTTAGTGGTGTAAAAGCTAATAAATACACTCTCTCTGCTCTCTGAGACATGAATCAAGCTTTAATCATAGACTGTATAAAAGAAATGAATGTAACATCCGTGACGTCACCCATTGGTTTGTGGACTGCTGCTCGGAAGCCAATAGTATCGAATCTAGGCAGCGCCATCTTGAAAATTTTTCAGGTGCATGCTGGGAAAAAAAGAACACAGATTCTACTTATATGGGCATGAGGCGGAGTCATGGACGGACGTATGGGCGGGACCAACGGCGGAGCGGGGACGCTGCGATTGGTTGCGAGGGCTGGATTTCAAGGACATTGGTCAATCAACCTGTCAATCAGGACGTAGCCACGCCCTAATGCATACCCTGCTTTATCGTCACATATAAAATCAGGGAGGCCAAAATGTCCCAAATGAACATCATACTGCATTGAAGAAGGCTTTAAACTAGCAATTGAGACCATAAACACATTTTGAAAACGTTTACTGAGGTTAGAAATCAAGTGAGAAGTTGGTGAATTCTCCATTGACTTGTATAGAGACGGTCGCCCCCTGGTGGCCTTTTGATAGAATGCAGCTCTAAGTTACTTCCGCATTGGCTTCTTTTCAGAGGACAGGAACTCCTCGCCTTGGTTTAATCACATTTATTGATCAGTCAGATTATTGACTATTGATGCTTTCTAAACACATCTGTGCTTCAACATTTGGTAGAGACACTTTTTATAAGGTGATTCTTAGACCGGGTCAAAATGTACCCAGAAAACACTGCGAGGCTGCTTTTGCATTAATTCTTTTAATGCAATGATCACACGTAGTCTTAAATGATGACTGACTATATCAGCAACATGGGGAAAAAGATGTTTTTATCCAGACATAAACAAGTGAAGTCTGCCAAGAGCTCAGTTCTGCTTGACTGTTTTTTCCCCATTAAAGGGAAGCTTTTCTTTTGTGGAGGTCAAGCTAATCTTTGTTCATAGACAGAATGAAATATGAATGAATGAAAGGGTTTACTGTAAAACCCCTGTGGAGAGGATGAGAAAGCACTTCCAATGAAAGCCAAGGGTGTCACAACAAGACAATGACATACGTACTTAGTGTCTGCTGATGGTTACCTTGTCAGCATCTCAGCAAACCACAGGGACTAGTAATGGTTTGAGATCTATCTTTAAATATTTAATAGTCTGCTTGTGGTTCTAAGCTTTATGTGGTAATGTAGTTAAACTTAATGAGCAATGATTCTTCCTACAGTGAGTTCAGTATGTCTCCTGTCTTCACCTCATTTTTTCTTTTTTCATCCTTTTCTTTATGCTGTCACTTTGTCTGTCTTACTATCATCAAGCACTTTGAACTGCATTAAGCTCTACTAAAGGTAATTAGCTCCATGCTGTAGACCAGGGGTGTCAAACATGCGGCCCGTGGGCCAGAACCGGCCCGCTGAAGGGTCCAATCCGGCCCACTTTCTTTCCTTCCTTCCTTCCTTTCTTCCCTCTTTTCACCCCTCCTTCCTTCCTTCTGTCCTTCCTCCCTTTCTTCCCTCCTTCCTTCCTTCCATATTTCCTCCCTCCCTTTCTTTCCTTCCTTCGTTCCTTTTACCCTTCCTTCCTTCCTTTCTTCCTTCCTTTCTTTTACCCTTCCTTCCATCTGTCCTTCCTTTCTTTCTCATGTCCTTCTGTCCTTCCTTTCTTTCTCATATCCTTCTGTACTTCCTTTCTTTCTTCCATCCTTCATTCTGTCCGTCCATCATATCTTCCCTCCCTCCTTCCTTGCATCTTTCTTTCCTGTCTCTTTTTCGTTCCTTCCTTCCTTTTTTCATCCCTCCTTCCTTCCATCTGTCCTTCGTCCCTTTCTTCCCTCCATCCTTCCTTCCATATTTCCTTCCTTCGTTCCTTTTACTCTTCCTTCCATCTGTCCTTCCTTTCTTTCTCATGTCCTTCTGTCCTTCCTTTTTTTCTCATGTCCTTCTGTCCTTCCTTTCTTTCTCATGTCCTTCTGTACTTCCTTTCTTTCTTCCATCCTTCATTCTGTCCGTCCATCATATTTTCCCTCCCTCCTTCCTTGCATCTTTCTTTCCTGTCTCTTTTTCGTTCCTTCCTTCCATCTTTCCTTTCTTTCTTTCTCATGTCCGTCTGTCCTTCCTGCCTTTTTTCCATACCATCTTTCTGTCCGTTCATCACATCTTTCTTCCCTCCTTCCTTCCTTCCATCTTCCTTTCCTGTCTCCTTTTCATTCCATTTTTTCTTCCCTCCTTCCCTCCATCTTTTTAATGATCCGGCCCACATGAGATCAAAGTGGTCTGTATGTGGCCCTTGAATGAAAATGAGTTAGACACCCCTACTGTAGACTCAAATAGAAGCTGGTTAAGGGCATTGTTACTGAACTTAGGGTTATGTTTGCACTACTCGGCTCTTATCAACTGGGCTGCACTAGGTTTTGGTATCAGGTACGTAGTTTCCCATTACTTCATAGATGTTGTGCTCATGACTCAATCAGCGGCCGGAAGTCTGTTGATGTCACATTTCAGTATCGGCTCAACTCGCTTGGAGCCGAGCCCGAGCAGTGTTACAACTGTACAATAGAAAAAGCCTTTTACTGTCTATCATTTGAAAGCTATTCTCTATAATTGTAGTTCAGTCAGGAACTAGTCAGTGAAGACTGATGGCTCTAATAGTTCTACAATAAACCCCACACTTCCAGAAAGCTCTGCTCATTTTACCTTTACATAGAAAATAACATTTAACCATCAAAACAAACATGACTAAAACACACATTGACACAAATTGACTAAAGAAACCCCAATACTTCCAAAAAGAGATGGAAAATGAAATGAAAAATGACTAAAATCAAACTACAGTTAGTTTGAGTAACAGCTGCCATCTAGTTACCATGGTAACTATGAGATGGAGAGACTAAAGAGACTCAAACCTAGCATAAAGAGACATTTCCATCATTATGTCTAGCCAAACCGTGGAGCTGACAGACGTGGTGGAAATCCCCAGTAAGATGCAGAGTGGGCCAAAAACAAGTCATAAATTTCACTCTGTTGTATTTTAAGTGTTGGCTCAAGCAAAAACAGGTTCAGGTACTTACACCGCTGATGACTAAATGCTTGATATTGGCTGCATGACAAATGGAGGGAGTCCAGGGCTGACTTTTATTCCCACGCTAACTTTCATTATCATAACAAAAGGGGCCTAATCCAACAATATATCAGGAATAGTAGCACTTGGCAAACTATAATGGGCCTGCCTGCTGTCTCCCTGTTCCAATGATTTCCTCCTTGTTTTTGCACAGCACAAACAGAAAATGCAACTGGTAGTTCTTTTAAACTGAGGCATACAGCTTTTCTGTTTGCCTCTGCCTGATATCTAATTCAACTTCCTCACTTTATGGCCAAAGCACTGTCACCTTAAATGATTTAAAACGTCTGATATCATACAGTAGATTGTTCCACAGGTTTGGAGCAGCCACCACAAAGGCTCTGTCACCTCTGGGTTTGAACCTTGACCCCAGCGATGTTCTTCAACCCTGAAAATTGACTGACTTGAATATTTTAGATGTTCTACTTTTGTATAGCTGCTCCAAATGTTTGTCCATTGAGGCTGTTCTGGGTCAGATTATCTCCGTATCTATGTCCATGTGTTTTAGTGAAATGAATAGTTAATAGTTTTAATAAGATAGTAGTTATGAGGATTTCTTTTTATGATGTAGCAGTGAAGACTGATGGCTCTAATGGTTCTACAATAAACCCCACACTTCCACAAAGCTCTGCTCATTTTACCTTTACATAGAAAATAACATTTAACCACCAAAAAGAGATGAAAACATGACTAAAAGAGACAGAAATTGACTAAAGAAACCCAAATGCTTCCAACAAGAGATGAAAAATTAAATGAAAAATGACTAAAATCAACCTATAGTTAGTTTGAGTAACAGCTATCATCTAGTTACCATAGCAACTATGAGATGGAGAGACTAAAGAGACTCAAAACTACCATAAAGAGACATTTCCATCATTATGTCTATGTTATATTTTCATGTGTGAGGTAAAATAGGACATGATATTGTGTGATAGGAGATGTTTAGTGGTGTAAAAGCTAATAAATACACTCTCTCTGCTCTCTGAGACATGAATCAAGCTTTAATCACATTTATTAGACTAAAGACTAAAAACTACCATAAAGAGACATTTCCATCATTATTGCTGTGTTATATTTTCAGCACTGTAACCTTTGCTTTCATTGCTTTCTCTGGTAGAAAAACAAAAACCCTAAATGGGAACAGCTCTTAATACAATCTGTTTTCAATATCCTGTCAATCTTGGATAGGCTTATATGTACACATGGGTGCCAATAAAAAGTAAAAGCACTTGTGAGGAATGGGGTTTTCCAGTATATTTGTGCTCATACTTTCACTTTAATGAGGAAATACAACTTACTGCTGGATCTGGTCTGGAGTGTCATATCGGCCGTCATAGTTATAATCAAAGACGGGGCCGGTCACCACGTTAATGCCGTTGTAAGCAGAGGCGTATTTCTTTAGAAGGGTGCCGAGGAAGTAGTCCCAAATCTCTGAGAGAGCAAAGTGAAAGCAGAAGATTGAAGTAAAAAAAAAAAAAAAAAAAGGGGGAAATGAAAGAAAAGGAGGTTGAGAATTTGACATAATTTATTTTCATCACATCCAACTGCAATGTGCGTCACAGTTTTATAAAGTGATAAATAAATCAACTTACTCTTAAACTCAGGGTACATCGGCACCACATTACTCATCAGTAGAGCATCATACTGCTGGTCTGCTGTCACATTCAGATCTGCAAACACACAACAAGACAAAGCTTTTAGGATGTGTTCAAAGACAGGAAATAACTCTTTTACAGGCCTGTAAAATCCATTCAATCCATTTCTATCTTAGAGCTTTTGTCTGTTTCCCAACCAGAACCATATGAAGACATTTTATAGTGTTGTATAATTAAACCTCAACTTCAGCAGGAGAAGCTAGCCACTCCCCACAATGCACTTGTTTGACCTTCAAATAAGATAATTCATGTTGTTTTGTGCTGAAATCTTTCTGCCCTTCAATGCTTGTATGTGCCAGCTACATTGCCTCACACTGCACGTCTTCTAATGTTACTCTATGAATGCATTGCTCAACGCATTGACCATAGCTCTTTTTAACTATTGGAGTAACTCTACTGAAAAACCTAATTTGGTCATCAAGAAGGAGGAGGAACCGAAACTACCCCAGCTCTGTGGAAAACACTATTTGACCTCCTTATCATGTGTGTAAAGTAAGTTAATCCCCTGCAGTAGGTTGTGTACCAGTTGACATCACACTGAGTTATTACGAAAAGAACAGGAACGAGGAGCCCCTTCTGTTATTGCTTTCTGTGAGCAATGAGTGCTTTCTATTACTCTGTGTTCTGCACTGCAACCTGCAGAAGCATAACAAACAGCTGTCTTCTCAGGAAGACATTTGAAATCCCACATATCCTGACTGGGGAGTTTTTATTAATTGTTTTTAAAGCTTCTTTTCACATTCTACGCCCTCGCAGTACGCTCCAGGTCAGTTTATTATTATCATCTTTGGGGACATTGTGACTCATTGATGTGTTTTTAACCCTCCTGCTGTCCTCAGGTCAAGGAAGGACAGGAAGGAAGGAAGGACAAGTGTAAGGAAGGAGGAGACTGGGTTTCATTTGCGTCCTACTCTGTCTTTGGTTTGGCCTCCAAGTGCAGCTACTCTTTGGCAGAGAGACACAGAGAGACAGAGAGACAGAGAGAGAGAGAGAGAGAGAGAGAGAGAGAGAGAGAGAGAGAGAGAGAGAGAGAGAGAGAGAGAGAGAGAGAGAGAGAGAGAGAGAGACTCTTCAGTGAGGTCTGAAGAAGTAACAATGCATTTTTTTGGCAGTAACGGTAACAGAGTCTTAACGGGGGAAACAAGTAACGCCATTTATTAATAACGCCGATATATTCCCATCACTGGTAATAAGACACTGAGTGTTAACTTGCACGCCTGCCTCATCAGAACTGACTCATGATCGTTTACACGTACCGATTTCCTCCAATGAGGCAGCAGTTAATGTCGGTCACTGTGTCGGTCTGATGGGGATTCCTGTGAAAATGTAAATGAGTTCTATGTAAGACCAGGAGAGGTGTGCATGTTCCCAGGAAAGAGAGGAGACGGCTTCAGCCCTGAAAATAGAGGCCAGATAGACTTTCAATTCCCTCCAGGCAGCAGGTGGTTCCACTTAATGTCAGAGTAGTTGGGAAATATTAAATCCTCTTAAAATGAGGCGTTGTCAATGACGACCACGTCTTCCTTTACTCTTGTCGATCTTATCATTGCATGCTGCTTCTGCATGTGGTGGTGCAGTTTGTGAGATGTGAGCATGGCCATAGCTACCATTGAGAACACCGAAGTCATGTTCTCGGTGAGGCTATGGCCTTCCTTAGATGTAGACTAATCAGCTGTTGTGATTTTATGAGTCATCCACACGATGATCCAGCGGCGGTGTGAGGTCTTCAAATCCACCGGGAGTTTTTTCACTGGCCTCGGACCCGGTGTTATGTCCCAACTGGTTTCCAATTTAACTGGTTTCCTTTCCAAACCGCTCCAGCTGTGTTGAGCTTCTGTCAGTAGATTCCTCACAAATTCACAAATATACAGCCAGCGTATTACTGGAGGTTTTTAAGTCTCAGTTATATAGAGCTCACTTCCAGAAACAATATTGGCTGCAGTAGATGTTGAACTGTGACTTGAAAATCACCAGAAATATATTTTCTACTTTTGTGAATTGGACTTGACTCGATTTTGCAAACTGTTCATTTATTGGATGAGCCCTTTCCTCCCTTTCCCAGCAGGCCGTGCTCCAGAAAATAATATATTGCAGTTATAATTTTTAAATATACAACCATGGAAGTTGTAGAATACTAAAATAGGAGTTGATTTAAGTTGCAAAATTGGAAGTGATAAGAAAAAACTGGAGCACAAGAGTGAGCATGACTGAGAAATGCACAGCAAGAAAGTGTTATCAATACGTCATGGACTACTGACTGTGTATGTATGCTGTGGTCTTCTTTCTGAATAACACTTTCTCACTGATGGAAAAGGTTTTTTTGTTCATTGGCAGAAGAGCAGGAGGAGAAAGAGTTGTATCTTCTTTTACTGCCATGACTGAAAAGGCAACAAGATCAGACTCAGGCCAGGACCAAGTTACCCAACTTATGATTGTTGGGTAACTTGTTTGGTGCTGTATTAATTGGTGTACTGTCCCTTTTTTTTAAATCTAGTGTAAAACAATGCAAATGGAGCTGCAATAAATACCTGTTAGCACTTATCGGTGTTAGCTTTGATCGACTATCGTAGATGTTTATATCGAAACTAGGAAGATGTGTGAGCCTACAGTAGAAATACACAGTTTTGGCATCAATACTGTATCAGTTATTAGTATTTAGAGCAGGGGTGTCAAACATGCGGCCCGTGGGCCAGAACCCGCCCACCGAGAGGTCCAATCCGGCCCAGTTTCCTTCTTCCTCTTTTCCTTCCTTCCTTCCTTCTTTTCCTTCCTTCTTGTCTTCTCTTCTTTTCCTTCCATCTGTCCTTGCTCCCTTCCTTCCTTCCGTCCTTCTTTCCTTCCTTCCTTCCTGTCTTCTCTTCCTTCCATCTGTCCTTGCTCCCTTCCTTCCTTCCTTCCTTCTTCTCTTCTCTTCCTTCCATCTGTCCTTCCTTCCTTCCTTCCTTCCTTCCTTCTAGTCTTCTCTTCTCTTCCTTCCATCTGTCCTTGGTCCCTTTCTTCCTTCCTTCCTGTATTCTCTTCCTTCTCCTCCTTCTTTTCCTTCCTTTAGTGATCCGGCACACATCAGATCAAATTGTGTTGTTTGTGGCCCTTTAATGAAAATGAGTTTGACACGCCTAATTTAGAGTCTAGACCCGCCCCTGGACTCTGGCAAAAACAGGTTCAGGATATAAAACATTTGATTATTTAATTCTTGAAATTGACTGCATGACAAATGTTTAAATTCCAGGAAAGTTTAAAGGACCTTTTATTCCCACTCAAACCATCAAAAATAATACTAATCAATCTAATGAGTCTCCAGCTGAAAGACTTTCCTCCCTCCCTTACTCATTCCAGTCACTTCTAATTTATTTCATTTCCTGCACACATGTTCACCTTAAAAAGCCTCGCAAGAAACGGGAGAAGTATGAACTTTGAAAGCTCGATGGAAACGGGGAATAACAGGAATAAGTAGCTTTCTCTAACATAGGCTTGTTTCCAATAAACAAGCTGGCATGTGGCAACCATTTGATAATTTATGTTCAACAAGAGATTAGCCCCGAGCTGAAAAAGCTTTCACGCTACGAGCCCAATCCTTTCTTCCTGAAAATGAACTAAACATGGGACTGAAAGGTGTCATTGTGTAGCGGGGGATAAATGAATTGGGAGTAGTCACGTGTCATTCTGTTATGTGCACATGAGCCGCGTGTTGCAAACGGCATTTGGGGCAGCTGTGGCTCAGGAGGAAGAGCTAGCCGTCCACTAATCAGAAGATCAGTGGTTCGATTCTCGGCTCCTCCAGTCGACGCGTCAGTGTGCACATGGCCAAGATACTTAACCCCAAACTGCTCCCGACGGCTACACCAATGGTGTATGTAAAGAATAATAATAATAATAATAATAATAATAATAATAATAATAATAATAATGCATTTTATTTAAAGGCGCCTTTCAAAGCACTCAAGGTCACCTTACAAGGCACATATAACACAACAACAGCACATCAAACAATATAAATCAGGTGACATTTAGTGCAAAGATAAATAATAAAAATGAATGTGACTATAAAGTGCATTAGTACAATAAATAAACAAGAATAAAGATGGCATAGTTAGTGTGAGACAGAGTAGGCCACTCTGAATAGGTGCGTTTTCAGGCGGGATTTAAAGGTGGAGACAGAGTCTGAAGTGCGAATGTCTGGTAGGAGAGAGTTCCTGAGGTGGGGGGTTAGGGTTAGGGTTAGGGTTGGGGGGGGGGTTGGGGGCAGATCGGCTGAAGGCTCTTGACCCCATGGTGGTTACTGTAAGTTGGCAGAAGGAGCGAAGAGCTGGTTAGCAGAGGAGGATCGGAGAGTTGGAGAAGGTGTGTAGATGTGAATAAGTTTCAGAGAGATATGATGGTGCCAGGTTGGGAAGGGTCAGGAGGTGTTTTAGGTTGGGGGGGGGGGGGGGGGGTGATGGTGCCAGGTTGTGAAGGATCTTGAAAGAATGGAGTAGAATCTTAAAGTCAATGCAGGATTTGATCCGGGAGCCAATGAAGTTGCTGCAGGGCAGGAGTGATGTGTTCAATAAAGGGAGTTCTGGTTATGATACGAGCGGCTGCGTTCTGTACCAGTTGGAGTTTGTGGAGAGATTTCCGCGGAAGACCAAAGAGGAGAGAGTTACTAGATCTAGTAGAAGTGCTATATAAGTACAGTCTATTTACCATTTGATCCAGATCTAGTAGAAGTCCAGTGTGAATTGTATAGCCCTGGGTTTAGCTTAAGCCTGGCTGAACAGTGGACCAGCAGTAGGATAAGCACTACATTAAGGCCTCTATTTCTGATAATGATGCATTATGGACGGACCCATGATGCTATCCTCCTTGCAGCACAGAAAAGGACAAAATCCATTTCATTCAGCACCGATGCCACATTAATGTGACCAGACCAGACAGTGATCAGACCTCAGCTGGGCCTGAATGTACAGTCCATGAACGTCACAAAAAGAAGACAATAAGATGTTTCTTCCATTTGTAAAATTCATGCACAGGATGCCAATTAAACATCAAATATGATATTAAAGGCATAAAGGCAATTTGACAACAGATATTCACTGTATAAAACAAAACATAAAGCAAAAACAGAGTCGAAATAAAGTAAAGTTAGGGTTACTTGGTTAACCCCAACCCCAACCCTAACCAAGTTGGTTTGATTCTGGCAAAGGACCTGCAGGTCATCCCTCTCTCTCCCTGTATCCTGTCGGTCTCTATGCTAGCTACTTTCAAATAAAGGCAAAAAAAGCCCATAAGTACATCTTTAACAATGTTTTTCATAAAAAAACATAAAAATATGCAAAAGCAAATCCAGCAAGAGGATAAGTCTGTTTAAAAGACTTCAGAGCTTTTTCTAATTAGACACTGAACTCAAACATTTAAATTGTAACTGCAGGCAGAATATCTTTGTTGTTCTTATGAAATGACTTGATTGTAGATGATTTTCATGCCTCATTTGATATATATTTTTATCAAAATGTGTGTGTGTGTGTGTGTGTGTGTGTGTGTGTGTGTGTGTCTGTGTGTGTGTGTGTGTTGTGTGTGTGTGTGTGTGTGTGTGTGTGTGTGTGTGTGTGTGTGTGTGGATGGGTGTGTTTGCGAGAAATTCTGTGGAAGTCAGGATTCAGACAAGTGTGTGTCAATGAGATAAAGAGGAAGTGAGTGAACTACAGTAGCTTGGGAGATGCACACATAACAATAGATCCCCGTGTGAATAAACATGTGTTTGTGAGCCTGGACATGTGGCACATGGAGACTGGCTGAGTGTTGTGTTCTGTGTCAGGTGATGATCATACTGGGAGGGTACAGGAAGGCGTGCGTCAGGTTCCCAGGAGCTTGATATTGGTCACATCGGGGACTCTGGGACGCTTGAAGTCTGACATCAGCCCTCAAACAGCCTGGAGTCACTGGGGACAGCGGGTCCGTGTTCAACTAGAGTACAGACACAGAGACAATAATGCATTTACTTCATAGTGAATCACCTCCAGATGCAATTTTAGGTGGCCAAAAATGGTGATACGTGTTTTAAGCAGATGAATTTAATTTCATGTAATGGCAGAGATGGTGACTGAACACATGGCTGAAAGTTGAAAGTTATTGACACACTTCTGCTTTCGTGACTGACAATGAATTCTTATGATTAACAGATTTGATCTTTCTTGGAGACTAAACATTACTGACACAACTGGGGCCTTTTCACATCATCAGATCTCATGTGCAGAGACGGACAAACAATGATCTGAACTTACTACCAAGTATTTGCCTGATGGATCTTTGTCATCTGTGCGGTACAGAGGAGGGAAGAAACAAACTATTTTGTACTTTTGTACTGGAAGTAAATGGTAAATGGACTTTACTTATATAGCGTCTTTCTAGGTCTTGGCGACCACTCAAAGCGCTTTACATCACATCTCATTCACCCCATTCACACACATTCATACACTGATGGCAGGGGGCTACCACGCAGGGCACCAACCTGCTCATCAGGGGAATCTAACCTCACATTCATACACCGTTGGCATAGCAACAGGAGCAATTTGGGGTTAAGTGTCTTGCCCAAGGACACATTGACATGTGGACTGGAAAACAAAATTAACGTGAAACTCGTCATGGTGCTAGAAATATCTCAAACAATCGAATGATTCATCGTGTTTTTAATAATTTATGGCCAACGACTTTAGCAGAAGTACAGAGACTAAAAAAGAAAGTAGAAGTACTGATTCAACTCGTTAAAGTAAAAGTAAATTGGTGGTTCGAGCCGGGAATCGAACCACCAATCTTCCAATTGGAGGATGACCGCTCTACCTCCTGAGTGTGCAGACAGAGCGGGAATGTGACAGCAGCAGTGAGACTCGTACCATATGAACACATGCTGAGCACTTTGCACAGTTACCACAGCTCCATTATAACAGCCATCTGTGACAGGGAGTGAGAATTCATTCATTACTTTTACTTTTTGTTCTTAGGTACATTTCAGAGCCGGGGTACTTCCTTTTCTTTTACGTTCTTTAACCATTCATTCTCATTCATACACTGTTGGCATAACAACGGGAGCAATTTGGGGTTAAGTGTCTTGCCAAAGGACACATCGACATGTGGACTGGAGGGAGCCGGGAATCGAACCGCCAATCTTCCAATTGGAGGACGACCGCTCTCAATCATCAATCAATCAATCTTTATTTGTATAAGTGCCAAATCACAACAAAGTTATCTCAAGGCTCTTCACACATAGAGCAGGTTCTAAACCGAACTCTTCAGGTTTTAACTTTAAAGAGACCCAACATTCCCACATGAGCAACAGTGGCAAGAAAAAAAACTCCCTTTTAACAGGAAGAACCCTCAGAACCAGACTCAGAGTGGGGAGAACATTCTGCCTCGACCGCGTTGAGGTAGAGAGGAGACTACCTCTCTACCTACCAAGGAAAAGTCTTGTGCAGTGTGCAGACAGAGCGGGAATGTGACAGCAGCAGTGAGACTCCGACCATATGAACACATGCTGAGCACTTTGCACAGTTACCACAGCTCCATTATAACAGCCATCTGTGACAGGGAGTGAGAATTCATTACTTTTACTTTTTGTTCTTAGGTACATTTCAGAGCCGGTACTTCCTTTCTTTTACTTTTACTTTAAGGAGTTGAATCAGTACTTCTACTTTCTTTTTTACGTCTAAGTACTTCTGCTAAAGTCGTTGTCCATAAATTATTAAAAACACGATGAATCATTGGATTGTTTGAGATATTTCTAACACCATGACGAGTTCCCGTTAATTTTGTTTTTCAGTCTCTAGAACAGGGATGTCAAACATGCGGCCCGTGGGCCAGAACCGGCCCGTCAAGGGGGTGCGATCCGGCCCACTTTTCTTTCTGTGTTCTTTTCCTTCCTTCCTTTCTTCCATCTGTCCTTCCTCCCTACCTTCCTTTTATCCTTTTTTTCATTCCTTCCATCTGTCCTTTCTACCTTCCTTTTTTCCTTTCTTCGTTCCTTTCTTCCTTCCATCTGTCCTTCCTTCCTCCGTTTCTTCCATCTGTCCTTCCTCCCTACCTTCCTTTTATCCTTTTTTCATTCCTTCCATCTGTCCTTCCTACCTTCCTTTTTTTCCTTTCTTCCTTCCATCTGTCCTTCCTCCCTTTCTTCCTTCCTCGGTTTCTTCCTTCTGTCCTTCCTTCCATCTGTCCTTCCTCCCTTTTCTTCCTTCCTCTGTTTCTTCCATCTGTCCTTCCTTCCTTCCTGTTTTCCTTTCTTCCTTCCTTCCATCTGTCATTCCTTTGTGCCATCTGTCTTTTGTGCCATCTGTGGTTCCTCCATTTCTTCCATCTGTCCTTCCCTCCGTTTCCTTCCTTCCTTCTGTCTGTCCTTCCTACCTTTCTTCTCTCTTTCCTTTTGTCTCTCTTTCCTTCCTACCTTCCCTTCTTATTTCCTTCCTTTCTTCCATCCATATATTTAATGATCCGGCCCACATGAGATCAAATTGGTCTGTATGTGGCCTTTGAATGAAAATGAGTTTGACACCTCTGCTCTAGAGAGTAGTTCTCTCAAGCCAATTCAAAGTGCTTTACAAGAAACATATAATGCAAGGAACACACTGTAAAATAAAAAAAAATAAAAAATACATTTAAATACGATTAAAAGTGTTAAATTGGAAATAAAATGAATCTGATAGAGAGTAAGTAGGAGAATAAAGAGTTACAGTGAAGTGAAAGATAATCCTGTTTTCCAATTACCGCTTATCTTAGGACTATAAATAACTAGCATGACACACGCTACCAAAAATCCGGGAGTAGGTTTCTGACCAACACATTATCTACAAATCAGAAATATTGACAAAATATAAACCAGCTGCAACACTTGTAGGGATGTAGGGAACACATCATTCCTGTCCTGGATTACACCAGAGATTTTATAATCATATCAGAAAATAAGATGCTATGAAATGTTTCATCTATTAACCCTTAAACAGGCCTTACTAGTTATGTTATTTGCACCTAAAGTAAGGAAGGAAGAAGGAAGGAAGGAAGGAAGGAAGGAAGGAAGGAAGGAAGGAAGGAAGGAAGGAAGGACGGAAGAAGGAAGGGAAGCAAGGGAGGAAGAAGGAAGGAAGGATGGAGGAAGGAAGGAAGGTAGGAAGGAATGGAGAGAAGAAGGAAGGAAAGGAGGGAGGAAGAAGGAAGGACAGATGAAGGAAGGAAGGAAGGAAGGAAGGAAGGAAGGAAGGAAGGAGGACAGATGAAGGAAGGAAGGAAGGAAGGAAGGAAGGACAGAGGAAGGACCCCGCTTGACTATGGGTTTTTGATCTATGTTATTCTGTTATCTGACTATTTGACTATTAGTGACTTTCGATTCATGGTGTGTATTGTATTATTAACTTCAGTTCCTCCCATCTGTCAAACATGTGGCCCGGGGGCCAGATCCGGCCCGCCGAGGGTCTAATCCGGGCCCACTTTCCTTCCTGTGTTCTTTTCCTTTCCTCAACTTCCTTTATCCTTTCTTCGTTCCTTCCCTTCCTTTCATATGTCCTTCCTACCTTCCTTTATCCTTTCTTCGTTCCTTCCTGCCTTTCATCTGTCCTTCCTACCTTTCTTTTATCCTTTCTTTGTTCCTTCCTTCCTTCCTTCCTTATTTCGTTCCTTCTTTCCTTTCTTCCATCCGTCCTTCCATCCATCTGTCCTTCCTCCCTTTCTTCCTTCATTCTTTCCTTCCATCTGTCCTTCCTACCTTCCTTTTATCCTTTCTTTGTTCCTTCCATCCATCTGTCCTTCCTCCCTTTCTTCCTTCTGTCCCTTCCTCCCTTTCTTCCTTCTGTCCTTCCTCCCTTTCTTCCCTTCTGTCCTTCCATCCATCTGTCCTTCCTCCCTTTCTTCCTTCATTCTTTCCTTCCATCTGTCTTTCCTACCTTTCTTCCCCTCCTTCCTTTTGCCTGTCTTTCCTTCCTTTCCTTCTTATTTCCTACCTTTCTTCCTTCCTTCCCTCCATCTTTTTAATGATCAGGCCCGCATGAGATCAAATTGGTCTGTATGTGGCCCTTGACATGAAGATGAGTTTGACACCTCTGCAAAAAAATTCTGGATTTAATAAAAAAGCAGCTGCAAACAGAAAAGTCTTCAGCTGTGAAATAAAAGAACTGAAAGTGAATTTGAGTGATTTGTGGTTATGAGAAAGAAGTAATGCAGGCAATACTCTGGGTGTTTTGTTTTTTTATGCCAGCATTGTCCGCTGTGATTATTTTTGGATTTTCCCTAAAACTTAACTTCACATTGAGTGTGTAATCAAATTAAACTAATATGTCAAGGAAGGAAAGGAGGGAAGAAGAAGAAGGAAGGGAGGGAGAAGAAAGGAAAGGAAGGAGGGGGAGAAGGAAGGAAAGGAAGGAAGGAGGAAGGATGGAAGGGAGGAAAAAGGAAGGAAAGGACGAAGGAAGGAAGGAAGGAAGGAAGGAAGGAAGGAAAGGAAGGAAGGGAGGGAGGATGGAAGGAAGGAAGAAGGAAGGAAAGGAGGGAGGAAGGAAGGAGGGGAGAGAGGGAGGGAGGAAGGATGGAAGGGAGGAAAAAGGAAGGAAAGGACGAAGGAAAGAAGGAAGGAAGGAAGGAAGGAAGGAAGGGAAGGAAGGAAAGGAAGGAAGAGGAGGATGGAAGGAAGGATGGAAGGGAGGAAGGAAGGAAGGAGGGAGAGAGGGAGGGAGGAAGGATGGAAGGGAGGAAAAAGGAAGGAAAGGAAGGAAGGGGAGGGAGGATGGAAGGATGGAAGGGAGGGGGGAGAAAAAGGAAGGAAGGATGAAAGGGAGGAAGGAAAGAAGGAGGGAGGGGAGGATGGAAGGAAGAGAGGAAAGGAAGGAAGGAAGGAAGGAAGGAAAGGAAGGAAGGGAGGGAGGAAGGAAGGAAGGAACAGTCAAAACAGATGGGGTCAATTTGACCCGGGAGGACGACACAAAGGTTAAATGATACATGAATTCAATTAACTTGTGTTTATGTAGACAATGCATTTGGTGTGACTTGCACGTGTGTGTGTGTGTGTGTGTGTGTGTGTTTGTGTGTGTGCGTGTGCGTGTGTGTGTTTATGAGAAAGAAGCAGTACAACTAATCAGCTATAATTTCCGTATTTGGCAAACTTGGCTTTAAACCATTCAGTGCTTCATAAACCATCAGCAGTATTTTAAAGTCTGTTCTTTGACAGACGGGACCAGACGCGAAGGCTCTGTTACAGTAGTCCAGTCTTGTTGAGAATAAATGCACGGACAAGTATTTTAAACCCCGCTGAGACATGAGTACTTTAGTTTTTAATATATTCTGCAGTGCTTTGTAAATCTCTCAAAGACCTCGGGCCCAAGTGAAAGGTTTGAGTCTGAGTCGATTACCTCCTCCCTCCAAATTTCCCCTGTCATATTTTATACAAACACCTACTAACTGTCAATGCTTGATACTTTTCCAGCTACCCATGATTCATGTGAGAATTACCATGCGGACACTGTTGCTGTTGACAGAATACAGCTGAAAAGTGAATTTGATTGATTTGTGGTGATGAGAAAGAAGTTATGCAGCAATACTCTGGGTGTTTCGTTTTTTTATGCCAGCATTGTCCCGCTGTGATTATTTTTGGATTTTCCCTAAAACTTAACTTTAAATTTAGCGTGTAATCGAAATAAACTAATATGTCAAGGAAGGAAAGGAGGGAAGAAGGAAGGAAAGGAGGGAGGAAGAAGAAGGAAGGGAGGGAGGGGAGGGAGGGAGGGAGAAGGAAGGAAAGGAAGGAAGGGAGGAAGGATGGAAGGGAGAAAGAAGGAAGGAAAGGAGGGGAGGAAGAAGAAGGAAGGGAAGGAGGGAGGGAGCGAGGAAGGAAGGATGGAAGGGAGGAAGGAAGGAAGGACGGAGAGAGAGGGAGGGAGGAAGGATGAAAGGAGGAAAAAGGAAGGAAAGGAAGGAAGGGAGGGAGGATGGAAGGGAGGAAGAAGGAAGGAAGGAGAAAGGAAGGAAAGGAAGGGAGGTAGGATGGAAGGGAGGAAGAAGGAAGGAAGGAGAAAGGAAGGAAAGGAAGGGGAGGGAGGATGGAAGGGAGGAAGAAGGAAGGAAGGAGAAAGGAAGGAAAGGAAGGAAGGGAGGGAGGAAGAAAGGATGGAAGGGAGGAAGATGGAAAGAAGGAAGGTAAGGAAGAGAGGAAGGAATTACCATGCTGACACTGTTGCTATTGACAGAATACAGCTGAAAAGTGAATTTGAGTGATTTGTGGTGATGAGAAACGAAGTTATGCAGCAACACTCTGGGTGTTTCGTTTTTTTATGCCAGCATTGTCCGCTGTGATATTTTTGGATTTTCCCTAAAACTTAACTTTAAATTGAGGGTGTAATCAAAATAAACTAATATGTCAAGGAAAGGAAAGGAGGGAAGAAGGAAGGAAAGGAGGGAGGAAGAAGATGGAAGGGAGGGAGGGAGGGAGGGAGAAGGAAGAAAGGAAGGAAGGGGAGGAAGGATGGAAGGGAGAAAGAAGGAAGGAAAGGAGGGAGGAAGAAGAAGGAAGGGAAAGGAGGGAGGGAGCGAGGAAGGAAGGATGGAAGGAGGAAGGAAGGAAGGAGGGAGAGAGGGAGGGAGGAAGGATGAAAGGGAGGAAAAAGGAAGGAAAGGAAGGAAGGGAGGGAGGATGGAAGGGAGGAAGAAGGAAGGAAGGAGAAAGGAAGGAAAGGAAGGGAGGTAGGATGGAAGGGAGGAAGAAGGAAGGAAGGAGAAAGGGAAGGAAAGGAAGGGAGGGAGGATGGAAGGGAGGAAGAAGGAAGGAAGGAGAAAGGAAGGAAGGAAAGGAAGGAAGGGAGGGAGGAAGAAAGGATGGAAGGGAGGAAGATGGAAAGAAGGAAGGTAAGGAGGGAGGAAGGAATTACCATGCTGACACTGTTACTATTGACAGAATACAGCTGAAAAGTGAATTTGAGTGATTTGTGTGGTGATGAGAAAGAAGTAATGCAGCAATACTCTGGGTGTTTCGTTTTTTATGCCAGCATTGTCCGCTGTGATTATTTTTGGATTTTCCCTAAAACTTAACTTTAAATTTAGCGTGTAATCGAAATAAACTAATATGTCAAGGAAGGAAAGGAGGGAAGAAGAAGAAGGAAGGGAGGGAGGGAGGGAGGGAGGGAGGGAGAAGGAAGGACTTTAAATTTACTTTAAATTTAGAGTGTAATCGAAATAAACTAATATGTCAAGGAAGGAAAGGAGGGAAGAAGGAAGGAAAGGAGGTAGGAAGAAGATGGGAGGGAGGAAAGGAGGGAGAAGGAAGGAAAGGAAGGAAGGGAGGAAGGATGGAAGGGAGGATTATACAAACACCTACTAAACAGTCAATGCTTGATATTTTCCCAGTTACCCATGATTCAGAAAACAGGAAGGAAAAGTGGGCCGGATTGCACCCCTCGGCGGGCCGGTTCTGGCCCACGGGCCGCATGTTTGACACCCCCTGTCCGCTGTGACTATTTTTGGATTTTCCCTGATACTTAACTTTAAATTTAGCGTGTAATCGAAATAAACTAATATGTCAAGGAAGGAAAGGAGGGAAGAAGGAAGGAAAGGAGGTAGGAAGAAGATGGGAGGGAGGAAAGGAGGGAGAAGGAAGGAAAGGAAGGAAGGGAGGAGGGATGGGAGGGAGGATTATACAAACACCTACTAACAGTCAATGCTTGATATTTTCCAGTTACCAATGATTCATGTGAGCATTACGATGCTAACACGGTTGACTGAACACAGACACCTATTAAGATGAATATTTTGATCTGGTACCAAATAACTCAATCAAAGCTGAATCATCACATATGAGCCTTCGAGGCGCTGAACAGAGAAGCAGGAGACAGCTGAGCTGAAACTCAGTGTCGGCATTATTAAGTAAAGGTAAAAGTAAAATAAACCAGTTGGAATAGTTATTAATTGAAATGTTTAGTCAAGGGGTTAGGGTTAGGGTTCATGATTAGGGTTAGGGTTCACGATTAGGGTTAGGGTTCACGATTAGGGTTAGGGTTCATGATTAGGGTTAGGGTTCACGATTAGGGTTAGTAGGGTTCACGATTAAGGTTTAATGATTAGGGTTAGGGTTAACAATTAGGGTTAGGGTTACAATTAGGGTTAGGGTTAACAATTAGGGTTAGGGTTAATGATTAGGGTTCATGATTAGGGTTAATGATTAGGGTTAGGGGTTAGGGTCCCATGATTAGGGTTAATGATTAGGGTTAGGGTTAACAATTAGGGTTAGGGTTCATGATTAGGGTTAACAATTAGGGTTAGGGGTTAGGGTTCACGATTAGGGTTCATGATTAGGGTTCATGATTAGGGTTAGGGTTCATGATTAGGATTCATGATTAGGGTTGGGGTTCATGATTAGGGTTGGGGTTCATGATTAGGGTTCATGATTAGGGTTAGGGTTCATGATTAGGGTTCATGATTAGGGTTAGGGTTCATGATTAGGGTTAGGGTTCATGATTAGGGTTCATGATTAGGGTTCATGATTAGGGTTAGGGTTCATGATTAGGGTTCATTGATTAGGGTTCATGATTAGGGTTAGGGTTCATGATTAGGGTTCATGATTAGGGTTCATGATTAGGGTTGGGGGTTCATGATTAGGGTTCATGATTAGGGTTGGGGTTCATGATTAGGGTTCATGATTAGGGGTTAGGGTTCATGATTAGGGTTAGGGTTCATGATTAGGGTTCATGATTAGGGTTCATGATTAGGGTTAGGGTTAATGATTAGGGTTAATGATTAGGGTTCATGATTAGGGTTAGGGTTCATGATTAGGGTTAATGATTAGGGTTCATGATTAGGGTTCATGATTAGGGTTAATGATTAGGGTTCATGATTAGGGTTCATGATTAGGGTTAATGATTAGGGTTCATGATTAGGGTTAGGGTTCATGATTAGGGTTAATGATTAGGGTTCATGATTAGGGTTAATGATTAGGGTTCATGATTAGGGTTAGGGTTCATGATTAGGGTTAATGATTAGGGTTAATGATTAGGGGTTCATGATTAGGGTTAATGATTAGGGTTCATGATTAGGGTTAGGGGTTAGGGTTCATGATTAGGGTTAGGGTTAGAGCTGTGCAGCTGAAGCCAATGAACAAGGATCCTGACATAGAAAGTGTAGACCTGTTATTCCAGCACACCGACACATGGGGCCACCAGGTGGTCAGTTATTGGTGGTGCAGGTTTCAGCCTCTCAAGAACCTTTATGGCCACAAGGAGTCCGAGCAACGAGTCCTGTCGTCAATGAGCTGTGTGATCTTTAGTTTTTTGGAGACTAGGACCATGATGGAGGATGTGAAGCTTGCAGGAACTGCAGAGTTGAAGATGTGCAATCACTAAATGCACTTTAGTATACCATGTATGCACTTTAATGAGGAGTTTTTTATGTGTGTGTGTGTGTGTGTGTGTGTGTGTGTGTGTGTGTGTGTGTGTGTGTGTGTGTGTGTGTGTGTGTGTGTGTGTGTGTAAGTGCATGGGTATGAGGTGTATGTATCTATGTGTGTTAATTAAGTATGAGATATGTGTGTGTGCGTGTGTGTGTGTGTGTGTGTGTGTGTGTGTGTGTGTGTGTGTGTGTGTGTGTGTGTGTGTGTGTGTGTGTGTCTGTGTGTGTAAGTGCATGGGTGTATGAGGTGTATGTATCTATAAGTGTTAATTAAGTATGAGATGTGTGTGTGTGTGTGTGTGTGTGTGTGTGTGTGTGTGTGTGTGTGAGCGATGAGGACGAGGATGGAGCTGTTTTTAAATTTCATTGTATTGAACTCAATGCCAAAGACAATAAAGATAATTCAATTCAATATAAGCACTAATTGTTTCAGCACAGTACTGGAGGATGTGGATGTTAAGCGGAGTTTTTGCACCATTTCGAGCATGTTAAGTCTTGTTTTACACACACTAGACTCGTCATGCTTTCCTGTGGTGTTATGAGAGCTAGTAGTAATGTGTTAAAAATGTTCACCTGAAACACACAATAAATATCTCAGCTGTGACTGTCACAACCAGTAAGTGGAATGATATGAAGCAGATGTCAGATTAGTCATGTTCCTGTGCATCTCTCTCTCTTGTCTCTGAGGTGTCAAACTCATTTTCATTCAAGGGCCAAATACAGGCCAATTTGATCTCATGTGGGCCGGATCATTAAAAAGATGGAGGGAAGGAAGGAAGGAAGGAAGGAAGGAAGGAAGGAAGGAAGGAAAGAAAGACAGGAGGACAGATGGAAGGAACGAAGAAAGGAAAAAAGGAATGTAGGGAAGAAGGACAAATGGAAGAAAGGGAGTAAGGACAGATGGAAGGAAGACAGGAAGGAAGGAAGGAATGAAGAAAGGAAAAACGGAAGGTAGGGAGGAAGGAAGGACAGATAGAAGGAAGGAAGGGGTGGAAAAAGGAAGGGAGGGAGGAAGGACAGATGGAAGGAAGGAAGGAAGGAAGGGGTGGACAAAGGAAGGTAGGGAGGAAGGACATATGGAAGGAAGGAAGGGGTGGAAAAAGGAAGGGAGGGAGGGAGGACAGATGGAAGAAAGGGAGTAAGGACAGATGGAAGGTAGACAGGAAAAAAGGAAGGTAGGGAGGAAGGACAGATGGAAGGAAGGAAGGGGTGGAAAAAGGAAGGGAGGTAGGAAGGACAGATGGAAGAAAGGGAGTAAGGACAGATGGAAGGAAGACAGGAAAATTGGAAGGTAGGGAGGAAGGACAGATGGAAGGAAGGAAGGGGTGGAAAAAGGAAGGGAGGTAGGAAGGACAGATGGAAGAAAGGGAGTAAGGACAGATGGAAGGTAGACAGGAAAAAAGGAAGGTAGGGAGGAAGGACAGAAGGAAGAAAGGGAGTAAGGACAGATGGAAGAAAGGGAGTAAGGACAGATGGAAGGAAGACAGGAAAATTGGAAGGTAGGGAGGAAGGACAGATGGAAGGAAGGGGTGGAAAAAGGAAGGGAGGGAGGAAGGACAGATGGAACAAAGGGAGTAAGGACAGATGGAAGGAAGACAGGAAAATTGGAAGGTAGGGAGGAAGGACAGAAGGAAGAAAGGAAGGAAGGACAGATGGAAGGAAGGAAAAGAACACAGGAAGGAAAGTGGGCCGGATTGCACCCGTCGGCGGGCCGGTTCTGGCCCACGGGCCGCATGTTTGACACCCCTGTTCTAGTTTAAGTTTAAGTTGATATTTCCGCTCGTGCTTACCGGCTTGTCGACGGTGAAGGAGCTCCACAGAGGCATCAGAGCTTTGTGGCTGTAGCCGGAGATGAATCCCTCCTGATGAAGGATGCAGTAACTCTGATCAGGCTGGAGCATCGTTGGACGACCGAACAGCATGTGCTTCCTCTCCGCAGCGGTCTCTGAAAGAGGGAAAAGGTGCAGCTGAGTTTTGACAGTCCTAAAAAATCACAAATGAGACTGATCGTTGCTGTCGGTTTCCTCAAAGTGTCTTCAGTTGTGATATTTGGACAAATGAACAACGACTGCATTTTTAAAGGAAATGGTCCAGAATCTAAAAATATAGGAAATAAAAATAACTAAAAGTACGATCTTGGAGACATTTTAATCCTCCTGTTGTTCTCGAGTCAAGGAAGGAAGGGAGGAAGAAGGAAGGATGGAAGGGAGGAAGAAGGAAAAGAAGGGAGGAAGGTAGGGGAAGGAAAGAAAAGGAAAGAAGGGAGGGAGGAAGGTAGGGGGACGAAAGAAAGAGAGAAGGAGAAGAAGGGAGGGAGGAAGAAAGGAAGGGAGGAAGGTAGGGGGGGGGAGATAGAAGGGAAGGGAAAGAAGGAGGGAGGAAGAAGGAAGGAAAGGAGGGAAGAAGGAAGGAAGGGAAGAAAGAAGGAGGGAGGAAGCGAGGAAGGAAGGATGGAGGGAGGAAAAAGGAAGGAAAGGAAGGAAGGGAGGGAGGATGGAAGGGAGGAAGAAGGAAAGAAAGGAGGGAGGAAGGAAGGAAGGAAGGAGGAAGGAAGGAAAGGAAGGAAGGGAGGGAGGAAGAAAGGATGGAAGGGAGGAAGACGGAAGGAAGGAAAGGAGGGAAGAAGGAAGGAAGGAAGGAAAGACGGAGGAAGGAAGGAAGGGAGGAAAGAAGGAACAGTCAAACAGACAGGGTCAATTTGACCTGGGAGGACGACAGGAAGGGTTAAGATACAAAAGAACAGGAAACTGAATCCCAGGTTCTTATAATCTGAGGTTATAATATCATATTTTTCTTACTTTCCTCTGCTGTCAGATCCAGACGGCTGTTGGCGACACTTTCATTCTAAAGAGAAAAAATTAAGTTAAGTTATTGTTTAAAAACTAGGATGGTATATTTACAGATTAAATGTGATACAATATGACATCATATGCTTGTCTGTCAATCAAGATTTACTTGTATAGCATTTTTCATTCATCACGACGTAACTCAAAGTGCTTTACATATTCAAAACAAACCTATCGCGATTAGATTAATGCAATCCATAACGCGTTAATTTTTTTTAATGGCATTTTAATGTAGCAAGCCTTTTTGTCCCTTCTACTCCCCCGTAGACGGCTCCTCTAGCTGTAGCGCTATGCTTTTGAAGTGGCCTCCTGCAGTAAACCTACCGCGCTGATGGAAAGTAAGAGAGCTACTGGACTTTGAACGGCTTGTTTAACTTTAAAACACTTCCAGACGCTTCAGTTGACAAGTCAAAAGTAAAATGCAACCTGTGTCAACACGGAGTTTAACTACCACCGGAGTACGTGGAGTTTGAGTTAGCACCTCCACGCTAAACACCCAGGTGCAGCCAAGCCAGCCTCAGCTCCACCAAAGGACCATTTTGGAGTGTGGGAGTCGCAGCAGAGCCGTGATTGATTCCCAGTTAAGACACTCTGGTAAGAAATGCTTTACATTATGGGCTTAAAACTGCCTTCAAATGGAAAATAACAGGATTTTAAACATGCAATTCAAAACGCCATTAATCGCGATTAACTAGGGAAATTCTGCGATTAATCCCGATTAAAAAAATTAATCGTTTGACAGCCCTAGTTTTTAGTTTAAAACTGCCTGAATCAGTTTAATTAGAATAAATATGGATAAGCGTAGTGCAGAGGTTCGTCAGTATAACAGAATAACGATGAATCAAATACAATTAAATGACTGGAAATATGGTTTTAATTTTACAAGTAAATCATTGCATCTCTTACTCAAAGACTTCCTGTCAGCATGCAGTGAGTGATACTCTTCCAGTTTTTAATGTGGGAAATATTCAAAATGTTTTATTTCTCAACTCATCTGTGAACAGTAAGAAATTCTGTAGAAGACCGCAGCATCAGTCGAGTTGGTGCGTCATTGTATATATTTCTAAATATAGATGTCTGATATTCTTGGTTTGGTTTCAAAGTCTTCAAATAAACAAATGAAATATGTTTAAATAGCTTTTTGCACGAGGGCTTTGTCACGTTTGAAATAAGAAAGGCACAAACCCAAACAGCTGGAGGCACACTGTTCACTGGCATCTCCTCTAACTGGACTGTCTACATCAGGGGAGCCGGATCATTAAAAAGATGGAAGGGAGGAAGAAAGGAAGGAAGGAAGGAAAGATGGAAGAAAGGAAGGGAGGAATGACAGATGGAAGGAAGGAAGACAGAAAGGAAGGAAGGAAGGAAGGAAGGAAAGATGGAAGGAAGGAAGGGAGGAATGACAGATAGAAGGAAGAAAGGAGGAAGCACGGAAGGTAAAATGGAAGGAAAAAGGGAATAAGGAAGAGAAGACTAGGAATGAAAGACAGAAGGAAGGAAGGAAGGAAGTAAAAGAAGACAGGAAAGAAGGAAGGAAGGAAGAAAAAGAAGACAGGAGGAAGGAAAGGAAGATGGAAGGAAGGGAGGAATAAGGAAAGTGGGCCGGATTGGACCCCTCGGCGGGCCGAATCTGGCCCACGGGCCGCATGTTTGACATCCCTGGTCTACATACTTTTTAGGATATATAACGCATCTTATTTTGAAGTTGACTTTCAGCTACTGTTCTTCCTCCTTCTCCTTTCCTTCCTTCCTTCCTTTCTCCCCTTCCTTCCATCTGTCCTTCATTCCATCTGTCCTTCCTTCCTTCTGTCCTTCCTTCCTTCCTTCCGTCCTTCCTTCCTTTCTTCCTTCTGTCCTTCCTTCCATCTGTCCTTCCATCAGTCCTTCCTTCCTTTTCTCCCTTCCTTCCTTCTGTCTGTCCGTCTTTCATTATCTCTCTTTCCTACCTTTCTTCCTTCCTTCCTTTGGCCTGTCTTTCCTTCCTTCCTTTCTTATTTCCTTATTTCATTCCTTTCTTCCTTCCTTCCTTCCTTCCTTCCCTCCATCTTTTTAATGATCCGGCCCACATGAGATCAAATTGGGCTGTATGTGGCCCTTGAATGAAAATGAGTTTGACACCCCTGGTCTACATACTTTTTAGGATATATAATATAACGCATCTTATTTTGAAGTTGACTTTCAAGCTGCTCAGTTCGCTGCTATAGTAAATGTGACAAACTGCATCACAGCATATATATTATCTCGCGGTTTTTACTTCTCTGTTTTTTCTCACGAGCAAAACCACAGAAGCTTCTCCAGCTGCTGGCTTGCCTTGTTAACATCCGTCTGAGTTCCTCTTTACTCAGACACATGCATTTTAATAATTGACACAGCATCTGAGTCAGCGATTCATGTCATGATTAAGCTAGCCCTGCGGTCCGATCAGTAGGAAATGACTGATGTCCTTTAGCAGCGTTTAGCTTTCCGGTAATATTACCAGGTCTAAATTTATTTATATTAGTTTGAATCCGCCTGAGGCAAGGCAAGGCAGTTTTATTTATATAGCGCCTTTCTTACACAATGGAAACTCAATGTGCTTGACATAAAACAGAAAAACAATGCAATTTGAGAAACATTAAAACATACAGTTAAAAATAAATAAATAAAAAGAGAGAAATAAAATGCTAGAATAGAGCATTAAATATAAGGATTGCAGCATAAAATAATGAGTAGCTTTAAAATCATTAAAAGGACGTAGAGTGCAAAATGTAAAGTGCTTTAGAAGAGCTCAATCATAAGCTCAGGAGAAGAGAAATGTTTTTAACCTGGATTTAAAAATGATTTCAGTTCTGCTGGTAGTTGGCAAAACACACTAAGGTGCCCTCTTGGGAGCCAAAACGTGTGCTAAGGTGCCCTCTTGGGAGCCGAAACACATGCTAAGGTGCCCTCTTGGGAGCCAAAACGTGTGCTAAGGTGCCCTCTTGGGAGCCAAAACGTGTGCTAAGGTGCCCTCTTGAGAGCCAAAAACGTGTGCTAAGGTGCCCTCCTTGGGAGCCAAACGTGTAGAAGCAGATACCACATGATGTGTATCAGAAGTGACAATGGGGAAAACACCAGTAGAGAGAAAAGGTTAGTTAGTAGGATTGCTCAACAGGCCATACCATGTTTCTTACATCAACTCTTTGTAAGGAGTTGTTTTTCACCATGTCTAATATTTCCAGGGAGATCTGGCCACCACCACTTAAGAATAGACTTCCAGGAACTGAATATTAGCCTGAACATGCCAGGTCAACTTGACCTGATGCACGAACACAATGGGACGCACGACACCACAACGCAATCAATGGTATAAAGGGTCTGTAAGGGCCTCGTGGATGTTTTTGCCGTTGCCCAGTTGGCTGTTCAACAACTTCTGTTCTCCGTCTCATATTTAAAGATTACTGAAGTTGAGTAATCGAGTAAAGTTACAATAAACGTGTGCTAAGGTGCCCTCTGGGAGCCAAAACGTGTAGAAGTAGATACCTCATGATGTGTATCAGAAGTGACAATGGGGAAAACACCAGTAGAGAGAAAGGTTAGTTAGTAGATTGCTCAACAGGCCATACCATGTTTATTACATCAACTCTTTGTAAGGAGTTGTTTTTCACCATGTCTAACATTTCCAAGAGATTTGGCCACCACCACTTAAGAATAGACTTCCAGGAACTGAATATTAGCCGAACATGCAAGGTCAACTTGACCTGGTGCACGCACACAATGACACACAACACCACACGCAATCAATGGTATAAAGGGTCTGTAAGGGCGTGCCTCGGGGCCTCGGGGATGTTTTGCTGTTCGTTGGTCTATCGTTGCTGTTTGTATTGATTCTGAATATCTGCAATAAAGATCCCAGTTGGCTGTTCAACGACTTCTGTTCTCCGTCTCATATTTAAAGATTACTGAAGTTGAGTAATCGAGTAAAGTTACAATAAACGCATGCTAAGGTGCCCTCTTGGGAGCCAGAACGCATGCTAAGGTGAAAAAAGAAAACCTTCATATACCGTGAAACCAACGCTTTTATTTTGAAAATACATTTTTTTATTTTGATATACATTTTTGGTCATAAGTTCACTGTTTAGTCTGATAGTTTAATTTCTTCTTCTTCTCCTCCTCCTTCTTCTTCTCCTTCCTCCTCCTCTTCTTCTTCCTTCTCCTCCTCCTTCTTCTTCTTCTTCTTCCTTCTCCTCCTCCTTCTTCTTCTTCTTCCTTCTCTTCTTCTTCTTCTTCTTCCTTCTCTTCTTCTTCTTCTTCTTCTTCTTCTTCTTCTTCCTTCTCTTCTTCTTCTTCTTCTTCTTCTTCTTCTTCTTCTTCTCCTCCTCTCCTCATTCTTCTTCTTCTTCTTCTTCCTTCTCCTCCTCCTCATTCTTCTTCTTCTTCTTCTTCTTCCTTCTCCTCCTCCTCTTCTTTTTCTTTCTCCTTCTCCTCCTCCTCCTCCTCCCTCCTCCTCCTCCTCCCCCTCCCTCCTCCTCCCTCCTCCTCCTCCTCCTCAGATTCTCACAACCCTAGCCAATCAATCATCAATTCGAGGGAAAACTTCATGTGAAACGTGGCTTCCCAGTATGCACACACAGCAGTACTTGTTTGGGCATCTCCTTTCACTAATAGCTTGCTTGGAATCCATTCAATAGAAGAATAATTTACATTCATAAATATTGGCTGAAGACAAGCTTGAGCACGCCTCATGAATCAGACGCCAGAGAGTTGTTTTTAAAATAATTCCCTCTGTTTTTCTGAGGAAATCTGAGCTGAACATGCATGTGAGCCTGAGTGATACATTTTAAAGCTATAAAAACACCCTGAACTAATTTCTTCCTGTGACTTCCTGTGTCATGTGACTCTGAATATGCCAAACAGCTGATACACATTTCTGTAGAGGCAAATTTGACATTGTGTTTATTAACCCGGGTCAAATTGACCCCGTCTGTTGTTTCCTTCCTCCCTTCTTTCCTTCCTCCATCCCTTTCCTTCTTTCCTTCTTTCCTTCCTTCCTTCCATCTGTCCTTCCTCCCTCCTTCTCTCTTTCTTTCCTTCCTCCCTTCCTTCTTTTCTTCCTCCATCCCCCTTTCTTCAATCCTTCTGTCCACCCTTCCTTCTTTCCTCTGACCTTCCTTCCTTCCTTCCTCCATCCCTCTTCCTTCTTTCCTCCATTTTTCTTTCCTCTGTCCATCCATCCTTCCTTCCTACCTTCCTTCCTTCTTTCCTTCCTCCATCCCCCTTCCTTCTTTCCTCCCTTCCTTCTTTCCTCTGTCCTTCCATCCTCCCCTCCTTCCTTCCATCCTCCCTTGACTCGAGGACAACAGGAGGGTTTAATAAATCACCATTTAAGTGTGAGAATGGGTTTGAACCGGGTCCCACATGGTTTCAGTAACATGGGTACTCACCAGACCAGGACAGGAGCATCCCAGGTTGTCTGTAGGGTCGAGGCTGACTAGTGGACACTCAGCAGGGCCGCTCTGCTCTGCAGGGGCCAGCGGTGTGTAGTAGGGCTCCCTCAGCACGTGGTTCATACTGCCATGGGTCCCGTTGTTATCACTAGGAGCGATCTGTAGCACATCTGCATGGGATAATTGGACATGAACTGTTTAGCTTGTAAACAACATATTTTTGGCCCATTTAGTAAAAAAACAATCACCTTGTTTATCTTTTGTTTTATGTCATAGCTAGTTTCCACATCCAAGTCATTCTTTCTACAGCATCATTTACCGCGAGCAATTTTAAAGCCCCTACTGGCTCATCTAATTACTGTTAGATAAAATCAGAGCTTTGAGTTTAATTGTCTGTTGTTTGTCTTGTACAGCTCCGAATCTCAAAGCAAATCACAATGTTTATTTGTTTGCTTCAGATCGGCTTTATTTACTCTGATTGGAAGCTTACCGCACATGAGATTGTACAGCTCAATGTTGGAGAACGGCTCAATTTCTGTTTGGTGCTGAAACTTGGGTCCGTAACATAAGGAACATGGCCTGGAAGAAAAAAAGAGAAAGACGAAAGAAAAGAGATATTTCTGTGACACAAAAACAGTCAAAAAAAAGGAAGTGAAAATTGAACATGAAGTGCAATACTATTAAAATAGCATAACGGTTGCTGACAGACACGACTGTGACTAATAGTCTAGCAGGGAATAGAAAGCGCTCACGTGCAATGCTCTCGAAGTCGTTGTCATAGCCGTGCGTCCCCACCGGCACAAAACGTGATGAGATCCAGGAAATCTGTCAAGGCAAGGCAAGGCAGGTTTATTTATATAGCGCATTTCATACACAATGGCAAACTCAATGTGCTTTACATAAAACAGAACCCCCCCCCCCCCCCCCATAATAAGAACAAAGTACAGAAAAATAGAAAGACAAACATAAAATGCTAGAATAGAGCATTAAATATAAGATTGCAGCATAAAATTATAAATTAGCTTTAAAATCATTCATTAAAAGGACACAGAGTGCAAATTAAAGACTAAAATATAAAGTGCTTTCAGAACATGCACAAGAGGTCTTCATAAAACACATAAATCTACTCTGATCCAGTCTCTGGAAAAACACTGAAAGGCTGAGTGTGCAGATGTGAGCCGGTCAAAGGGTGATGAAATAGATTTGAGTCGGAAAACAAGAAAGCGACTGTTTCATTCTCTCCGTGTCTTAGTCAGAAACATTCTTTACCAATGTTGTATTCAATCAATCAAAGGTCAATTTGAATGGAATATGAACAACTTTGTAAATGTTTGTATTCATGCCCTCTTGGGAGCCAAAACATGTGCTAAGGTGCCCTCTTGGGAGCCAAAACGCGTGCTAAGGTGCCCTCTTGGGAGCCAAAATGCGTGCTAAGGTGCCCTCTTGAGAGCCAAGGTGCCCTCTTGGGAGCCAAAACGCGTTGATCCAGTCTCTGGAAAAACACTGAAAGGCTGAGTGTGCAGATGTGAACAAGTCAAAGGGTGATGAAATAGATTTGAGTCAGAAAACAAGAAAGCGACAGGTGTTTTATTTCTCCGTGTCTTAGTCAGAAACATTCTTTACCAATGTTGTATTCAGTCAATAAAAGGTCAATTTGAATGGAATGTGAACAACTTTGTAAATGTTTGTATTCATGCCCTCTTGAGAGCTAAGGTGCCCTCTTGGGAGCCAAAACGTGTGCTAAGGTGCCCTCTTGAGAGCCAAAACGCGTTGATCCAGTCTCTGGAAAAATACTGAAAGGCTGAGTGTGCAGATGTGAGCCGGTCAAAGGGTGATGAAATAGATTTGAGTCAGAAAACACGAAAGCGACTGTTTCATCTCTCCGTGTCTTAGTCAGAAACATTCTTTACCAATGTTGTATTCAGCCAATCAAAGGTCAATTTGAATGGAATGTGAACATCTTTGTAAATGTTTGTATTCGTGCCCTCTTGGGAGCCAAAATGTGTGTTAAGGTGCCCTCTTGGGAGCCAAAATGTGTGCTAAGGTGCCCTCTTGGGAGCCAAAATGTGTGCTAAGGTGCCCTCTTGGGAGCCAAGGTGCCCTCTTGGGAGCCAAAATGCATGCTAAGGTGCCCTCTTGAGAGCTAAGGTGCCCTCTTGAGAGCCAAGGTGCCCTCTTGGGAGCCAAAATGTGTGTTAAGGTGCCCTCTTGGGAGCCAAAATGCATGCTAAGGTGCCCTCTTGAGAGCCAAGGTGCCCTCTTGAGAGCCAAAACGCGTTGATCCAGTCTCTGGAAAAATACTGAAAGGCTGAGTGTGCAGATGTGAACAAGTCAAAGGGTGATGAAATAGATTTGAGTCAGAAAACACGAAAGCGACTGTTTCATCTCTCCGTGTCTTAGTCAGAAACATTCTTTACCAATGTTGTATTCAATCAATCAAAGGTCAATTTGAATGGAATGTGAACATCTTTGTAAATGTTTGTATTCATGCCCTCTTGAGAGCCAAAATGCGTACTAAGGTGCCCTCTTGGGAGCCAAAATGTGTGCTAAGGTGCCCTCTTGGGAGCCAAAACGCATGCTAAGGTGCCCTCTTGGGAGCCAAAATGCGTGCTAAGGTGCCCTCTTGGGAGCCAAAATGTGTGCTAAGGTGCCCTCTTGGGAGACAAAACGCATGCTAAGGTGCCCTCTTGGGAGCCAAAATGCGTGCTAAGGTGCCCTCTTGGGAGCCAAAATGTGTGCTAAGGTGCCCTCTTGGGAGCCAAAATGTGTGCTAAGCTGCCCTCTTGAGAGCCAAGGTGCCCTCTTGGGAGCCAAAACGCATGCTAAGGTGCCCTCTTGGGAGCCAAAATGTGTGTTAAGGTGCCCTCTTGGGAGCCAAAATGCATGCTAAGGTGCCCTCTTGGGAGCAAAAATGCATGCTAAGGTGCCCTCTTGGGAGCCAAAATGTGTGCTAAGGTGCCCTCTTGGGAGCCAAAATGTGTGCTAAGGTGCCCTCTTGAGAGCCAAGGTGCCCTCTTGGGAGCCAAAACGCATGCTAAGGTGCCCTCTTGGGAGCCAAAATGTGTGTTAAGGTGCCCTCTTGGGAGCCAAAATGTGTGCTAAGGTGCCCTCTTGGGAGCCAAAATGCATGCTAAGGTGCCCTCTTGGGAGCAAAAATGCATGCTAAGGTGCCCTCTTGGGAGCCAAGGTGCCCTCTTGGGAGCCAAAACGTGTTGATCCAGTCTCTGGAAAAACACTGAAAGGCTGAGTGTGCAGATGTGAACCGGTCAAAGGGTGATGAAATAGATTTGAGTCAGAAAACAAGAAAGCGACAGGTGTTTTATTTCTCCGTGTCTTAGTCAGAAACATTCTTCACCAATGTTGTATTCAGCCAATAAAAGGTCAATTTGAATGGAATATGAACATCTTTGTAAATGTTTGTATTCATCACAAACCCGCAGCTCATTTTGTTGTAACCCCGAAACAATGCTTTGTTATTGTCTGTTACTATGGGACCGTTTCTAAGCTAAGCCATTCTCGTTGGGTTATTGGAAATGATGCTGACGTGGTGGTTTTATTTCTCATTCTTCGGTCATTCTGATCCTTCTCACAGCTGATTCTGATCCCTGGCAAAGCTCAGAATTCACATCTAACCCAATATCATCATCATATCATGCTTTAGAGCAGAGGAGTCGAACTCACTTTCATTCAAGGGCCACATACAGAACAATTTAATCTCATTGGGGCCGGAGCATTAAAGAGAAGGAAGGAAGGAAGGAAGGATGGAAGGATGGAAGGAAAGAAAGACGAAAGAAACGGAGGGAGGAAGGAAGGAAAGAAAGACGGAAGAAAGGGAGGAAGGAAGGAAGGATGGAAGGATGGAAGGAAAGAAAGACGGAAGAAAGGGAGGAAGGAAGGAAGGAAGGAAGGAAAGAAAGACGGAAGAAAGGGAGGAAGGAAGGAAGGAAGGATGGAAGGAAAGAAAGAAAGACGGAAGAAAGGGAGGAAGGAAGGAAGGGAGGAAGGAAGGAAGGAAGGATGGAAGGATGGAAGGAAAGAAAGACGGAAGAAAGGGAGGAAGGAAGGAAGGAAGGAAGGAAAGAAAGACGGAAGAAAGGGAGGAAGGAAGGAAGGAAAGGAGGAAGGAAGGATGGAAGGATGGAAGGAAAGAAAGACGGAAGAAAGGGAGGAAGGAAGGAAGGAAGGAAAGAAAGACGGAAGAAAGGGAGGAAGGAAGGAAGGAAGGAAGGGAGGAAGGAAAGAAAGACGGAAGAAAGGGAGGAAGGAAGGAAGGAAGGATGGAAGGAAAGAAAGACGGAAGAAAGGGAGGAAGGAAGGAAGGAAGGAAAGAAAGACGGAAGAAAGGGAGGAAGGAAGGAAGGATGGAAGGGAGGAAGGAAGAACAGAAGTAAGAAAGGTATGAAGGACAGATGGAAGGAAGGAAAGAAGAAAAGAAAAGGGGAAGGTAGGGAGGAAGGACAGAAGGAAGAAAGGAAGGAAGGACCGATGGAAGGACAGAAGGAACAAACGTACCAAGAAAGGAAAAGGGGAAGGTAGAGAAGAAGGACAGAAGGAAGGAATAAAGGACAGATGGAAGGAAAGTGGGCCGGATTGCACCCCTAGACGGGCTGGTTCTGGCTCGCGGGTCGCATGTTTGACACCCCTGCTTTAGAGCTTTCTTGATGCCTTCCCCATCACCACCACGCACTCTTCAGATCCATCAGAGCATCACTTCATCAACCTCATCAGTCTGATCTGGTTCAGTAGAAGTCAGATTGAAGTTGATTGTCTCTGTGTTCTCTCTCTCTCTCTCTCTTTCTGTCCTCAACCCCACCCGGTAGAGGCAGATGGTGGGTTCGGTAGAGGATTGGCGGCCATCTGCCTCATCCGGTTGGGGTTCCCGTAAAGGGGCGTTTTTTCTTCATCACTGGTTGCCAAGGGCTTACTCATGGGGGAATGTTGGATCTGTGAATGTTGTGAGAAAAGTTCCTCTTGAGTGTCTGGACTCCACGGGCTGCTCTGGATTCACGTCCTTTGATTCAATAACCCTCCCTGCAGAATCCAAGAGCCACAGCTACATAATAAACACTTCTTTTCACTTCATGTGTAGCTCTCTCCTGGTTTGAACTGATTTTTCGATGATGGCTATTGGTGCCTGCCAAGGCCGTAAGCAAGGATGTTTTCAAATACTGAGGTCAAAAACAAGACCACAAATTATACGCTAGCTTAACTAAATCCATGACGTATTTATATAAAAAGCTTTCTTGCAGTGTATTTCTCAGTCATGCTCACTCTTGTGCTCCAATTTTGCAACTTAAATCAACTCCTGTTTCAGTATTCGACAATTTCTGTGGTTGTATGTTCAAAAATTATAACTGAAATATATTATTTTCTTGGTTTGTTCTTAAAATGTGGATTGGAGCACGGCCTGCTGGCAAAGGGAGGAAAGGGCTCATCCAACGAATGAACAGTTTCGAAAATCGGGTCAAGTCCAAGTCACAAAAGTAGAAAACATATTTCTGGCGATTTTCAAGTTGCAGTTCAACATCTACTGCAGCCAATATTGTTTCTGGAAGTGAGCTCTATATAACTGAGACTTAAAACTCTCCAGTAATACGCTGGCTGTATATCTGTAACCAGCTGGAGTTAAGTTGGAAACCACTTGGGACAAAAATGCATTGACCTTAAAGCTAAAACGGAGGGTTAGGGAGAAACAACTGTGAAAACTAATGGGGGACAGATGAAGCACAGATGCATGATGGGTACCTCTCAAACAGCCATTGTATGTCAACCAGGACGCTGACGTCTTCGATGCGACGGCTGTTGGCGAAGTGGAGGCGCTTCGGTAAGTCGGCCTTCAGGTACGGCTTGATCTTTTGGTCTGGCTTCTTGCACTGAACTCATCAAAACAGAAAAGAATGAAATCAAGAACATGACTTTCATTCAGAGTAAATAGTTTTTGAGAACTTTAAGTACTTACAGTCATGTTAGCAACAAGTCCAGCTGAGTCCACTGTTGAAAGAGAGAACAGATGTGCCAAGCGTCATTATTAACATCTCCAGTTTCTGCCAAATTATGACAGTTATCCAAACCAGGCGAGCAACTCTCAGTCTCATGTGTCTCAATTGTGTGATTTAACACACATGAGACACATTTAACACACATTAAACAGCTGCAGCTCATTCAGAATGCTGCAGCTCGATCAGAGCACATTACTCCAGTTCTAAAGTCTTTACACTGGCTCCCAGTCAGTTCTAAAGTCTTTACACTGGCTCCCAGTCAGTTCTAAAGTCTTTACACTGGCTCCCAGTCAGCTCTAAAGTCTTTACACTGGCTCCCAGTCAGTTCTAAAGTCTTTACACTGGCTCCCAGTCAGTTCTAAAGTCTTTACACTGGCTCCCAGTCAGTTCTAAAGCCTTTACACTGGCTCCCAGTCAGTTCTAAAGTCTTTACACTGGCTCCCAGTCAGCTCTAAAGTCTTTACACTGGCTCCCAGTCAGCTCTAAAGTCTTTACACTGGCTCCCAGTCAGTTCTAAAGTCTTTACACTGGCTCCCAGTCAGTTCTAAAGTCTTTACACTGGCTCCCAGTCAGTTCTAAAGTCTTTACACTGGCTCCCAGTCAGTTCTAAAGTCTTTACACTGGCTCCTAGTCAGTTCTAAAGTCTTTACACTGGCTCCCAGTCAGTTCTAAAGTCTTTACACTGGCTCCTAGTCAGTTCTAAAGTCTTTACACTGGCTCCCAGTCAGCTCTAAAGTCTTTACACTGGCTCCCAGTCAGTTCTAAAGTCTTTACACTGGCTCCCAGTCAGTTCTAAAGTCTTTACACTGGCTCCTAGTCAGCTCTAAAGTCTTTACACTGGCTCCCAGTCAGTTCTAAAGTCTTTACACTGGCTCCCAGGCAGTTCTAAAGTCTTTACACTGGCTCCTAGTCAGTTCTAAAGTCTTTACACTGGCTCCCAGTCAGCTAGAGAATAGATTTTAAAGTTCTGCTACTGGTCTACAAATCACTGAATGGTTTAGGTCCAGAATACATGAATGACATGTTAGTAGAATATAAACCCAGTAGAGCTCAGAGATCTACTGACTCAGGTCAGATAGATGAGCCCAGAGCTCTGAGATCTACTGACTCAGGTCAGATAGTTGAGCCCAGAGCTCTGAGATCTACTGACTCAGGTCAGATAGTTGAGCCCAGAGCTCTGAGATCTACTGACTCAGGTCAGATAGTTGAGCCCAGAGCTCTGAGATCTACTGACTCAGGTCAGATAGTTGAGCCCAGAGTTCAAACTAAACATGATGAAGCAGTTTTTACACAACTGGAACAAACTACCAGCAGAACTGAAATCATTTTTAAATCCAGGTTAAAAACATTTCTCTTCTCCTGAGCTTATGATTGAGCTCTTTTAAAGCACTTCACATTTTAATCTTTAATTTGCACTTTATGTCCTTTTAATGATTTTAAAGCTAATTTATAATTTCATTCTGCAATCTTATATTTAATGCTCTATTCTAGCATTTTATGTATGTCTTTCTATTTTTCTGTACTTTGTTTTTATTATGGGGGGTGGGGTGGGGTGGGGGGGTTAATTGTATGTTTTAATGTTTCTGTTTTATGTAAAGCACATTGAGTTGCCATTGTGTATGATATAAATAAAATATATAAATAAAACTGCTATATAAATAAAACTGCCTTGCCTATTTCAGTCAACACGGCTGTCTACAGAGACTTTTCACTGGCACTGGATGCACATAGTTTTAATAAGATAGTAGTTATGAGGATTTCTTTTTATGATGTAGCAGTGAAGACTGATGGCTCTAATGGTTCTACAATAAACCCCACACTTCCACAAAGCTCTGCTCATTTTACCTTTACATAGAAAATAACATTTAACCATCAAAAAGAGATGGAAACATGACTAAAAGAGACACAAAATTGACCAAAGAAACCCAAATGCTTCCAAAAAGAGATGAAAAAAAAAAGGGGTTAGACAACGTACAGTTAGTTTGAGTAACAGCTGCCAACTAGTTACCATAGCAACCATGAGATGGAGAGACTAAAGAGACTCAAAACTACCATAAAGAGACATTTCCATCATTATGTCTATGTTATATTTTCATATATGACTTCATTCTTAGTCCAAGATGGCTGCTGTGGTGTGAGTGAGTGTTAGAAGCTGAAGTCTGCTGGCTCAAACATTTTGACTACCAAGGTCCTTGTCTGATACATTTATCAGTTTTTTCATCTGTGACATTTAAAGCTACGGGTGGTATATCTGAAGATTTATTTTGAAGTATTTTTTCCCCTTCAAAGTTCTCAAGTTTACTTTCTTTGTGTGTGACTGCTTCCCTCATTGTGTGAGGGTGAAGGCGGCTGGCCTCACAATGAATCAAGCTTCAAACTATCTGGGAGGGGATGCAAATGAAGCTTGAGATGATCTCACACATGGATACTAAACTTGAAATTATTAATACCAGCCTTAATAAAATTGAAGGCTCACTGTCAACACTTGGAGAGCACGTTGCTGAGCTTGAGCAGAGAGTTGGCTCTAACGAAGATACTCTGCAGGATCTGATCCAACGTGTTAAATCACTTGAAAAGGATCATTGTGTGAGGGTGAAGGCTTTGTGGTATTTAGTTTGTGTGGGTACTGTGGGTTGACAGGAATGATGTGTGGGTTGGTTGGTAATTGAGAGCCTCATGCATGCTGTATGTGATTGTGATTGTGTTGTTGTGTTGTAATATATGTTTTATGTTGGACCCCCTTGAAAACGAGATGGTTCATCTCAAGGGGCTATCCATTAATAAAATGTATAGATGTCTGAGGTAAAATAGGACATGATATTGTGTGATAGGAGATGTTTAGTGGTGTAAAAGCTAATAAATACTCTCTCTCTGCTCTCTGAGCCGTTAATCAAGCTTTAATCACATTTATTGATCAGTCAGATTATCGACTATTGATGCTTTCTAAACACATCTGTGCTTCCACATTTGGTAGAGACACTTTTTATGAGGAGATTCTTAGACTTCATCTGTCTGAGTAATATTTAAAAACTTCACAAGAAACAGAATACCGAGAATGTGCGGCATCAACATCAGACCGCTTATGAACTGTGTCTGTCCGTCATGTAAAGGTTTGTGGGCAGACACGATGTCTCTTTTTAGGATGTTAAGTGTTTGTGGCACATCACATATTGTTTGTTCCTATGTTTAAACCAGAGGGAAACACATCTGTGCTTCAACATTTGGTATAAACACTTTTTTATGAGGAGAACAAACTGTGAAGGTAGAATATGAGCAGTATGTAAGCATTAAGAAATGAAGAGATCATTGATTCAGCTAATCTGATTTCCCAGGGCAGATCATCCCAGAGCCTCTGCAAAAAACTAATATCTAAATTCTATCCTCACATGTTCAATGTCCAAATAAATATTGGTGATTGAACCTGAATGTAAAAATGTAAAAGGTAATTCTATTTTGTTCAGATGACCTGAAACTGTGCAGCGATGCTCATAGCTTGAGAATCTGTTGACATTTACACCTGGCAATTACAAGCGATGTGCATCTGGATGTGTTATCTGTATCCATTACCAGTGGGTGAGTCAGGAACACCCATAAAAAAGTTCTGTTTTGTTCTCAAACAGACCTGCACTGTCCTGCTTGGCGCCAAATAAATGCAAATTTAAAAAAGGTCACTACTCATCATTTATCATCAGTGCTGTGCTCACTGGGAGCAGATTCTGATGATTCAATGGAGTCTCATGATAGATAAGTTATTTACATATTGAAGTCATGAAAGTTATCAGTGTATCCTGAGTCAGAGATGTCATCTGTATTTTTACTAGCTGTTGGCGCCTTATGATGATAAATGATGAGTCATTTTGGACAGGAAGTCAATAAAACCTTGGCTTTAAACTCATCTATAAATGTTTAATGGTCCCAGTCTGCTCAGGCACACACTCTCTCTGCTCTCTGAAACATGAGTCAAGCTTTAATCAAATTTATTGATCAGTCCGATCGACTATTGATGCTTTCTAAACACATCTGGTGGTTCAACATTTGGTTTCGCCCAGGGGTGTCAAACATGTGGCCCGTGGGCCAGAACCGGCCCCCACCCCGGCCCACTTCCTGTCTTCTTTTCCTTCCTTCTTTTCATTCTTTGTTACTTAATTCCTTCCTTCCATCTTTCCTTCCTCCTTTTCTTCCTGTCTTCTTTCCTTCCTTCCTTCCTTCCTCCCTCCTTTTCTTTCTTTGTTCCTTCCTTCCTTCCATCTTTCCTTCCTCCTTTTCTTCCTGTCTTCTTTCCTTCCTTCCTTCCTTCCTTCCTCCTTTTCTTTCTTTGTTTGTTCCTTCCTTCCTTCCATCTTTCCTTTGTCTTCTTTTCCTTCCTTCCTTCCTTCCTTCCTTCCTTCCACCTGTCCTGTCTTCCCTCCATCTTTTCTTCCTTCTTCTCTTTCTTTCCTTTCTTCCTTCCATCTTTCCTTTCTGTCTTCTTTTCCTTCCTTCCTTCCTTCCTTCCTTCCTTCCATCTTTCCGTCTCCTCCTCCTTTTCCTTCCGTCCTTCCTTCCTTCCTTCCATCTGTCCTTTCTTCCTTCCTTCTTTCCTCACTCCTTGACTCCTTCCTTCCTTCCTTCCATCTGTCCTGTCTTCCTTCCATCTTTCCTTCTCCTCCTCCTTTTCCTTCTGTCCTTCCTTCCTTCCCCTCCTACTTTTCCTTCCGTCCTTCCTTCCTACCATCTGTCCTTTCTTCCTTCCTTCTTTCCTCACTCCTTGACTCCTTCCTTTCTTCCTTCCTTCCTTCCTTCCTTCCTTCCATCTGTCCTGTCTTCCATCCATCTTTCCTTCTCCTCCTCCTTTTCCTTCCGTCCTTCCTTCCTTCCTACCTTCCTTCTTTCCTCACTCCTTGACTCCTTCCTTCCTTCCTTCCATCTTTCCTTCCTTCCTTCCTTCCTTCCTTCCATCTGTCCTGTCTTCCTTCCATGTTTCCTTCTCCTCCTCCTTTTCCTTCTGTGTGTATTGTTGAGTTTTGGGTTTTATGCAGTTCAATTGCAAAATACAATATTAGGAAATCAGCTGTGGTTGTATATTGGTACTTGTTCCTATACAAATTCCTATTTACTCACAGACTGTGTCTTTGTTTCTCGCTCTGATGCGTCCGAATGGTCCTTCGCTGACATAATAGTTGCTGACATCACCACCCACCAGATCCTGCAGCACCTCCTTCCTGTCACAGCTTGTGTCCTCCATACCTGCAAATAGCATTCTTATATGTAAATCATCTCTCTCGGATCTTTTTTTTCAGAGGTAGAGCGTGCCACTGGTTTTGCATGTTATGCTTTTCAACTGCAATCACAGCTCTATTACCCTTTACTGCACAACAGGTTTTTAGATTGACTTCTTTCCAGGAGGTACATCATATTATGCAAATAAACTTGTAGAGACTTGGTTAAAACAGGTGACCCGTGACTGTGAATTTAAAGTGTTTAGTAAGACCGGTTAAGAAACTTTTGAGTCAGCTGCTACAGAGCAAAATCAAAAATTCAACAAAACTACTGATTTGATTTTGATCCATTTTAGCTAATTGTTTCATTATTTAAAGATGATTTCTCGACATGTAGAAGTTTGAAAACGAAATGCCTCAGTAAGCAGCCGACTCTCAGGTCTCAGATGTCGGTGCTTCCTGAATGCATCGCATAAATGAAAACACATTCCTGCTTTGTATCTTGCGGGTGGGAGAAAGAAGGAAAAGGAGAAGGAAGGAAGGGAGGGAGGAAGAAGGAAGGAAGGAAAGGAGGAAAGAGGGAAAGAAGGAAGGGAGGAAGAAGAGGAAGGAAATAAGGACAGATGAAAGAAGGAAAGGGAGGAAGAAGGAAGGAAAAGAAGAAGGAAGGAAGGGAGGGAGGAAGAAGGAAGGAAGGAAAGGAAGGAAGGAAGGAAGGAAGGAAGGTCAATTTGTCCTATAAGGCCTCGTCTTATAGTTTGTTACCATGATCGGCCACGATGATGATGTTCAGACAGCGGTGCAGACCAATCTGCTTCAGGCCATTCATGAGCTGGCCGATGATCTTATCCACACCCTGCAGTGCTTCAATCAGCTGGAGAGAACACACACACACACACACACACACACACACACACTAGTACATTAGTTGAGGTAAAGTGTAGATTTCACGGCCGATTATTTGATTGGGTGCACTTTTGTCATTGTGTGCATAGCTGGGTAATTGTTAACATTGAACAACAGAACACTGATCAAAGGATGGCGGTGGCATTTATTTCACTGTACACTCACATAATGGATGAACACACAACACAATGGACACTCACATAATGGATAAACCATAGACTGTATATAAGAAATGGACGTGACATCTGTGACGTCACCCATTGGTTTGTGGACTGCTGCTCGGAAGCCAATAGTATTGAATCTAGGCAGCGCCATCTTGAAAATTTCAGGTGCATGCTGGGAAAAATAAAAACACGGATTCTACTTATACGGGCATGAGGCGGAGTCATGGACGGACGTATGGGCGGGACCAACGGCGGAGCAGGGAGGTTGCTATGGTTGCGAGAGCTGGATCTCGAGGACATTGGTCAATCAACCTGTCAATCAGGACGTAGACACGCCCTAATGCATACCCTGCTTTATCGTCACATATAAAATCAGGGAGGCCAAAATGTCCCAAATGAACATCATACTGCATTGAAGAAGGCTTTAAACTAGCGATTGAGACCATAAACACATTTTGAAAACGTTTACTGAGGTTAGAAATCAAGTGAGAAGTTGGTGAATTCTCCATTGACTTGTATAGAGACGGTCGCCCCCTGGTGGCCTTTTGATAGAATGCAGCTCTAAGTTACTTCCTGGTTGGCCTCATTTCAGAGGAAAGGAACTCCCCGCCTGGGATAAACACACAACACAATGGACACTCACATAATGGATGAACACACAACACAAACTAAGGCCAAGTCCACATGTACCAAGATGATCTTTTCCCCCTCCATTTTCCCTGACATCGTTTCAACATGACTCAACACGCTACTACATATTCCAGGCCTATAGGCGGCACTGTTTCAGTTTCCGAAATTCACCAATAAAACGGAGAGGAAGAGGCTATAAGAGGGATATAAGAGGTGTGCAGAGCTCCAACGTTTGATAAATATCAGAAAATTTGACAGAAGTGAAATTCAGGTACATTGATTCTGGCTTTATTTGGTCGACTCTTTGTGTTTGCAGCTCAGACCTGAGTCAGCGCCAAATGACTCAACTCAGTGGCATGTTTGGTTTTTTCTTTTATACAGTCTCTGTGTACTTCTTCAATAGGAACCAATCAGCTTGAGGTGGAAAGTATCGAGAGACACACACAACACAATGGACACTCACATAATGGATAAACACACAATACAAACTAAAGCCAAGTCCACATGTACCAAGACGATCTTTTCCCCCTCCGTTTTCCCCGACATCGTTTCAAGAATATTTGCGTACAAACGGATCCATCTCAACACGACTCAACACACTACTTCATATTCCAGCCTGTAGGCGGCGCAACATCTAACATCCTCAATCAGTCTGTTTAAGTGTGACTGTGTTATTTTAACGGAGTTACTCTAACAGGCAGCACTCGGTTTGCTAACACAAACACAATAGTTACTCCATTGCAGCTGTTTCCCTGCTGTATGTTCAAACACACGGTGCGTTCAAGGACCCGTGGTGCGTTCAAAGACTGTGTTTAGGGCCCGTGATCGTCCACCAAAACCGTCCAGGGGAACGCGCGCAGCCTATTAAAGCCTTGGATGTACATCCATGGCTGAGGCTGTATCTGTTGACTGTATGTTATCACAGTGGAAGGCTGAGCTCGAGGGGTGTGGCGATGACATCATTGAAACGCAGGTACGCGTCTTCACCATCCAAACAAACACTCAAGGGCTGCGTCACCCTGGGACCAGGTTTCAGAAAGCTTGGTTTTCACCCTAGGACCAGGTTTCAGAAAGCTAAATAAATGAATGAAATGCAATGCGGGGGGGGCTGATGGTCGGTCCGCCCCGGGGCGCAACACTAGCCAAGACCACCTCTGATGAAAGCGATTTGTTAAGTGTGTTGCTTTCTTGGTAAGCAGTGTTTAGAGCCTGAGCTTGTATCCCACGCTGTCACTTCCTACCTGTGTGATCTCATGCCCGTGCAAGTGGAAGTAAAGTCTTTCGGATGTTGAGGTAAAAGATGATACTGAACTTTGCTTGACTCAACGTCTGGATGCATCTGCACAGATAGCTCCAGGATACTGCACCACTGATTGGTGTTATTTATTATTCCAGATAAAAAAATTGAACCAAAACAGGGCGTGAATGTTATTTTAAGAAGATGCCTCAGGCTGTATCACAATGTGCAATCCAAGATAAACTCGGTGGACAAGATTGTGCAGGGCTCCGACGTTTGAGAAATATTAGAACATTTGACAGAAGTGAAATTCAGGTACATTGATTCTGGCTTTATTTGGTCGACTCTTTGTGTTTGCAGCTCAGACCTGAGTCAGCGCCAAATGACTCAACTCATCGGCATGTTTGGTTTTTTTCTTTTATACAGTCTATGTTTACTTCTTCAATAGGAGCCAATCAGCTTGAGGTGGAAAGTATCGAGAGATGGATTACCATTATTCATGCCGTTTGTTTTCAATAAGACAAATACACAATACTGTCAGCTTGATCTTTTAACATGAAATACGTGATCATTAACATCATGAATCGATTGGTCATACCCAATATTTTTCTTCACATGATTATTCTCTATAACAAACTTCTGAAGCATGAAGCATGAATCATTTATAAAGAACTTCATCAGTCACAGATTAACATGATTTCTCCTCACGGAAGCTTTCACAGAGCAGAGAGACTTTATTCTTTAGACACTATATTATGGTCCAATGTTACATAAAACATGAGAACTATTTCAACAAATTAAATTAAATGTGACGAATGAATGTTTTTGAAATTTTGGATGTGTCAAATATATTTCCTTAAAATGAACAGGATGTAAGGGTTCAATTAGGACTCATGGCAAACATGAACTAAATAAATAGATCCATCTATTAACCCTTTATAGGACACTCATTGAAAGTGTCCTATAAAGGTTTTCTTCCCTCCTTCCTTCCTTCCTTTCTTCCTTCCTTTTGTCTTTCCTCTCTACCTTCCCCTTTTCCTTTCTTTTTTTGTTCCTTCCTTCGTTCTGTCCTTCCATCGGTCCTTCCTTCCTTCTGTCCTTCATGTACCTTTCTTACTTCTGTTCTTCCGTCTGTCTGTCTTTTCTTCCCTCCTTCCTTCCTTCCTTCCCTCCTTTCTACCTTCCTCCTTTCTTTTTTGTTCCGTCCGTCCTTCTGTCCTTCCATCCTCCCATCGGTCCTTCCTTCCTTCTGTCCTTCCTGTCTACCTCCCTCTTTTCCTTCCTTCCTTCCATCTGTCCTTCATATACCTTTCTTACTTCTGTTCTTCCTTCTTCCCTTTCTTCCCTCTGTCCTTTCTTAACTCCTGCCCTCCTTCCCTCCTTCCTTCCTTCCCTCCCTACCTCCATCTTTTTAATGATCCGGCCCACATGAGATTAAATCGGTCTGTATGTGGCCCTTGAATGAAAATGAGTTTGACACCTCTGCGTTAAACATTACAAACATAAGCCTCCCTAATTATCTATGCAGGAAAGATTGGTTATGACTCATTCACTCTATCCATCCATCCATCTATCCATCCATCCATTCATCCTTTTTCACTGATACTTCCTTATTGCCTGAACACATTTGATACCTGCAGCTGAATTTGTATAGATGCCATCACAGAAACAAACGATGACAGGAACTGATTTTCCACAAAGCTTCAAAGCATCACAAGCTCATGGGGAAATGACATAAGCAATCAAGTATGGTATTTTGCTTTCCTGATTTTAGCCAATAAAACTTTCTCTAACTCTAAACAGAAAATGATTGGTTACGCACAAGAAGTCCCACTACGTACAGAAACAATTTCATCATGTTTGGATCAAACGGTATCAATTGACATTCTTTCATCCCACTCTCTTATCAGATACGTTCGTAACACGTGGGCTGTGTCTTCATCTGCACTGGAAGAAAAATAAATAAAAGGTTTAACACAAAGCAATGTCTGGAGGCGGTTTGGCTCATATTACAGAGTGACTGTAACAAGCTAAAAGGTTAACATGTTTCTGTTATCTCAGACAAGTCAAACAAAAACATACTGACTGCAGGCGAAAATCAAACAAAACCAAAGTACTACAGCTGCAAAACAGTGACTCTATGATCATGATCTCACTTCTCATCACTTCTGTGAACCACGAGTCGCTGTTGGCTGTATTTCACTGTTATACCTCTTGTGTTTTTATTGTGTTTTTAATGTGTTTTCTGCTGTTTGTTGCTTTATTACTTCTTAATAAGGATGCTCAATATTGACTTTTCTGCCGATATTGTCCAACTCTTAATTTCCGATACCGATATCACCCGATACGGACATATGCAGGCTTTTTACACCAAAACTATTAGGTAACAACGTGACATATCCCCTATCGCCTACGTTTATTGTGATGCTCCACTGGATGCAAACATAAATGCAACATGGCTTTCCAAATGTAAACACTATCTGTGGAAAATAACAGAACAACTTCAACTTAAATTATGGAAAAAAATAAATACTTCTACTTCTTAAGCTTACATTGAGCTGCTGCAAACCTGAATTTCCCACTGGGATCAATGAACTATCTATCTATCTATCTATCTATCTATCTATCTATCTATCTATCTATCTATCTATCTATGACAAACATTCAAAGCGAGTTGATGAATACAAAACGCAGTAGGCTGATCAGGTGTGGGGGCAGGAGCTAAAACAGGGAGTTCTGGTCCTCTGAAATGAGGCCAACGCGGAAGTAACTTAGAGCTGCATTCTATCAAAAGGCCACCAGGGGGCGACCGTCTCTATACAAGTCAATGGAGAATTCACCAACTTCTCACTTGATTTCTAACCTCAGTAAACGTTTTCAAAATGTGTTTATGGTCTCAATCTCTAGTTTAAAGCCTTCTTCAATGCAGTATGATGTTCATTTGGGACATTTTGGCCTCCCTGATTTTATATGTGACGATAAAGCAGGGTATGCATTAGGGCGTGGCTACGTCCTGATTGACAGGTTGATTGACCAATGTCCTTGCAACCATAGCAACCTCCCCGCTCCGCCCACGGCCCCGCCTCATGCCCATATAAGTAGAATCCGTGTTCTTTTTTTCCCAGCATGCACCTGAAATTCTCAAGATGGTGCTGCCTAGACTAGAAACTATTGGCTTCCGAGCAGCATTCCACAAACCAATGGGTGACGACACGGATGTTACGTCCATTTCTTTTATACAGTCTGTGGGCAGGAGCTAAAACGGCTTGTGAATAGACAGAGGCTGAACTGAGCGGCTGCATAAAGGACCAGTAGAAGATAAATAAGGAGTTTTTAACTGGAAATCATGCAAAGATATTCAAGTAGAGACATAGAATATTAATATAGAGCTGGAAATATGCAGAATATGTGTCTTTTCATCTCAGATTAAAATGTGTCACAGCTACATTGGTCCACAGTGCAAAACATATTAATTTCACCATAATGGCTCAAAAACTGTAAGATGCCTAAAATGCATTTCTATTGGCCTGTGTCATTTTTTTTTTGCTGCCATTCCTTTTATTTTTAGTGTAAAATGGCAAATGCACTATACTTTTATAGTATATTTGCACTTTTCTAGTCTTTTTAATCTCTCAAAAAGCTTTTATGCTACAGGTCACATTCACGTATTCACACACATGACCTGCTCATCAGAGGGAGTTTAACCAATCACATCGACAAGCAGACTTGAGGACGATTGGTCCGGATTGGTGGATGACTTGCTTTACTTTCTGAGCCACAGCCGCAACATCTGAAGATAGTTTCAGCAGTACAATGGGTGTGTGAATCTATGGGCATGTTTACGGTTGGAATTCATTGTTTTTTGTCATTGCTATGGTGGTTGCTAAAGATGCTGCTGATGCTGAAAACACATAGCTCACATATTTGAATAACTGTCTTTGCGTTTTGAAGTCATCTGACCTCTTATGTTGTTTATGTCATTTGATAAAAACAGTTTGACGACATTCTTTCAGTGGAAATGTTTAGAGTAACCCCAGACTTCTTCTTTCTGACTGACCACATCAGTCTAAAATGTGTAGAGGAGAGTTTGATTTTAATTAGATATCCTCAACATTGCTCAACACAAAAATACAATTCCCTGAACCCTGACAATGAAGAGTAAAAGGTCTGCTCGGCATAAACATGGACACACACAAATATTCTTGGAAGTCCCCATGTTTTGGAAGTGTTATGACGCTAGTCACATTAAAAAAGAGGTAATATTTCCTGGCAGCGAGTCCTGCGGTCGGACCACCAAACTGATCCAAGAACGAACCAATGTGGAACGAATCAACCAAGGTTTTATTGAAAGAACATCGTAAGACTGTTTTATTACTTAACATAAATCCCACATCAGCTCAGATAACTACACAACACAAAGACAATGATTCAAACAACATCATGTCGATAGCAACCAGGGGTTACAATAGTTAACAAAAACTAAGACTAAAACTATTACTAGCAACAAATAATTTAGTTAACTGAAATGAAAATAAAAACAAACTAAAACTGAACCGAATTGCAAAACAAAAATCAGCTTTGATTGTTACTGTGTCCTGTTTAGTTTGACTTCTTGAGATAGCGGGTGAGTACCAGCAGGGGGCAGCAGAGCGGACGCCGGCTGCCATATAACACACAATGCAAAACTAACTAAAACTAAACTGAACTGCAGATAAAATCATCTTTGTGTCCTCTTCAGTTTGACTTCTTGGCATAACAGGTGAGTACCAGTAGGAGGCAGTAGAACGGACAAGAAGAAGAAGCTTAACGTGTAATTTATGATTTTCTAGACAGAAGAAGAAGACGTTCAAGGCAGAAAACATCACAGGGAATATTTAGACTCTGACCTCGCAGTAGATAACAGTAAAAGTGTGGTGATGAAGAGTGATGGAAACATTTGTGGGATCAAAGCTAAAAGGGAAAAAAAATCCCACTAATGTGAAAGTCCAGCTTGTAAACTCTCAGAGAAGCAGGAGACAGCTAACGTAAAACTAACAGTCAGAAACACAGCAAACAACATTAGTTCATTCTAATCTAACTATTTGCTTGTTAAACTCACTGAAACTAAACTGAGATAAATTTTAAAAAAGCAAACTAAAACACTAAATAAAGATAAAAACGTCTAAACCTATTTTCTATAATAACCCTGGTTGGCACAAAGCTGATCAGAACGACTCGAGTCAGCGTCAGTCGAGGCTTAAAACTACAAGTTAGAAATGAAAAGAGTGGATGTGGAGTCTGAAAGCACCAACATAACACACCAGAGTGTCAGAGCCAGCTAGCAGAGAGTCATTTTTACTACAACATAACTCAAATGTGCAGCAATGGGACAACTTGTGCTTTCCAGCTGCTTTTAAATGCATATTTTTGACCGAATACCTCGATAATCATCATCTGGTAAGTTCAGAAAATTACCTTTAAAACCAGGAAAAGACTTTTAAGCCACATAACGATATTACAATTTGCCAAACAAGCCAGTCAGTTAAACCAAGGGACAGCAGAATAATGACAAAGTGGTAAAAAAGAGGCAAATAACAACAACTAGAACACCAGGAAAAACACCTACGCTATATCACAATTAGGCATGGGATGATAACCGTGTTCAAGATATACCGCGATTTGAAAAAGCCACGATTACCGAAACCGCCAAATTTTCTGTCATAGCGTTCCTAAGGTATGAGCTGTTTCTAGTCTGGTCAAAGACAGAAAGTGCTGGTCCTTCATTTCCTTCCTCCCTTCCTTCCCTTCCTTCCTTCCTCCCTTCCCTCCTTGACTCGAGGACAACAGGAGGACGAGCTTAATCTCTGTTTCGGAAAAGGAAGTGACCCTCACTTCTTAGTCTGGTCAAAGACAGAAAGTGCTGGTCAGTAATCCCTCAGCTGCAGCGTAGAGTATCACGACCCCTCACACTGTCATTACAGATTCAGGTTAAATGAACATGTCTGTCTTCATTTTTCTTCCTTTTAGGAACATTTTAGAGCTGTAATCACAATACCGCCATACCGTAAAACCGTGATGTTTTTTCTTATGGTCATCATACCACCAGATTCTCATACCGGCCCATGCCTAATCACAATGTTACGATTTCCAAATACTAAGACGATATCTAGTCTTTTATATATTGCCCAGCCCTAAAACATAGCACAAAAAGTTAGGAAATGTGTGTTTGGTACAGGCGGGGAGTTCCTGTCCTCTGAAAAGAAGCCAATGCGGAAGTAACTTAGAGCTGCATTCTATCAAAAGGCCACCAGGGGGCGACCGTCTCTATACAAGTCAATGGAGAATTCACCAACTTCTCACTTGATTTCTAACCTCAGTAAACGTTTTCAAAATGTGTTTATGGTCTCAATCGCTAGTTTAAAGCCTTCTTCAATGCAGTATGATGTTCATTTGGGACATTTTGGCCTCTCTGATTTTATATTTGACGATAAAGCAGGCTACGTGGCTACGTTGTGATTGACAGGTTGATTGACCAATGTCCTTGAGATCCAGCCCTCGCAACCAATCGCAGCCTCCCCGCTCCGCCGTTGGTCCCGCCCATACGTCCGTCCATGACTCCGCCTCATACCCATCTAAGTAGAATCCGTGTTCTTTTTTTCCCAGCATGCACCTGAAATTTTCAAGATGGCGCTGCCTAGATTCGATACTATTGGCTTCCGAGCAGCAGTCCACAAACCAATGGGTGACGTCACGGATGTTACGTCTGTTTCTTATATACAGTCTGTGGTTTGGTAGAGTATTTCTTTGTTATAGCAATGCTTCTTGGCAATAAATCGAATAACATTGGAAAGTCTGTTTATTTCCCTTTTAAATGGAGCCCCATTTGTAAGGAACGTGCATTAGTACCAAATCTTCTTTGCCAATGCCGAACAGCTCATTCTGCTGTTGACTCTTGTTTGGTGGATTTGGAAACTGAAGTCTGAAGGAACGAGACAATTACACGTGTGTTTTAATATGTGTGTGTCTCTGCTTTATATTATATGTAACGCCGGTGAACTTCCAAAGTTCACTACATGACTGTCAAAGCTATTCGTTAAGGCTCATAAACAAATCTGAATCTGCTGACATGATTTTAATAGAAAGCCTTTTTGTGGCTCTTTAATCTGTGACCTATTAACAGACTTCAGACTTTATGAACTGCCTTATCTCAAACAAGGTCTTCTTTCTGAAATTAAGGAATGATACGGTTAGTTTTATGGTTTGAAGGTACACACTGCGTCTATTGATGTTTTCGGTGGAAAAGCTAAAAGCGGCAGATAAGGCCGAGTATGTTAAGAGTTTGTGTCTTGATTAACAACGTACCATTTACTGTGAGAGTATCTATTGTGTAGGACTTGATGCTTTTATCCCTTAGGCTGCCAGCAGTGAGACTGTGTTGGTCTAAACCAGGGGTGTCGAACTCATTTTCATTCAAGGGCCACATGCAGACCAATTTGATCACATGTGGGTTGGATCATTAAAAAGATGGAGGGAAGGAAGGAAGGAAATAAGAAAGGAAGGAAGGAAGGAAAGACAGACAAAAGGAAAGAGGGAAGAAAGGTAGGAAGGACAGACAGAAGGAAGGAAGGAAGGAAAGAAGGAAGGAAAGAAGGAAGGACAGATGGAAGAAACGAAGGAAGGAAGGAAGGAAGGAAGGACGGAAGGAAAGAAGGAAGGAAAGAAGGAAGGACAGATGGAAGAAAAGGGAGGAAGGAAGGAAAGAAGGACGGAAGTAAGGAAAACAGGAAAGAAGGAAGGACAGATGGAAGAAATTGAGGAAGGAAGAACAGAAGGAAGAAATGGAGGAAGGACAGATGGAAGGAAGAAAGGAACAAAGGAAGGAATGAGAAAAAGGAAGGTAGGACAGATGGAAGGAAGGAAAGAAGGAAGGAAGGACAGAAGGAAGAAAGGAAAAAAGGAAGGTAGGAAGGACAGATGGAAGGAATGGAAAAAAGGAAAAAAGGAAGGACAGATGGAAGGAAGGACAGAAAGAAGGAAGGACAGACAGACAAAAGGAAAGAGGGAAGAAAGGTAGGAAGGAAGGAAGGAAGGAAGAAACGAAGGAAGGAAGGAAGGAAGGAAGGAAGGAAGGAAGGAAGGAAGGAAGGAAGGAAGGAAGGAAAACATGAAGGTAGGCTGCTTTACTGAGTCAGGTGAACTTACCCCTCCACTGACGGGACCAAAGCTGTGTCCAGATTTATCGGGCTCCTCCAGATACAACGTGTAGAAATCTGGTCTGAAGAGAAAGAGACTTTTACTACAAATTTTTTTATTTTATTTTATTTTATTGGAATATAAAATTAAATCGATCATTTTACAATTTGTTTTTTATGAAGCCAAAAAATAAATGTGCTGAATTTATTAGTTGAACCAACCTTTGATCATCTGGTAGCTGCAGCCACTTCAGCACATTGTACACTCTTTCTTCAAATGGCACTTTACTGAAAGGAAATAATAATAATGAAAAAAAGGTTATTACAAGATTTGCCACTTCTATTATCATTTACCTCTGGTCATGAGCTTTGGGTAGTGACCGAAAGAACGAGATGGCGGGTACAAGCGGCCGAAATGAGCTTCCTCCGTAGGCTGGCTGGGCTCTCCCTTAGAGATAGGGTGAGAAGCTCAGTTATCCGGAGGGAGCTCGGAGTAGACCCGCTGCTCCTCCGC
>JAJDFG010000503.1:0-155316 GCA_021039105.1 Scomber colias
AGTGATGAACGGGCCCTCGCGCCCACACGTATGTCGGGCTGTGTCTCGGTCGGAGAATGTAGCATCACCAAGGTCATCACCATGTCTCAGCTTTGTCAATTTCAGGTGTAAATACTTAAGATTATGGGAGTAATTAGTTAACGAATGAAGCAAGTGACTTCCTGTCGCCAGTAGGTGGCGCTATGACTGTCACTAAATATCAGAGTGTACATGTGTTCAGACCAGGACGCTGAACAAGCATATTAAATTTGGAAAAGCTCAGACCATGTGGAGTCAAGTTATGAGGGTTTGAAATTTCATGGCGAGACATCGAAATTCGCCGCGTCACCACGGCAACCAGGAAGGATGGACGAAAAAGCTTTTGATAACCTTTCATCTCCAATGTCTCAAGATGTTTCTGAGCGAATTTGAAGTGGATGGGATGAAATCGCTAGGACTAGTTCATTCAAATATGAGGCCTGGAAATGACCAAAAAAATCACCAAAATTGAGCATTTTTCCCAAGATGGCCGACTTCCTGTTGGACTTAGGGTATGGGTCCAAATGGTATTTTTGTGCGTCTGGAGATGATACATAAACGTACCGAATTTCATTCTTCTATGTCAATCGGGAAGGCTGAGGTTCAATTTTGAAATATTCAAGGGGGCGCTATTGAGCCGTTTAGCCACGCCCATGCCATTGAAGTATATAGGATGTGAAATTACCCCATTCCAGACGTGTGTGTTGAGTTTCGTTACCGTGGAGGCATCCTTTGCCTCTGAAAACTGTAATCGTATTTTCATGGCGTTGAATGCGTTGTCATGGCAACAGTATTTAATGATGGGTCATGAGTTGCAGAATGTAGCATCACCAAGGTCTTATGTCTCAGCTGAGTTAATTTCAGGTGGAAATATTTAAGATTATGGGAGTAATTAGTGAACGAATGAAGCAAGTGACTTCCTGTCGCCACTAGGTGGCGCTATGACTGTCACTAAATATGAGACTGTACATGTGTTCAGACCGGGACACTGAACAAGCATCTGAAATTTGGGAAAGCTCAGACCATGTGGAGTCAAGTTATGAGGGTTTGAAATTTCATGGCGAAGCATCGAAATTCGCCGCGTCACCACGGCAACCAGGAATGACGTGGGAAAAAGCTTTTGATAACTTTTCATCTCCAATGTCTCAAGATGACTCTGTGTGAATTTGAAGTGGATGGGATGAAATCTCTAGGAGTAGTGCGTTCAAATATGATGCCACAATTTGCATTAAAAGCAATATTTTGATTCAAAATGGCCGACTTCCTGTTGGTGTTAGGGTATGTGTCCAAGAGACTTTTTGGTGCGTCTTGACATGTTGAACATGTGTACCAAGTTTCGTTTCTCTATGTCAATCTGTCACGAGGGGCTCGCTTTTATTGATTTTGTAGGGGGCGCTAGAGAGCCATTTTGACACGCCCATTTGTGCAGACCATAAAATATCGAAATTTTCGCCGGGTCTGGCTTGCGTGCAAACTTTGGTGACTTTTAAGGCACGTTCAGGGGGGCAAAAAGGCCGTCGTTGTGAGAGGAGAAAAATAATTAAAACTGCAAGCAGTGATGAACGGGCCCTCGCGCCCCATGCACCGCCCCGTACTCGCATGTCGGTGCGTGCTGCAGTCACACGGCAGACACAGCGGGCACGTACACATCTTGGCACCCGGGCTCGTAATGAGCGTAGTGTGCTGGGGCTAAGTCACATTGCATGTGTCCACTAGGTGGCGCTAGAGATCACCCACCAATTACATGTCATGTTGCAGTGTATGATGTGGAGAACACATCCTGTAAATTTCATATAAATCGGATAATGTTTGTCATATGAGGCTGACTTCCTGTGTCCAGTAGGTGGCGCTGTGTATTTGACACAGTATTGATGCATAGATGTGTTCAGGGCGGGACCCTCTACATGTATGATGAATTTGGTGTAGACAGGACAATGTCTGTAGGAGTTATAAGGACTTCCTGCCTCATGGCGAAGCATCGAAATTGTCCGCACAGCCACGCCCAACAGGAAGAAGTCATAAAAAAGATTTTGATAACTGGCGTTATGTCTTAGCTGAGTCAATTTCAGGTGTAAATACTTAAGATTATGAGAGTAATTAGTTAAAGAATGAAGCAAGTGACTTCCTGTTGCCAGTAGGTGGCGCTATGACTGTCACTAAATATGAGACTGTACATGTGTTCAGACCAGGACACTGAACAAGCATATTAAATTTGGAAAAGCTCAGACCATGTGGAGTCAAGTTATGAGGATTTGAAATTTCATGGCGAGACATCGAAATTCGCCATGTCACCATGGCAACCAGGAATGATGGACAAAAAAGCTTTTGATAACTTGTCATCTCCAATGTCTCAAGATGATTTTGTGTGAATTTGAAGAGGATGGGATGAAATCCCTAGGACTAGTTTGTTCAAGTATGATGCGTGGAAATGACCAAAACACTCACCAAAATTGAGCATTTTTCCCAAGATGGCCGACTTCCTGTTGGACTTAGGGTATGGGTCTAAATGGCGTTTTGTGCGTTTGGAGATGATACATAAACCTACCGAATTTCATTCTTCTATGTCAATCGGGAAGGCTGAGGTTCAATTTTGAAATATTCAAGGGGGCGCTATTGAGCCGTTTAGCCACACCCATCCCATTGAAGTACATAGGATGTTAAATGACCCCACTCCAGACGTGTGTGTTGAGTTTCGATACCGTGGAGGCATCCTTTGCCTCTGAAAACTGTAATCGTATTTTCATGGCGTTGAATGCGTTGTCATGGCAACAGTATTTGATGATGGGTCATGAGTTGCAGAATGTAGCATCACCAAGGTCTTATGTCTCAGCTGAGTCAATTTCAGGTGGAAATACTTAAGATTATGGGAGTAATTAATGAACAAATGACGCAAGTGACTTCCTGTTGCCAGTAGGGGGCACTATGACTGTCACTAAATATGAGACTGTACATGTGTTCAGAGCAGGACGCTGAACAAGCATCTGAAATTTGGAAAAGCTCAGACCATGTGGAGTCAAGTTATGAGGGTTTGAAATTTCATGGCGAAGCATCGAAATTCGCCGCGTCACCACGGCAACCAGGAATGACGTGGGAAATAGCTTTTGATAACTTTTCATCTCCACTGTCTCAAGATGACTCTGTGTGAATTTGAAGTGGATGGGAAGAAAACTGTAGGAGTAGTGCGTTCAAATATGATGCCACAATTTGCATTAAAATCAATATTTTCATTCAAAATGGCCGACTTCCTGTTGGACTTAGGGTATGTGTCCAAGAGACTTTTTGGTGCGTCTTGACATGATGAACATGTGTACCAAGTTTCGTTGCTCTATGTCAATCTGTGGCGAGGGGCTCGATTTTCTTGATTTTGCAGGTGGCGCTAGAGAGCCATTTTAGCACGCCCGTTTATGCAAACCATAAAATATCAAATTTTTCGCCGGGTCTGGCTTGCGTGGAAACTTTGGTGACTTTTAAGGCACGTTCAGGTGGGCAAAAAGGCTGTTACTTTGTCAGAAGAAAAATAAAGGGGAAGAATAATAATAACCATGGCAAAAACAATAGGGCTTCGCGCTGGTCAGCGCTCGGGCCCTAATAATAATCAGGACAGATACAATAGGGCTTCGCGCTGGTCAGCGCTCGGGCCCTAATTAAAACTGCAAGCAGTGATGAACGGGCCCTCGCGCCCCCATGCACCGCCCCGTACGCGCATGACGGTGCATGCTGCAGTTACACGGCAGACACAGCGAGCACGTAGACGTCTTGGCACCTGGGCTTGTAATGAACATTGTGTGATGGGGCTAAGTCACATTGCATGTGTCCACTAGGTGGCGCTAGAGATCACCCACCAATTATATGTCATGTTGCAGTGTATGATGTGGAGAACACATCCTGTAAATTTCATGTAAATTGGATAATGTTTGTCATATGAGGTTGACTTCCTGTATCCAGTAGGTGGCGCTATGTATTTGACACAGTATTGATGCATAGACGTGTTCAGGGCGGGACCCTCTACATGCATGATGAATTTGGTGTAGATGGGACAATGTCTGTAGGAGTTATAAAGACTTCCTGCTTCATGGCGAAGCATCGAAATTGTCCGCACAGCCACGCCCAACAGGAAGAAGTCATAAAAAAGATTTTGATAACTGGCGTTATGTCTTAGCTGAGTCAATTTCAGGTGTAAATACTTGAGATCATGGGAGTAATTAGTGAACGAATGAAGCAAGTCACTTCCTGTCGCCACTAGGGGGCGCTATGACTGTCACTAAATATGAGGGTGTACATGTGTTCAGAGCAGGACCCTGAACAAGCATATTAAATTTGGTAAAGCTCAGACCATGTGGAGTCAAGTTATGAGGGTTTGAAATTTCATGGCGAAGCATCGAAATTCGCCGCGTTACCACGGCAACCAGGAATGACGGGGGAAAAAGCTTTTGATAAATCTTCATCTCCATTGTCTCAAGATGATTGTGTGTGAATTTGAAGTGGATGGGATGAAATCTCTAGGACTAGTTTGTTCAAATATGATGGCAAATTCGGCATTAAAATCAATATTTTGATTCAAAATGGCCGACTTCCTGTTGGTGTTAGGGTATGTGTCCAAGAGACTTTTTCGTGCGTCTTGACATGATGAACATGTGTACCGAATTTCGTTACTGTATGTCAATCTGTGGCGAGGGGCTCGATTTTATTGATTTTGCAGGGGGCGCTAGAGAGCCATTTTGCCTCGCCCATTTATGCAAACCACAAAATATCAAATTTTTCGCCGGGTCTGGCTTGCATGCAAACTTTGGTGACTTTTAAGGCACGTTTAGGGGGACAAAAAGGCCGTTACTTTGTCAGAAGAAAAAAAAAATGAATTAAAACTGCAAGCAGTGATGAACGGGCCCTCGCGCCCCCACGCATGTCGGGCTACGGCTCGGTCGCAGAATGTAGCATCACCAAGGTCTTATGGCTCAGCTGAGTTAATTTCAGGTGTAAATACTTAAGATTATGGGAGTAATTAGTCAACGAATGAAGCAAGTGACTTCCTGTTGCCAGTAGGTGGCGCTATGACTGTCACTAAATATGAGACTGTACATGTGTTCAAACCAGGACACTAAACGAGCATCTGAAATTTGGAAAAGCTCAGAGCATGTGGAGTCAAGTTATGAGGGTTTTAAATTTCATGGCGAGACATCGAAATTCGCCACGTCACCACGGCAACCAGGAATGATGGACGAAAAAGCTTTTGATAAGTTTTCATCTCCAATGTCTCAAGATGACGCTGTGTGAATTTGAAGTGGATGGGATGAAATCTCTAGGACTAGTTCATTCAAATATGAGACCTGGAAATGACCAAAAAATTCACCAAAATTTAGCATTTTTCCAAGATGGCCGACTTCCTGTTGGATTTAGTGTATGGGTCCAAATGGCATTTTTGTGCGTCTGGAGATGATACATAAACCTACCGAATTTCATTCTTCTATGTCAATCGGGAAGGCTAAGGTTCAATTTTGAAATATTCAAGGGGGCGCTATTGAGCCGTTTAGTCACGCCCATCCCATTGAAGTATATAGGACGGTAAATGACCCCACTCCAGACGTGTGTGTTGAGTTTCGTTACTGTGGAGGCATCTTTTGCCCCTGAAAACTGTAATCGTATTTTCATGGCGTTGAATGCGTTGTCATGGCAACAGTATTTGATGATGGGTCATGAGTTGCAGATTGTGGCATCAACAAGGTCTTATGTCTCAGCTGAGTCAATTTCAGGTGGAAATACTTAAGATTATGGGAGTAATTAATGAACAAATGACGCAAGTGACTTCCTGTTGCCAGTAGGTGGCGCTATGCCTGTCACTAAATATGAGACTGTACATGTGTTCAGACCAGGACGCTGAACAAGCATATTAAATTTGGAAAAGCTCAGACCATGTGGAGTCAAGTTATGAGGGTTTGAAATTTCATGGCGAAGCATCGAAATTCGCCGCGTCACCACGACAACCAGGAATCATGGGCGAAAAAGCTTTTGATAACTTTTCATCTCCAATATCTCAAGATGACTCTGTGTGAATTTGAAGTGGATGGGATGAAAACTGTAGGACTAGTTTGTTAAAGTACGAGGAGTGGAAAACGCCAAAATCGCACATATTTTTCAAAATGGCCGACTTCCTGTTGGAGTGACGTCATGGGCCCCAATGACTTTTTTGTGCGTCTGGACATGATACATATATATACCAAATTTCGTTCATGTACGTCAATCTCTCACATTTTTATATTCAATAGGGGGCGCTATTGAGCCATTTTGCCACGCCCATTTCTGCAAACCATAAAATATCAAAATTTTCGCCAGGTCTGGCTTGCGTGCAAACTTTGGTGACTTTTCGAGCACGTCCAGGTGGGCAAAAAGGCCATTGTTGTGGGAGAAGAAGAAGAATTAAAACTGCAAGCAGTGATGAACGGGCCCTCGCGCCCCCATGCACCGCCCCGTACGTGCATGTCGGTGCATGCTGGTACGTGCATGTCGGTGCATTCTGCAGTGACATGGCAGACACAGCGGGCACGTAGACTTCTTGGCACCCGGGCTCCTAATGAACATTGTGTGATTGGCCTAAGTCACATTGCATGTGTCCACTAGGTGGCGCTAGAGATCACCCACCAATTATATGTCATGTTGCAGTGTATGATGTGGAGAACACATCCTGTAAATTTCATGTCAATAGGATAATGTTTGTCATATGAGGCTGACTTCCTGTGTCCAGTAGGTGGCGCTGTGTATATGAAGCAGTATTGATACATAGATGTGTTCAGGGCGGGACCCTCTACATGTGTGATCAATTTGGTGTAGGTGGGACAATGTCTGTAGGAGTTATAAGGACTTCCTGCTTCATGGCGAAGCATCGAAATTGTTTGCACAGCCACGCCCAACAGGAATAAGTCATAAAAAAGCTTTTGATAACTTGTCATCTCCAATGTCTCAAGATGACTCTGTGCGAATGTGAAGTTGATGGGATGAAATCTCTAGGACTAGTTTGTTCAAATATGAGGCGTGGAAATGACCAAAACACTCACCAAAATTGAGCATTTTTCCCAAGATGGCCGACTTCCTGTTGGACTTAGGGTATGGGTCCAAATGGCGTTTTTGTGCGTCTGGAGATGATACATAAACCTACCGAATTTCATTCTTCTATGTCAATGGGGAAGTCTGAGGTTCAATTTTGAAATATTCAAGGGGGCGCTATTGAGCCATTTAGTCACGGCCATCCCATTGAAGTATATAGGATGTTAAATGACCCCACTCCAGACGTGTGTGTTGAGTTTCGTTACCGTGGAGGCATCCTTTGCCCCTGAAAAGTGTAATCGTATGTCATGGCGTTGAATGCGTTGTCATGGCAACAGTATTTGATGATGGGTCACGACTTGCAGAATGTAGCATCACCAAGGTCTTATGTCTCAGCTGAGTCAATTTCAGGTGTAAATACTTAAGATTATGGGAGTAATTAGTGAAAGAATGAAGCAAGTGACTTCCTGTTGCCAGTAGGGGGCGCTATGACTGTCACAAAATATGAGACTGCACATGTGTTCAGACTGGGACACTGAACGAGCAAAGTAAATTTGGAAAAGCTCAGACCATGTGGAGTCAAGTTATGAGGGTTTGAATTTTCATGGCGAAGGATCGAAATTCGCCGCGTCACCACGGCAACCAGGAATGACGAGGGAAAAAACTTTTGATAACTTGTCATCTCCAATGTCTCAAGATGATCCTGTGTGAATTTGAAGTGGATGGGATGAAGATTATGGGAGTAATTAGTGAAAGAAGGAAGCAAGTGACTTCCTGTTGCCAGTAGGTGGCGCTATGACTGTCACTAAATATGAGACTGTACATGTGTTCAGACCAGGACGCTGAACAAGCATATTAAATTTGGTAAAGCTCAGACCATGTGGAGTCAAGTTATGAGGGTTTGAAATTTCATGGCGAAGGATCGAAATTCGCCGCGTCACCACGGCAACCAGGAATGACGGGGGGAAAAAGCTTTTGATAACTTTTCATCTCCAATGTCTCAAGATGACTCTGTGTGAATTTGAAGTGGATGGGATGAAATCTCTAGGACTAGTTCGCTCAAATATGATGCCACGATCTGCATTAAAATCAATATTTTGATTCAAAATGGCCGACTTCCTGTTGGTGTTAGGGTATGTGTCCAAGAGACTTTTTGGTGCGTCTTGACATGATGAATATGTGTACCAAGTTTCGTTTCTCTATGTCAATCTGTCACGAGGGGCTCGCTTTTATTGATTTTGTAGGGGGCGCTAGAGAGCCATTTTGGCACGCACATTTGTGCAAACCATAAAATATCGAAATTTTCGCCAGGTCTGGCTTGAGTGCAAACTTTGGTGAGTTTCGCGGCACGTTCAGGGGGGCAAAAAAGCCGTCATCGGGAGAGAAAAAAAATAATAATAATAATAATCATGGCAAAAACAATAGGGCTTCGCGCTGGTCAGCGCTCGGGCCCTAATAATCATGGCAAAAACAATAGGGCTTCGCGCTGGTCAGCGCTCGGGCCCTAATAATCCGGACAGATACAATAGGGCTTCGCGCTTGTCAGCGCTCGGGCCCTAATAATCATGGCAAAAACAATAGGGCTTCGCGCTGGTCAGCGCTCGGGCCCTAATTAAAACTGCAAGCAGTGATGAACGGGCCCTCGCGCCCCCATGCACCGCCCCGTACTCGCATGTCGGTGCGTGCTGCAGTCACACGGCAGACACAGCGGGCACGTAGACGTCTTGGCACCTGGGCTCGTAATGAATGTTGTGTGATGGGGCTAAGTCACATTGCATGTGTCCACTAGGTGGCGCTAGAGATCGCCCACCAATTATATGTCATGTTGCAGTGTATGATGTGGAGAACACATCCTGTAAATTTCATATAAATCGGATAATGTTTGTCATATGAGGCTTACTTCCTGTGTCCAGTAGGTGGTGCTGTGTATTTGACACAGTATTGATGCATAGATGTGTTCAGGGCGGGACCCTCTCCATGCATGATGAATTTGGTGTAGACAGGACAATGTCTGTAGGAGTTATAAGGACTTCCTGCCTCATGGCGAAGCATCGAAATTGTCCGCACAGCCACGCCCAACAGGAAGAAGTCATAAAAAAGATTTTGATAACTGGCGTTATGTCTTAGCTGAGTCAATTTCAGGTGTAAATACTTAAGATTATGGGAGTAATTAGTGAAAGAATGAAGCAAGTGACTTCCTGTTGCCAGTAGGTGGCGCTATGACTGTCACTAAATATGAGACTTTACATGTGTTCAGACCAAGACCCTGAACAAGCATATTAAATTTGGAAAAGCTCAGACCATGTGGAGTCAAGTTATGAGGGTTTGAAATTTCATGGCGAAGGATCGAAATTCGCCGCGTCACCACGGCAACCAGGAATGACGGGGGAAAAAGCTTTTGAGAAATTTTCATCTCCAATGTCTCAAGATGATCCTGTGTGAATTTGAAGTGGATGGGATGAAGATTATGGGAGTAATTAGTGAAAGAATGAAGCAAGTGACTTCCTGTTGCCAGTAGGTGGCGCTATGACTGTCACTAAATATGAGGGTGTACATGTGTTCAGAGCAGGACCCTGAACAAGCATATTAAATTTGGTAAAGCTCAGACCATGTGGAGTCAAGTTATGAGGGTTTGAAATTTCATGGCGAAGCATCGAAATTCGCCGCGTTACCACGGCAACCAGGAATGACGGGGGAAAAAGCTTTTGATAAATCTTCATCTCCATTGTCTCAAGATGATTGTGTGTGAATTTGAAGTGGATGGGATGAAATCTCTAGGACTAGTTTGTTCAAATATGATGGCAAATTCGGCATTAAAATTAATATTTTGATTCAAAATGGCCGACTTCCTGTTGGTGTTAGGGTATGTGTCCAAGAGACTTTTTCGTGCGTCTTGACATGATGAACATGTGTACCGAATTTCGTTACTGTATGTCAATCTGTGGCGAGGGGCTCGATTTTATTGATTTTGCAGGGGGCGCTAGAGAGCCATTTTGCCTCGCCCATTTATGCAAACCATAAAATATCAAATTTTTCGCCGGGTCTGGCTTGCATGCAAACTTTGGTGACTTTTAAGGCACGTTTAGGGGGGCAAAAAGGCCGTTACTTTGTCAGACTTTGTCAGAAGAAAAAAAAAATGAATTAAAACTGCAAGCAGTGATGAACGGGCCCTCGCGCCCCTATGCACCGCCTCGTACGCGCATGCCGGTGCGTGCTGCAGTCACACGGCAGACATAGCGGGCACGTAGACGTCTTGGCACCTGGGCTTGTAATGAATGTTGTGTGATGGGGCTAAGTCACATTGCATGTGTCCACTAGGTGGCGCTAGAGATGACCCACCAATGACATGTCATGTTGCAGTGTGTGATGTGGAGAACACATCCTGTAAATTTCATATAAATCGGATAAAGTTTGTCATATGAGGCTGATTTCCTGTGTCCAGTAGGTGGCGCTGTGTATTTGACGGAGTATTGATGCATAGATGTGTTCAGGGCGGGACCCTCTACATGTGTGATCAATTTGGTGTAGACGGGACAATGTCTGTAGGAGTTATAAGGACTTCCTGCTTCATGGCGAAGCATCGAAATTGTCTGCACAGCCACGCCCAACAGGAAGAAGTCATAAAAATGATTTTGATAACTGGTGTTATGTCTTAGCTGAGTCAATTTCAGGTGCAAATACTTAAGAGTATGGGAGTAATTAGTGAAAGAATGAAGCAAGTCACTTCCTGTCGCCACTAGGTGGCGCTATGACTGTCACTAAATATGATACTGTACATGTGTTCAGACTAGGACCCTGAACAAGCATGTGAAATTTGGTAAAGCTCAGACCATGTGGAGTCAAGTTATGAGGGTTTGAAATTTCATGGCGAAGGATCGAAATTCGCCGCGTCACCACGGCAACCAGGAATGACGGGGGAAAAAGCTTTTGATAACTTGTCATCTACAATGTCTCAAGATGATTCTGTGTGAATTTGAAGTGGATGGGAAGAAAACTGTAGGAGCAGTGCGTTCAAATATGCCACGATTGCATTAAAATCAATATTTAGATTCAAAATGGCCGACTTCCTGTTGGTGTTACGGTATGTGTCCAAGAGACTTTTTGGTGCGTCTTGACATGATGAATATGTGTACCAAGTTTCGTTTCTCTATGTCAATCTGTCACGAGGGGCTCGCTTTTATTGATTTTGCAGGGGGCGCTAGAGAGCCATTTTGCCTCGCCCATTTATGCAAACCATAAAATATAAAATTTTTCGCCGGGTCTGACTTGCATGCAAACTTTGGTGACTTTCGGGGCACGTTTAGTGGGGGAAAAAGGCAGTTACTTTGTCAGAAGAAAAATAAAGAGAATAATAATAATAATAATCATGGCAAAAACAATAGGGCTTCGCGCTGGTCAGCGCTCGGGCCCTAATAATCCGGACAGATACAATAGGGCTTCGCGCTTGTCAGCGCTCGGGCCCTAATAATCATGGCAAAAACAATAGGGCTTCGCGCTGGTCAGCGCTCGGGCCCTAATAATAATCTTGACAGATACAATAGGGCTTCGCGCTGGTCAGCGCTCGGGCCCTAATTAAAACTGCAAGCAGTGATGAACGGGCCCTCGCGCCCCCATGCACCGCCCCGTACGTGCATGTCGGTGCATGCTGGTACGTGCATGTCGGTGCATTCTGCAGTGACATGGCAGACACAGCGGGCACGTAGACTTCTTGGCACCCGGGCTCCTAATGAACATTGTGTGATTGGCCTAAGTCACATTGCATGTGTCCACTAGGTGGCGCTAGAGATCACCCACCAATTATATGTCATGTTGCAGTGTATGATGTGGAGAACACATCCTGTAAATTTCATGTCAATAGGATAATGTTTGTCATATGAGGCTGACTTCCTGTGTCCAGTAGGTGGCGCTGTGTATATGAAGCAGTATTGATACATAGATGTGTTCAGGGCGGGACCCTCTACATGTGTGATCAATTTGGTGTAGGTGGGACAATGTCTGTAGGAGTTATAAGGACTTCCTGCTTCATGGCGAAGCATCGAAATTGTTTGCACAGCCACGCCCAACAGGAATAAGTCATAAAAAAGCTTTTGATAACTTTTCATCTCCAATGTCTCAAGATGACTCTGTGCGAATGTGAAGTTGATGGGATGAAATCTCTAGGACTAGTGCGTTCAAATATGAGGCGTGGAAATGACCAAAACACTCACCAAAATTGAGCATTTTTCCCAAGATGGCCGACTTCCTGTTGGACTTAGGGTATGGGTCCAAATGGCGTTTTTGTGCGTCTGGAGATGATACATAAACCTACCGAATTTCATTCTTCTATGTCAATGGGGAAGTCTGAGGTTCAATTTTGAAATATTCAAGGGGGCGCTATTGAGCCATTTAGTCACGGCCATCCCATTGAAGTATATAGGATGTTAAATGAACCCACTCCAGACGTGTGTGTTGAGTTTCGTTACCGTGGAGGCATCCTTTGCCCCTGAAAAGTGTAATCGTATGTCATGGCGTTGAATGCGTTGTCATGGCAACAGTATTTGATGATGGGTCACGACTTGCAGAATGTAGCATCACCAAGGTCTTATGTCTCAGCTGAGTCAATTTCAGGTGTAAATACTTAAGATTATGGGAGTAATTAGTGAAAGAATGAAGCAAGTGACTTCCTGTTGCCAGTAGGGGGCGCTATGACTGTCACAAAATATGAGACTGCACATGTGTTCAGACTGGGACACTGAACGAGCAAAGTAAATTTGGAAAAGCTCAGACCATGTGGAGTCAAGTTATGAGGGTTTGAATTTTCATGGCGAAGGATCGAAATTCGCCGCGTCACCACGGCAACCAGGAATGACGGGGGAAAAAACTTTTGATAACTTGTCATCTCCAATGTCTCAAGATGATCCTGTGTGAATTTGAAGTGGATGGGATGAAGATTATGGGAGTAATTAGTGAAAGAAGGAAGCAAGTGACTTCCTGTTGCCAGTAGGTGGCGCTATGACTGTCACTAAATATGAGACTGTACATGTGTTCAGACCAGGACGCTGAACAAGCATATTAAATTTGGTAAAGCTCAGACCATGTGGAGTCAAGTTATGAGGGTTTGAAATTTCATGGCGAAGGATCGAAATTCGCCGCGTCACCACGGCAACCAGGAATGACGGGGGGAAAAAGCTTTTGATAACTTTTCATCTCCAATGTCTCAAGATGACTCTGTGTGAATTTGAAGTGGATGGGATGAAATCTCTAGGACTAGTTCGCTCAAATATGATGCCACGATCTGCATTAAAATCAATATTTTGATTCAAAATGGCCGACTTCCTGTTGGTGTTAGGGTATGTGTCCAAGAGACTTTTTGGTGCGTCTTGACATGATGAATATGTGTACCAAGTTTCGTTTCTCTATGTCAATCTGTCACGAGGGGCTCGCTTTTATTGATTTTGTAGGGGGCGCTAGAGAGCCATTTTGGCACGCACATTTGTGCAAACCATAAAATATCGAAATTTTCGCCAGGTCTGGCTTGAGTGCAAACTTTGGTGAGTTTCGCGGCACGTTCAGGGGGGCAAAAAGGCCGTCATCGGGAGAGAAAAAAAATAATAATAATTAAAACTGCAAGCAGTGATGAACGGGCCCTCGCGCCTCCACGCACCGCCTTGTACGCGCATGTCGGTGCATGCTGCAGTCACATAGCAGACACAGCGGGCACGTAGACGTCTTGGCACCGGGGCTTGTAATGAACACTGTGTGATGGGGCTAAGTCACATTGCATGTGTCCACTAGGTGGTGCTAGAGATCACCCACCAATTACATGTCATGTTGCAGTGTATGATGTAGAGAACACATCCTCTAAATTTCATGTAAATCGGATAATGTTTGTCATATGAGGCAGACTTCCTGTGTCCAGTAGGTGGCGCTGTGTATATGAAGCAGTATTGATGCATAGATGTGTTCAGGGCGGGACCCTCTACATGCGTGATCAATTTGGTGTAGACGAGACAATGTCTGTAGGAGTTATAAGGACTTCCTGCTTCATGGCGAAGCATCGAAATTGTTTGCACAGCCACGCCCAACAGGAAGAAGTCATAAAAAAGCTTTTGATAACTTGTCATCTCCAATGTCTCAAGCTGACTCTGTGCGAATTTGAAGTGGATGGGATGAAATCTCTAGGACTAGTTCGCTCAAATATGATGCCACGATCTGCATTAAAATCAATATTTTGATTCAAAATGGCCGACTTCCTGTTGGTGTTAGGGTATGTGTCCAAGAGACTTTTTGGTGCGTCTTGACATGATGAATATGTGTACCAAGTTTCGTTTCTCTATGTCAATCTGTCACGAGGGGCTCGCTTTTATTGATTTTGTAGGGGGCGCTAGAGAGCCATTTTGGCACGCACATTTGTGCAAACCATAAAATATCGAAATTTTCGCCAGGTCTGGCTTGAGTGCAAACTTTGGTGAGTTTCGCGGCACGTTCAGGGGGGCAAAAAAGCCGTCATCGGGAGAGAAAAAAAATAATAATAATAATAATCATGGCAAAAACAATAGGGCTTCGCGCTGGTCAGCGCTCGGGCCCTAATAATCATGGCAAAAACAATAGGGCTTCGCGCTGGTCAGCGCTCGGGCCCTAATAATCCGGACAGATACAATAGGGCTTCGCGCTTGTCAGCGCTCGGGCCCTAATAATCATGGCAAAAACAATAGGGCTTCGCGCTGGTCAGCGCTCGGGCCCTAATTAAAACTGCAAGCAGTGATGAACGGGCCCTCGCGCCCCCATGCACCGCCCCGTACTCGCATGTCGGTGCGTGCTGCAGTCACACGGCAGACACAGCGGGCACGTAGACGTCTTGGCACCTGGGCTCGTAATGAATGTTGTGTGATGGGGCTAAGTCACATTGCATGTGTCCACTAGGTGGCGCTAGAGATCGCCCACCAATTATATGTCATGTTGCAGTGTATGATGTGGAGAACACATCCTGTAAATTTCATATAAATCGGATAATGTTTGTCATATGAGGCTTACTTCCTGTGTCCAGTAGGTGGTGCTGTGTATTTGACACAGTATTGATGCATAGATGTGTTCAGGGCGGGACCCTCTCCATGCATGATGAATTTGGTGTAGACAGGACAATGTCTGTAGGAGTTATAAGGACTTCCTGCCTCATGGCGAAGCATCGAAATTGTCCGCACAGCCACGCCCAACAGGAAGAAGTCATAAAAAAGATTTTGATAACTGGCGTTATGTCTTAGCTGAGTCAATTTCAGGTGTAAATACTTAAGATTATGGGAGTAATTAGTGAAAGAATGAAGCAAGTGACTTCCTGTTGCCAGTAGGTGGCGCTATGACTGTCACTAAATATGAGACTTTACATGTGTTCAGACCAAGACCCTGAACAAGCATATTAAATTTGGAAAAGCTCAGACCATGTGGAGTCAAGTTATGAGGGTTTGAAATTTCATGGCGAAGGATCGAAATTCGCCGCGTCACCACGGCAACCAGGAATGACGGGGGAAAAAGCTTTTGAGAAATTTTCATCTCCAATGTCTCAAGATGATCCTGTGTGAATTTGAAGTGGATGGGATGAAGATTATGGGAGTAATTAGTGAAAGAATGAAGCAAGTGACTTCCTGTTGCCAGTAGGTGGCGCTATGACTGTCACTAAATATGAGGGTGTACATGTGTTCAGAGCAGGACCCTGAACAAGCATATTAAATTTGGTAAAGCTCAGACCATGTGGAGTCAAGTTATGAGGGTTTGAAATTTCATGGCGAAGCATCGAAATTCGCCGCGTTACCACGGCAACCAGGAATGACGGGGGAAAAAGCTTTTGATAAATCTTCATCTCCATTGTCTCAAGATGATTGTGTGTGAATTTGAAGTGGATGGGATGAAATCTCTAGGACTAGTTTGTTCAAATATGATGGCAAATTCGGCATTAAAATTAATATTTTGATTCAAAATGGCCGACTTCCTGTTGGTGTTAGGGTATGTGTCCAAGAGACTTTTTCGTGCGTCTTGACATGATGAACATGTGTACCGAATTTCGTTACTGTATGTCAATCTGTGGCGAGGGGCTCGATTTTATTGATTTTGCAGGGGGCGCTAGAGAGCCATTTTGCCTCGCCCATTTATGCAAACCATAAAATATCAAATTTTTCGCCGGGTCTGGCTTGCATGCAAACTTTGGTGACTTTTAAGGCACGTTTAGGGGGGCAAAAAGGCCGTTACTTTGTCAGACTTTGTCAGAAGAAAAAAAAAATGAATAATCCGGACAGATACAATAGGGCTTCGCGCTTGTCAGCGCTCGGGCCCTAATAATCATGGCAAAAACAATAGGGCTTCGCGCTGGTCAGCGCTCGGGCCCTAATAATAATCTTGACAGATACAATAGGGCTTCGCGCTGGTCAGCGCTCGGGCCCTAATTAAAACTGCAAGCAGTGATGAACGGGCCCTCGCGCCCCCATGCACCGCCCCGTACGTGCATGTCGGTGCATGCTGGTACGTGCATGTCGGTGCATTCTGCAGTGACATGGCAGACACAGCGGGCACGTAGACTTCTTGGCACCCGGGCTCCTAATGAACATTGTGTGATTGGCCTAAGTCACATTGCATGTGTCCACTAGGTGGCGCTAGAGATCACCCACCAATTATATGTCATGTTGCAGTGTATGATGTGGAGAACACATCCTGTAAATTTCATGTCAATAGGATAATGTTTGTCATATGAGGCTGACTTCCTGTGTCCAGTAGGTGGCGCTGTGTATATGAAGCAGTATTGATACATAGATGTGTTCAGGGCGGGACCCTCTACATGTGTGATCAATTTGGTGTAGGTGGGACAATGTCTGTAGGAGTTATAAGGACTTCCTGCTTCATGGCGAAGCATCGAAATTGTTTGCACAGCCACGCCCAACAGGAATAAGTCATAAAAAAGCTTTTGATAACTTTTCATCTCCAATGTCTCAAGATGACTCTGTGCGAATGTGAAGTTGATGGGATGAAATCTCTAGGACTAGTGCGTTCAAATATGAGGCGTGGAAATGACCAAAACACTCACCAAAATTGAGCATTTTTCCCAAGATGGCCGACTTCCTGTTGGACTTAGGGTATGGGTCCAAATGGCGTTTTTGTGCGTCTGGAGATGATACATAAACCTACCGAATTTCATTCTTCTATGTCAATGGGGAAGTCTGAGGTTCAATTTTGAAATATTCAAGGGGGCGCTATTGAGCCATTTAGTCACGGCCATCCCATTGAAGTATATAGGATGTTAAATGAACCCACTCCAGACGTGTGTGTTGAGTTTCGTTACCGTGGAGGCATCCTTTGCCCCTGAAAAGTGTAATCGTATGTCATGGCGTTGAATGCGTTGTCATGGCAACAGTATTTGATGATGGGTCACGACTTGCAGAATGTAGCATCACCAAGGTCTTATGTCTCAGCTGAGTCAATTTCAGGTGTAAATACTTAAGATTATGGGAGTAATTAGTGAAAGAATGAAGCAAGTGACTTCCTGTTGCCAGTAGGGGGCGCTATGACTGTCACAAAATATGAGACTGCACATGTGTTCAGACTGGGACACTGAACGAGCAAAGTAAATTTGGAAAAGCTCAGACCATGTGGAGTCAAGTTATGAGGGTTTGAATTTTCATGGCGAAGGATCGAAATTCGCCGCGTCACCACGGCAACCAGGAATGACGGGGGAAAAAACTTTTGATAACTTGTCATCTCCAATGTCTCAAGATGATCCTGTGTGAATTTGAAGTGGATGGGATGAAGATTATGGGAGTAATTAGTGAAAGAAGGAAGCAAGTGACTTCCTGTTGCCAGTAGGTGGCGCTATGACTGTCACTAAATATGAGACTGTACATGTGTTCAGACCAGGACGCTGAACAAGCATATTAAATTTGGTAAAGCTCAGACCATGTGGAGTCAAGTTATGAGGGTTTGAAATTTCATGGCGAAGGATCGAAATTCGCCGCGTCACCACGGCAACCAGGAATGACGGGGGGAAAAAGCTTTTGATAACTTTTCATCTCCAATGTCTCAAGATGACTCTGTGTGAATTTGAAGTGGATGGGATGAAATCTCTAGGACTAGTTCGCTCAAATATGATGCCACGATCTGCATTAAAATCAATATTTTGATTCAAAATGGCCGACTTCCTGTTGGTGTTAGGGTATGTGTCCAAGAGACTTTTTGGTGCGTCTTGACATGATGAATATGTGTACCAAGTTTCGTTTCTCTATGTCAATCTGTCACGAGGGGCTCGCTTTTATTGATTTTGTAGGGGGCGCTAGAGAGCCATTTTGGCACGCACATTTGTGCAAACCATAAAATATCGAAATTTTCGCCAGGTCTGGCTTGAGTGCAAACTTTGGTGAGTTTCGCGGCACGTTCAGGGGGGCAAAAAGGCCGTCATCGGGAGAGAAAAAAAATAATAATAATTAAAACTGCAAGCAGTGATGAACGGGCCCTCGCGCCTCCACGCACCGCCTTGTACGCGCATGTCGGTGCATGCTGCAGTCACATAGCAGACACAGCGGGCACGTAGACGTCTTGGCACCGGGGCTTGTAATGAACACTGTGTGATGGGGCTAAGTCACATTGCATGTGTCCACTAGGTGGTGCTAGAGATCACCCACCAATTACATGTCATGTTGCAGTGTATGATGTAGAGAACACATCCTCTAAATTTCATGTAAATCGGATAATGTTTGTCATATGAGGCAGACTTCCTGTGTCCAGTAGGTGGCGCTGTGTATATGAAGCAGTATTGATGCATAGATGTGTTCAGGGCGGGACCCTCTACATGCGTGATCAATTTGGTGTAGACGAGACAATGTCTGTAGGAGTTATAAGGACTTCCTGCTTCATGGCGAAGCATCGAAATTGTTTGCACAGCCACGCCCAACAGGAAGAAGTCATAAAAAAGCTTTTGATAACTTGTCATCTCCAATGTCTCAAGCTGACTCTGTGCGAATTTGAAGTGGATGGGATGAAATCTCTAGGAGTAGTTCGTTCAAATATGAGGCCTGGAAATGACCAAAAAACTCAGCAAAATATAGCATTTTTCCCAAGATGGCCGACTTCCTGTTGGACTTAGGGTATGGGTCCAAATGGCGTTTTTGTGCGTCTGGAGATGATACATAAACCTACCGAATTTCATTCTTCTATGTCAATCGGGAAGGCTGAGGTTCAATTTTGAAATATTCAAGGGGGCGCTATTGAGCCGTTTAGTCACACCCATCCCATTGAAGTATATAGGATGTTTAATGACCCCACTCCAGATGTGTGTGTTGAGTTTCGTTACCGTGGAGGCATCTTTTGCCCCTGAAAACTGTAATCGTATTTTCATGGCGTTGAATGTGTTGTCATGGCAACGGTATTTGATGATGGGTCATGAGTTGCAGAATGTAGCATCACCAAGGTCTTATGTCTCAGCTGAGTTAATTTCAGGTATAAATACTTAAGATTATGGGAGTAATTACTGAACGAATGAAGCAAGTCACTTCCTGTCGCCACTAGGTGGCGCTATGACTGTCACTAAATATGAGACTGTACATGTGTTCAGACCGGGACGCTGAACAAGCATATTAAATTTGGTAAAGCTCAGACCATGTGGAGTCAAGTTATGAGGGTTTGAAATTTCATGGCGAAGCATCGAAATTCGCCGCGTCACCACGGCAACCAGGAATGTCGGGGGAAAAAGCTTTTGATAACTTTTCATCTCCAATGTCTCAAGATGACTCTGTGTGAATTTGAAGTGGATGGGATGAAATCTCTAGGACTAGTTCGCTCAAATATGATGCCAAATTTGGCATTCAAATCAATAATTTGATTCAAAATGGCCGACTTCCTGTTGGTGTTAGGGTATGTGTCCAAGAGACTTTTTGGTGCGTCTTGGCATGATGAACATGTGTACCGAATTTCGTTTCTCTATGTCAATCTGTCTCGAGGGGCTCGATTTTCTTGATTTTGCAGGTGGCGCTAGAGAGCCATTTTAGCACGCCCGTTTATGCAAACCATAAAATATCAAAATTTTCGCCACGTCTGGCTTGCGTGCAAACTTTGGTGACTTTTCATGCACGTTCAGGGGGGCAAAAAGGCCGTTGTTGTGAGAGAAGAAAAAAAAGAATTAAAACTGCAAGCAGTGATGAACGGGCCCTCGCGCCCCCATGCACCGTGCCGTACGCGCATGTCGGTGCATGCTGCAGGCACACGGCAGACACACCGGCCACGTAGACGTCTTGGCACCCGGGCTCGTAATGAATGTTGTGTGATGGGGCTAAGTCATATCGCATGTGTCCACTAGGTGGCGCTAGAGATCACCCACCAATGACATGTCATGTTGTAGTGTGTGATGTGGAGAACACATCCTGTAAATTTCATGTAAATCGGATAATGTTTGTCATATGAGGCTGACTTCCTGTGTCCAGTAGGTGGCGCTGTGTATATGAAGCAGTATTGATACATAGATGTGTTCAGGGCGGGACCCTCTACATGTGTGATCAATTTGGTGTAGGTGGGACAATGTCTGTAGGAGTTATAAGGACTTCCTGCTTTATGGCGAAGCATCGAAATTGTTTGCACAGCCACGCCCAACAGGAATAAGTCATAAAAAAGCTTTTGATAACTTGTCATCTCCAATGTCTCAAGATGACTCTGTGCGAATGTGAAGTGGATGGGATGAAATCTCTAGGACTAGTGCGTTCAAATATGAGGCGTGACCAAAACACTCACCAAAATATAGCATTTTCCCAAGATGGCCGACTTCCTGTTGGTCTTAGGGTATGGGTCCAAATGGCGTTTTTGTGCGTCTGGAGATGATACATAAACCTACCGAATTTCATTCTTCTATGTCAATCGGCAAGTCTGAGGTTCAATTTTGAAATATTCAAGGGGGCGCTATTGAGCCATTTAGTCACGGCCATCCCATTGAAGTATATAGGATGTTAAATGACCACACTCCAGACGTGTGTGTTGAGTTTCGTTACCGCGGAGGCATCCTTTGCCCCTGAAAAGTGTAATCGTATTCCATGGCGTTGAATGCGTTGTCATGGCAACAGTATTTGATGATGGGTCACGAGTTGCAGAATGTAGCATCACCAAGGTCTTATGTCTCAGCTGAGTCAATTTCAGGTGTAAATACTTAAGATTATGGGAGTAATTAGTGAAAGAATGAAGCAAGTGACTTCCTGTTGCCAGTAGGGGGCGCTATGACTGTCACAAAATATGAGACTGCACATGTGTTCAGACCGGGACGCTGAACAAGCATATTAAATTTGGAAAAGCTCAGACCATGTGGAGTCAAGTTATGAGGGTTTGAATTTTCATGGCGAAGGATCGAAATTCGCTGCGTCACCACGGCAACCAGGAATGACGAGGGAAAAAGCTTTTGATAACTTGTCATCTCCAATGTGTCAAGATGATCCTGTGTGAATTTGAAGTGGATGGGATGAAGATTATGGGAGTAATTAGTGAAAGAATGAAGCAAGTGACTTCCTGTTGCCAGTAGGTGGCGCTATGACTGTCACTAAATATGAGACTGTACATGTGTTCAGACCAGGACACTGAACAAGCATCTGAAATTTGGTAAAGCTCAGACCATGTGAAGTCAAGTTATGAGGGTTTGAAATTTCATGGCGAAGGATCGAAATTCGCCGCGTCACCACAGCAACCAGGAATGACGGGGGGAAAAGCTTTTGATAACTTGTCATCTCCAATGTCTCAAGATGATTCTGTGTGAATTTGAAGTGGATGGGATGAAATCTCTAGGAGTAGTGCGTTCAAATATGATGCCACAATTTGCATTAAAATCAATATTTAGATTCAAAATGGCCGACTTCCTGTTGATGTTAGGGTATGTGTCCAAGAGACTTTTTGGTGCGTCTTGACATGATGAACATGTGTACCAAGTTTCGTTTCTCTATGTCAATCTGTCACGAGGGGCTCGCTTTTATTGATTTTGTAGGGGGCGCTAGAGAGCCATTTTGACACGCCCATTTGTGCAGACCATAAAATATCGAAATTTTCGCCGGGTCTGGCTTGCGTGCAAACTTTGGTGACTTTTAAGGCGCGTTCAGGGGGTCAAAAAGGTCGTCGTTGTGAGAGAAGAAAAATAATAATAATAATCTGGACGATTACAATAGGGCTTCGCGCTGGTCAGCGCTCGGGCCCTAATAATCATGGCAAAAACAATAGGGCTTCGCGCTGGTCAGCGCTCGGGCCCTAATTAAAACTGCAAGCAGTGATGAACGGGCCCTCGCGCCCCCATGCACCGCCCCGTACTCGCATGTCGGTGCGTGCTGCAGTCACACGGCAGATACAGCGGGCACGGCAGACACAGCGGGCACGTAGACGTCTTGGCACCGGGGCTTGTAATGAATGTTGTGTGATGGGGCTAAGTCACATTGCATGTGTCCACTAGGTGGCGCTAGAGATCACCCACCAATTATATGTCATGTTGCAGTGTATGATGTGGAGAACACATCCTGTAAATTTCATGTCAATAGGATAATGTTTGTCATATGAGGCTGACTTCCTGTGTCCAGTAGGTGGCGCTGTGTATATGAAGCAGTATTGATACATAGATGTGTTCAGGGCGGGACCCTCTACATGTGTGATCAATTTGGTGTAGGTGGGACAATGTCTGTAGGAGTTATAAGGACTTCCTGCTTTATGGCGAAGCATCGAAATTGTTTGCACAGCCACGCCCAACAGGAATAAGTCATAAAAAAGCTTTTGATAACTTGTCATCTCCAATGTGTCAAGATGATTCTGTGTGAATTTGAAGTGGATGGGATGAAATCTCTAGGACTAGTTTGTTCAAATATGAGGCCTGGAAATGACCAAAAAATGCACCAAAATTGAGCATTTTTCCCAAGATGGCCGACTTCCTGTTGGACTTAGGGTATGGGTCCAAATGGCGTTTTTGTGCGTCTGGAGATGATACATAAACCTACCGAATTTCATTCTTCTATGTCAATGGGGAAGTCTGAGGTTCAATTTTGAAATATTCAAGGGGGCGCTATTGAGCCATTTAGTCACGACCATCCCATTGAAGTATATAGGATGTTAAATGACCCAACTCCAGACGTGTGTGTTGAGTTTCGTTACCGTGGAGGCATCCTTTGCCCCTGAAAAGTGTAATCGTATGTCATGGCGTTGAATGCGTTGTCATGGCAACAGTATTTGATGATGGGTCACGACTTGCAGAATGTAGCATCACCAAGGTCTTATGTCTCAGCTGAGTCAATTTCAGGTGTAAATACTTAAGATTATGGGAGTAATTAGTGAAAGAATGAAGCAAGTGACTTCCTGTTGCCAGTAGGGGGCGCTATGACTGTCACTAAATATGAGACTGTACATGTGTTCAGACTGGGACACTGAACGAGCAAAGTAAATTTGGAAAAGCTCAGACCATATGGAGTCAAGTTATGAGGGTTTGAATTTTCATGGCGAAGGATCGAAATTCGCCGCGTCACCACGGCAACCAGGAATGACGAGGGAAAAAGCTTTTGATAACTTGTCATCTCCAATGTCTCAAGATGATCCTGTGTGAATGTGAAGTGGATGGGATGAAGATTATGGGAGTAATTAATGAACAAATGACGCAAGTGACTTCCTGTTGCCAGTAGGTGGCGCTATGACTGTCACTAAATATGAGACTGTACATTTGTTCAGAGCAGGACCCTGAACAGGCATCTGAAATTTGGAAAAGCTCAGACCATGTGGAGTCAAGTTATGAGGGTTTGAAATTTCATGGCGAAGGATCGAAATTCGCCGCGTCACCACGGCAACCAGGAATGACGGGGGAAAAAGCGTTTGATAACTTTTCATCTCCAATGTCTCAAGATGACTCTGTGTGAATTTGAAATGGATGGGAAGAAAACTGTAGGAGTAGTGCGTTCAAATATGATGCCACAATTTGCATTAAAATCAATATTTAGATTCAAAATGGCCGACTTCCTGTTGGAGTTAGGGTATGTGTCCAAGAGACTTTTTGGTGCGTCTTGACATGTTGAACATGTGTACCAAGTTTCGTTTCTCTATGTCAATCTGTCACGAGGGGCTCGCTTTTATTGATTTTGTAGGGGGCGCTAGAGAGCCATTTTGCCTCGCCCATTTATGCAAACCATAAAATATCAAATTTTTCGCCGGGTCTGACTTGCATGCAAACTTTGGTGATTTTCGGGGCACGTTTAGTGCGGGAAAAAGGCAGTTACTTTGTCAGAAGAAAAATAAAGAGAATAATAATAATAATTAAAACTGCAAGCAGTGATGAACGGGCCCTCGCGCCCCCACGCACCGCGCCGTAGGCACATGTCGGTGCATGCTGCAGTTACATGGCAGACACGGCGGGCACGTAGACTTCTTGGTACCTGGGCTTGTAATGAATATTGTGTGATGGGGCTAAGTCACATTGCTTGTGTCCACTTGGTGGCGCTAGAGATCACCCACCAATTACATGTCATGTTGCAGTGTATGATGTGGAGAACACATCCTGTAAATTTCATGTAAATCGGATAATGTTTGTCATATGAGGCTGACTTCCTGTGTCCAGTAGGTAGCGCTGTGTATTTGACACAGTATTGATGCATAGATGTGTTCAGGGCGGGACCCTCTACATGCGTGATGAATTTGGTGTAGACAGGACAATGTCTGTAGGAGTTATAAGGACTTCCTGCTTCATGGCGAAGCATCGAAATTGTCCGCACAGCCACACCCAACAGGAAGAAGTCATAAAAAAGATTTTGATAACTGGCGTTATGTCTTAGCTGAGTCAATTTCAGGTGTAAATACTTAAGATTATGAGAGTAATTAGTGAAAGAATGAAGCAAGTGACTTCCTGTTGCCAGTAGGTGGCGCTATGACTGTCACTAAATATCAGACTGTACATGTGTTCAGACCAGGACACTGAACAAGCATATTAAATTTGGAAAAGCTCAGACCATGTGGAGTCAAGTTGTGAGGGTTTGAAATTTCATGGCGAAGCATCGAAATTCGCCACTTCACCACGGCAACCAGGAATGGCGGGCGAAAAAGCTTTTGATAACTTTTCATCTCCAATGTCTCAAGATGACTCTGTGTGAATTTGAAGTGAATGGGATGAAATCCCTAGGACTAGTTCGTTAAAATATGTGGCCTTGAAATCATCAAAAAACTCAACAGAATTGAGCATTTTTCCAAGATGGCCGACTTACTGTTGGACTTAGTGTATGGGTCCAAATGGTGTTTTTGTGCGTCTGGAGATGATACATAAACCTACCGAATTTCATTCTTCTATGTCAATCGGAAAGGCTGAGGTTCAATTTTGTAATATTCAAGGGGGCGCTATTGAGCTGTTTAGTCACGCCCATCCCATTGAAGTATATAGGATGTTAAATGACCACACTCCAGACGTGTGTATTGAGTTTCGTTACCATGGAGGCATCCTTTGCCCCTGAAAACTGTAATCGTATTTTCATGGCGTTGAATGTGTTGTCATGGCAACGGTATTTGATGATGGGTCATGAGTTGCAGAATGTAGCATCACCAAGGTCTCATGTCTCAGCTGAGTCAATTTCAGGTGGAAATACTTAAGATTATGGGAGTAATTAATGAACAAATGACGCAAGTGACTTCCTGTTGCCAGTAGGGGGCGCTATGACTGTCACTAAATATGAGACTGTACATGTGTTCAGATCAGGACACTGAACAAGCATATTAAATTTGGAAAAGCTGAGACCATGTGGAGTCAAGTTATGAGGGTTTGAAATTTCATGGCGAAGCATCGAAATTCGCCGCGTCACCACGTCAACCAGGAATGACCGGCGAAAAAGCTTTTGATAACTTTTCATCTCCAATGTCTCAAGATGACTCTGTGTGAATTTGAAGTGGATGAGATGAAATCTCTAGGACTAGTTCGTTAAAGTACGAGGAGTGGAAAACGCCAAAATGGCACATATTTTTCAAAATGGCCGACTTCCTGTTGGAGTGACGTCATGGGCCCCACTGACTTTTTTGTGCGTCTGGACATGATACATATATATACCAAATTTCGTTCATGTACGTCAATCTCTCACATTTTTATATTCAATAGGGGGCGCTAGAGAGCCATTTTGGCACGCCCATTTCTGCAAACCATAAAATATCAAAATTTTCGCCGGGTCTGGCTTGCGTGCAAACTTTGGTGACTTTTAAGGCATGTTCAGGGGGGCAAAAAGGGCGTTGTTTTGGGAGAAGAAGAAGAATTAAAACTGCAAGCAGTGATGAACGGGCCCTCGCGCCCCCATGCACCGCCTTGTACGCGCATGCCGGTGCGTGCTGCAGTCGCACGGCAGACACAGCGGGCACGTAGACGTCTTGGCACCGGGGCTCGTAATGAACGTTGTGTGATGGGGCTAAGTCACACTGCATGTGTCCACTAGGTGGCACTAGAGATCACCCACCAATTACATGTCATGTTGCAGTGTGTGATGTAGAGAACACATCCTGTAAATTTCATGTAAATCGGATAATGTTAGTCATGTGAGGCCGACTTCCTGTGTCCAGTAGGTGGCGCTGTGTATATGAAGCAGTATTGATACATAGATGTGTTCAGGGCTGGACCCTCTACATGTGTGAGCAATTTGGTGTAGATGGGACAATGTCTGTAGGAGTTAACAGGACTTCCTGCTACATGGCGAAGGATCGAAATTCGCCACGTCACCACGGCAACCAGGAATGACAAGGGAAAAAGCTTTTGATAACTTTTCATCTCCAATGTCTCAAGATGATCCTGTGTGAATTTGAAGTGGATGGGATGAAGATTATGGGAGTAATTAGTGAAAGAATGAAGCAAGTGACTTCCTGTTGCCAGTAGGGGGCGCTATGACTGTCACTAAATATGAGACTGTACATGTGTTCAGACCAGGACGCTAAAAAACCATCTGAAATTTGGAAAAGCTCAGACCATGTGGAGTCAAGTTATGAGGGTTTAAAATTTCATGGCGAAGCATCGAAATTCGCCGCGTCACCACGGCAACCAGGAATGATGGGGGAAAAAGCATTTTGATAATTTTGCATCTCCAATGTCTCAAGATGACTCTGTGTGAATTTGAAGTGGATGGGATGAAATCTCTAGGACTAGTTCGCTCAAATATGATGCCACGATCTGCATTAAAATCAATATTTAGATTCAAAATGGCCGACTTCCTGTTGGTGTTAGGGTATGTGTCCAAGAGACTTTTTGGTGCGTCTTGGCATGATGAATATGTGTACCAAGTTTCGTTTCTCTATGTCAATCTGTCACGAGGGGCTCGCTTTTATTGATTTTGCAGGGGGCGCTAGAGAGCCATTTTGCCTCGCCCATTTATGCAAACCATAAAATATAAAATTTTTCACCGGGTCTGACTTGCATGCAAACTTTGGTGAGTATCGGGGCACGTTTCGTTGGGGAAAAAGGCAGTTACTTTGTCAGAAGAAAAATAAAGAGAATAATAATAATAATAATAATCATGGCAAAAACAATAGGGCTTCGCGCTGGTCAGCGCTCGGGCCCTAATTAAAACTGCAAGCAGTGATGAACGGGCCCTCGCGCCCCCACGCATGTCGGGCTGCGGCTCGGTCGCAGAATGTAGCATCACCAAGGTCTTATGTCTCAGCTGAGTTAATTTCAGGTGTAAATACTTAAGATTATGGGAGTAATTAGTCAACGATTTAAGCAAGTGACTTACTGTTGCCAGTAGGTGGCGCAATGACTGTCACTAAATATGAGACTGTACATTTGTTCAGACCAGGACGCTGAACGAGCATCTGAAATTTGGAAAAGCTCAGAGCATGTGGAGTCAAGTTATAAGGGTTTGAAATGTCATGGCGAGGCATCGAAATTCGCCGCGTCACCACGGCAACCAGGAATGACGGGCGAAAAAGCTTTTGATAACTTTTCATCTCCAATGTCTGAAGATGACTCTGTGTGAATTTGAAGTGGATGGGATGAAATCTCTAGGACTAGTTCGCTCAAATATGATGCCACAATCGGCATGAAAATCAATACTTTGATTCAAAATGGCCGACTTCCTGTTGGAGTGACGTCATGGGCACCTGACGTTTTTTGTGCGTCTTGACATGATGAACATGTGTACCAAGTTTCGTTTCTCTATGTCAATCTGTGGCGAGGGGATGGATGTTTTCCATTTCTCAAGGGGGCGCTACAGAGCAATTTTGCCACGCCCATTTACAAAAACCATAAAATATCAAATTTTTCGCCAAGGCTGGCTTGTTTTGGTGAATTTGAAAAAGCTCAGACCATGTGGAGTCAAGTAATGAGGGTTTGAAATTTCATGGCGAAGCATCGAAATTCGCCGCGTCACCACAGCAACCAGGAATGACGGACGAAAAAGCTTTTGATAACTTCTCATCTCCAATGTCTCAAGATGACTCTGTGTGAATTTGAAGTGGATGGGATGAAATCTCTAGGACTAGTTCGTTCAAGTATGAGGCCTGGAAATGACCAAAAAATTCAGCAAAATATAGCATTTTTCCCAAGATGGCCGACTTCCTGTTGGACTTAGGGTATGGGTCCAAATGGAGTTTTTATGCGTCTGGAGATGATACATAAACCTAGTGAGTTTCATTCTTCTATGTCAATCGGGAAGGCTGAGGTTCAATTTTGAAATATTCAAGGGGGCGCTATTAAGTCGTTTAGCCACGCCCATCCCATTGAAGTGTATAGGATGTTAAATGACCCCACTCCAGACGTGTGTGTTGAGTTTCGTTACCGTGAAGGCATCCTTTGCCTCTGAAAACTGTAATCGTATTTTCATGGCGTTGAATGCGTTGTCATGGCAACAGTATTTGATGATGGGTCATGAGTTGCAGAATGGAGCATCACCAAGGTCTTATGTCTCCGCTGAGTCAATTTCAGGTGGAAATACTTAAGATTATGGGAATAATTAATGAACAAATGACGCAAGTGACTTCCTGTTGCCAGTAGGTGGCGCTATGACTGTCACTAAATATGAGACTGTACATGTGTTCAGACCAGGACGCTGAACAAGCATCTGAAATTTGGAAAAGCTGAGACCATGTGGAGTCAAGTTATGAGGGTTTGAAATTTCATGGCGAAGCATCGAAATTCGCTGCGTCACCACGGCAACCAAGAATGACGGGAGAAAAAGCTTTTGATAACTTTTCATCTCCAATGTCTCAAGATGACTCTGTGTGAATTTGAAGTGGATGGGATGAAATCTCTAGGACTAGTTCGCTGAAATATGATGCCAGATTCAGCATTAAAATCAATATTTTGATTCAAAATGGCCGACTTCCTGTTGGTGTTAGGGTATGTGTCCAAGAGACTTTTTGGTGTGTCTTCACATGTTGAACATGTGTACCAAGTTTCGTTTCTCTATGTCAATCTGTCACGAGGGGCTCGCTTTTATTGATTTTGTAGGGGGCGCTAGAGAGCCATTTTTCCACGCCCATTTCTGCAAACCATAAAATATCAAAATTTTCGCCGGGTCTGGCTTGCGTGCAAACTTTGGTGACTTTTAAGGCACGTTCAGGGGGGCAAAAAGGCCGTCGTTGTGCAAGAAGAAAAAGATGAAGAAGAATAATAATCAGGACAGATACAATAGGGCTTCGCGCTGGTCAGCGCTCGGGCCCTAATTAAAGCTGCAAGCAGCGATGATCGGGCCCAAGCCCCCCCACGCACCGCCCCGTACGCGCATGTCGGTGCGTGCTGCATTCACACGGCAGACACAGCGGGCACGTAGACGTCTTGGCACCCGGGCTCGTATTGAACGTTGTGTGATGGGGCTAAGTCATATCGCATGTGTCCACTAGGTGCCGCTAGAGATCACCCACCAATTATATGTCATGTTGCAGTGTGTGATGTGGAGAACACATCCTGTAAATTTCATGTAAATCGCATAATGTTTGTCATATGAGGCTGACTTCCTGTGTCCAGTAGGTGGCGCTGTGTATATGAAGCAGTATTGATGCATATATGTGTTCAGGGCGGGACCCTCTACATGTGTGATCAATTTGGTGTAGACGGGACAATGTCTGTAGGAGTTATAAGGACTTCCTGCTTTATGGCGAAGCATCGAAATTGTTTGCACAGCCACGCCCAACAGGAAGAAGTCATAAAAAAGCGTTTGATAACTTGTCATCTCCAATGTCTCAAGATGATTGTGTGTGAATTTGAAGTGGATGGGATGGAATCTCTAGGACTAGTTTGTTCAAATATGAGGCCTGGAAATGACCAAAAAACTCACCAAAATATAGCATTTTTCCCAAGATGGCCGACTTCCTGTTGGACTTAGGGTATGGGTCTAAATGGCGATTTTGTGCGTCTGGAGATGATGCATTAACCTACCGAATTTCATTCTTCTATGTCAATGGGGAAGGCTGAGGTTAAATTTTGAAATATTCAAGGGGGCGCTATCGAGCCGTTTAGTCACGCCCATCCCATTGAAGTATATAGGATGTTAAATGACCCCACTCCAGACGTGTGTGTTGAGTTTCGTTACCGTGGAGGCATCCTTTGCCCCTGAAAACTGTAATCGTATTTTCATGGCGTTGAATGCGTTGTCATGGCAACAGTATTTGATGATGGGTCATGAGTTGCAGAATGTAGCATCACCAAGGTCTTATGTCTCAGCTGAGTTAATTTCAGGTATAAATACTTAAGATTATGGGAGTAATCAGTGAAAGACTGAAGCAAGTGACTTCCTGTTGCCAGTAGGTGGCGCTATGACTGTTACTAAATATGAGACTGTACATGTGTTCACACCGGGACGCTGAACGAGCATATGAAATTTGGAAAAGCTCAGACCATGTGGAGTGAAGTTATGAGGGTTTGAAATTTCATGGCGAAGGATCGAATGGTGAAGGAAATTGTCGGCGCCGCCAAGGCCAAACCGGATCCCTAATGAGAAAGTTTTTGATAACTTTTCATCTCCAATGTCTCAAGATGTTTCTGAGTGAATTTGAAGTCGGTCGGATTAAATCTCTAGGACGAGTTCGCTCAAATGCGAGGCGTGGAAATCGCCCAAAACGCATATTCGATACAAAATGGCTGACTTCCTGTAGGAGTGAGGTTATGGGTACAAGAGACTTTTTTGTGCGTCTTTACACGATAGATATGTGTACTGAATTTCGTTTGTCTAGGACAATCTCAGGGGTGGGGCTCGCTTTTTTAAATTTTGTAGGGGGCGCTACAGAGCCATTTTGCCACGCCCATTTATGCAAACTATAAAATATGAAATTTTTCGCCGGGCCGAACATGATTGCACATTTTGGTGACTTTTCGCGCACGTTTAGGGGGCCAAAAACGCGTTTGTTTTGTATAATAATAATAATTAAAACTGCAAGCAGTGATGAACGGGCCCTCGCGCCCCCATGCACCGCCTTGTACGCGCATGCCGGTGCATGCTGCAGTCACATGCAGACACGGCGGGTACGTAGACGTCTTGGCACCCGGGCTCGTAATGAATGTTGTGTGATGGGGCTAAGTCACATTGCATGTGTCCACTAGGTGGCGCTAGAGATCACCCACCAATTATGTCATGTTGCAGTGTGTGATGTGGAGAACACATCCTGTAAATTTCATGTAAATCGGATAATGTTTGTCATGTGAGGCTGACTTCCTGTGTCCAGTAGGTGGCGCTGTGTATTTGACACAGTATTGATGCATAGATGTGTTCAGGGCGGGACCCTCTACATGTGTGATCAATTTGGTGTAGACGGGACAATGTCTGTAGGAGTTATAAGGACTTCCTGCTTCATGGCGAAGCATCGAAATTGTCTGCACAGCCACGCCCAACAGGAAGAATTCATAAAAAAGCTTTTGATAACTTTTCATCTCCAATGTCTCAAGCTGACTCTGTGTGAATTTGAAGTGGATGGGATGAAATCTCTAGGAGTAGTTCGTTCAAATATGAGGCGTGGAAATGACCAAAACATTCACCAAAATTGAGCATTTTTCCCAAGATGGCCGACTTCCTGTTGGACTTAGGGTATGGGTCCAAATGGCGTTTTTGTGCGTCTGGAGATGATACATAAACCTACCGAATTGCATTCTTCTATGTCAATCGGGAAGTCTGAGGTTCAATTTTGAAATATTCAAGGGGGCGCTATTGAGCCATTTAGTCACGGCCATCCCATTGAAGTATATAGGATGTTAAATGAACCCACTCCAGACGTGTGTCTTGAGTTTCGTTACCGTGGAGGCATCCTTTGCCCCTGAAAAGTGTAATCGTATTTCATGGCGTTGAATGCGTTGTCATGGCAACAGTATTTGATGATGGGTCACGACTTGCAGAATGTAGCATCACCAAGGTCTTATGTCTCAGCTGAGTTAATTTCAGGTGGAAATACTTAAGATTATGGGAGTAATTAGTGAAAGAATGAAGCAAGTGACTTCCTGTTGCCAGTAGGTGGCGCTATGACTGTCACTAAATATGAGACTGTACATGTGTTCAGACTGGGACACTGAACAAGCATATTAAATTTGGAAAAGCTCAGAGCATGTGGAGTGAAGTTATGAGGGTTTGAATTTTCATGGCGAAGGATCGAAATTCGCCACGTCACCACGGCAACCAGGAATGACGAGGGAAAAAGCTTTTGATAACGTTTCATCTCCAATGTCTCAAGATGATCCTGTGTGAATTTGAAGTGGATGGGATGAAGATTATGGGAGTAATTAGTGAAAGAATGAAGCAAGTGACTTCCTGTTGCCAGTAGGGGGCGCTATGACTGTCACTAAATATGAGACGGTACATGTGTTCAGACCGGGACACTGAACAAGCATATTAAATTTGGAAAAGCTGAGACCATGTGGAGTCAAGTTATGAGGGTTTGAAATTTCATGGCGAAACATCGAAATTCGCCGTGTCACCACGGCAACCAGGAATGACGGACAAAAAAGCTTTTGATAACTTTTCATCTCCAATGTCTCAAGATGACTCTGTGTGAATATGAAGTGGATGGGATGAAATCTCTAGGAGTAGTGCATTCAAATATGATGCCACAATTTGCATTAAAATCAATATTTTGATTCAAAATGGCCGACTTCCTGTTGGTGTTAGGGTATGTGTCCAAGAGACTTTTTGGTGCGTCTTGACATGATGAACATGTGTACCAAGTTTCGTTTCTCTATGTCAATCTGTCACGAGGGGCTCGCTTTTATTGATTTTGTAGGGGGCGCTAGAGAGCCATTTTGCCACGTCCATTTGTGCAAACCATAAAATATCAAAATTTTCGCCAGGTCTGGCTTGCATGCAAACTTTGGTGAGTTTCGAGGCACGTTCAGGGGGGCAAAAAGGCCGTCGTCGTGCAAGAAGAAAAAGAAGAATAATAATAATCATGGCAAAAACAATAGGGCTTCGCGCTGGTCAGCGCTCGGGCCCTAATTAAAACTGCAAGCAGTGATGAACGGGCCCTCGCGCCCCCATGCATGTCGGGCTGCGGCTCGGTCGCAGAATGTAGCATCACCAAGGTCTTATGTCTCAGCTGAGTTAATTTCAGGTGTAAATACTTAAGATTATGGGAGTAATTAGTCAACGAATGAAGCAAGTGACTTACTGTTGCCAGTAGGTGGCGCTATGACTGTCACTAAATATGAGACTGTACATGTGTTCAGACCAGGACACTGAACAAGCATATTAAATTTGGAAAAGCTCAGACCATGTGGAGTCAAGTTATAAGGGTTTTAAATTTCATGGCGAGACATCGAAATTCGCCACGTCACCACGGCAACCAGGAATGATGGACGAAAAAGCTTTTGATAACTTTTCATCTCTAATGTCTCAAGATGACTCTGTGTGAATTTGAAGTGGATGGGATAAAATCCCTAGGAGTAGTTCATTCAAATATGAGACCTGGAAATGACGAAAAAATTCACCAAAATTGAGCATTTTTCCAAGATGGCCGACTTCCTGTTGGACTTAAGGTATGGGTCCAAATGGCATTTTTGTGCGTCTGGAGATGATACATAAACCTACAGAATTTCATTCTTCTATGTCAATGGGGAAGGCTGAGGTTCAATTTTGAAATATTCAAGGGGGCGCTATTGAGCCATTTAGTCACGCCCATCCCATTGAAGTATATAGGATGTTAAATGACCACACTCCAGACGTGTGTGTTGAGTTTCGTTACAGTGGAGGCATCTTTTGCCTCTGAAAACTGTAATCGTATTTTCATGGCGTTGAATGCGTTGTCATGGCAACAGTATTTGATGATGGGTCACGAGTTGCAGAATGTAGCATCACCAAGGTCTTATGTCTCAGCTGAGTTAATTTCAGGTGTAAATACTTACGATTATGGGAGTAATCAGTGAAAGAATGAAGCAAGTGACTTCCTGTTGCCAGTAGGGGGCGCTATGACTGTCACTAAATATGAGACTGTACATTTGTTCAGACCGGGACACTGAACAAGCATATTAAATTTGGGAAAGCTCAGACCATGTGGAGTCAAGTTATGAGGGTTTGAAATTTCATGGCGAAGCATCGAAATTCGCCGCGTCACCACGGCAACCAGGAATGACGGGCGAAAAAGCTTTTGATAACTTTTCATCTCCAATATCTCAAGATGACTCTGTGTGAATTTGAAGTGGATGGGATGAAAACTCTAGGACTAGTTGGTTAAAGTACGAGCAGTGGAAAACGCCAAAATCGCACATATTTTTCAAAATGGCCGACTTCCTGTTGGAGTGACGTCATGGGCCCCACTGACTTTTTTGTGCGTCTGGACATGATGCATATATATACCAAATTTCGTTCATGTACGTCAATCTCTCACATTTTTATATTCAATAGGGGGCGCTATTGAGCCATTTTGCCACGCCCATTTCTGCAAACCATAAAATATCAAAATTTTCGCCGGGTCTGGCTTGCGTGCAAACGTTGGTGACTTTTCGAGCACGTTTAGGGGGGTAAAAAGGCCGTCGTTGTGCAAGAAAAAGAAAAATAATAATCATGGCAAAAACAATAGGGCTTCGCGCTGGTCAGCGCTCGGGCCCTAATTAAAACTGCAAGCAGTGATGAACGGGCCCTCGCGCCCCATGCACCGCCTTGTACGCGTATGTCGGTGCATGCTGCAGTCACATGGCAGACACAGCGGGCACGTAGAAGTCTTGGCACCGGGGCTTGTAATGAACACTGTGTGATGGGGCTAAGTCACATTGCATGTGTCCACTAGGTGGCGCTAGAGATCACCCACCAATTACATGTCATGTTGCAGTGTGTGATGTGGAGAACACATCCTGTAAATTTCATGTAAATCGGATAATGTTTGTCATATGAGGCTTACTTCCTGTGTCCAGTAGGCGACGCTGTGTATTTGACACAGTATTGATGCATAGATGTGTTCAGGGCGGGACCCTCTACATGCATGATGAATTTGGAGTAGACAGGACAATGTCTGTAGGAGTTATAAGGACTTCCTGCCTAATGGCGAAGCATCGAAATTGTCTGCACAGCCACGCCCAACAGGAAGAAGTCATCAAAAAGCTTTTGATAACTGGTGTTATGTCTTAGCTGAGTCAATTTCAGGTGTAAATACTTAAGATTACGAGAGTAATTAGTGAAAGAATGAAGCAAGTGACTTCCTGTTGCCAGTAGGTGGGGCTATGACTGTCACTAAATATGAGACTGTACATGTGTTCAGAGTAGGACCCTGAACAAGCATCTGAAATTTGGAAAAGCTCAGCCCATGTGGAGTCAAGTTATGAGGGTTTGGAATTTTATGGCGAGACATCGAAATTCGCCATGTCACCATGGCAACCAGGAATGAGGGAAGAAAAAGATTTTGATAACTTTTCATCTCCAATGTCTCAAGATGATTGTGTGTGAATTTGAAGAGGATGGGATGAAATCCCTAGGACTAGTTTGTTCAAATATGATGCCTGGAAATGACCAAAAAATGCACCAAAATTGAGCATTTTTCCCAAGATGGCCGACTTCCTGGTGGACTTTGGGTATGGGTCCAAATGGCGTTTTTGTGCGTCTGGAGATGATACATAAACCTAGCGAGTTTCATTCTTCTATGTCAATCAGGAAGGCTGAGGTTCAATTTTGAAATATTCAAGGGGGCGCTATTGAGCGATTTAGCCACGCCCATCCCATTGAAGTATATAGGATGTTTAATGAACCCACTCCAGACGTGTGTGTTGAGTTTCGTTACCGTGGAGGCATCCTTTGCCCCTGAAAACTATAATCGTATTTTCATGGTGTTGAATGTGTTGTCATGGCAACGGTATTTGATGATGGGTCATGAGTTGCAGAATGTAGCATCACCAAGGTCTTATGTCTCAGCTGAGTTAATTTCAGGTATAAATACTTAAGATTATGGGAGTAATCAGTGAAAGACTGAAGCAAGTGACTTCCTGTCGCCACTAGGTGGCGCTATGACTGTCACTAAATATGAGACTGTACATGTGTTCAGACCAGGACGCTGAACAAGCATATTAAATTTGGAAAAGCTCAGACCATGTGGAGTCAAGTTATGAGGGTTTGAAATTTCATGGCGAAGCATCGAAATTCGCCGCGTCACCACGGCAACCAGGAATCATGGGCGAAAAAGCTTTTGATAACTTTTCATCTCCAATATCTCAAGATGACTCTGTGTGAATTTGAAGTGGATGGGATGAAAACTCTAGGACTAGTTGGTTGAAGTATGAGGAGTGGAAAACGCCAAAATCGCACATATTTTTCAAAATGGCCGACTTCCTGTTGGAGTGACGTCATGGGCCCCACTGACTTTTTTGTGCGTCTGGACATGATACATATATATACCAAATTTCATTCATGTACGTCAATCTCTCACATTTTTATATTCAATAGGGGGCGCTATTGAGCCATTTTGCCACGCCCATTTCTGCAAACCATAAAATATCAAAATTTTCGCCGGGTCTGGCTTGCGTGCAAACTTTGGTGACTTTTCGAGCACGTCCAGGGGGGCAAAAAGGCCATTGTTGTGGGAGAAGAAGAAGAATAATCATGGCAAAAACAATAGGGCTTCGCGCTGGTCAGCGCTCGGGCCCTAATTAAAACTGCAAGCAGTGATGAACGGGCCCTCGCGCCCCCACGCATGTCGGGCTGCGGCTTGGTCGCAGAATGTAGCATCACCAAGGTCTTATGTCTCAGCTGAGTTAATTTCAGGTGTAAATACTTAAGATTATGGGAGTAATTAGTCAACGATTTAAGCAAGTGACTTACTGTTGCCAGTAGGTGGCGCAATGACTGTCACTAAATATGAGACTGTACATGTGTTCAGACCAGGATGCTGAACGAGTATCTGAAATTTGGAAAAGCTCAGAGCATGTGGAGTCAAGTTATAAGGGTTTGAAATGTCATGGCGAGGCATCGAAATTCGCCATGTCACCACGGCAACCAGGAATGACACACGAAAAAGCTTTTGATAACTTTTCATCTCCAATGTCTCAAGATGATTCTGTGTGAATTTGAAGAGGATGGGATGAAATCCCTAGGACTAGTTCGTTCAAATATGATGCGTGGAAATGACCAAAAAATGCACCAAAATTGAGCATTTTTCCCAAGATGGCCGACTTCCTGTTGGACTTAGGGTATGGGTCCAAATGCCGTTTTTGTGCGTCTGGAGATGATACATAAACCTACCGAATTTCATTCTTCTATGTCAATCGGGAAGGCTGAGGTTGAATTTTGAAATATTCAAGGGGGCGCTATTGAGCCGTTTAGTCACGCCCATCCCATTGAAGTATATAGGATGTTAAATGACCCCACTCCAGACGTGTGTGTTGAGTTTCGTTACCGTGAAGGCATCCTTTGCCTCTGAAAACTGTAATCGTATTTTCATGGCGTTGAATGCGTTGTCATGGCAACAGTATTTGATGATGGGTCATGAGTTGCAGAATGGAGCATCACCAAGGTCTTATGTCTCCGCTGAGTCAATTTCAGGTGGAAATACTTAAGATTATGGGAATAATTAATGAACAAATGACGCAAGTGACTTCCTGTTGCCAGTAGGTGGCGCTATGACTGTCACTAAATATGAGACTGTACATGTGTTCAGTCCAGGACGCTGAACAAGCATCTGAAATTTGGAAAAGCTGAGACCATGTGGAGTCAAGTTATAAGGGTTTGAAATTTCATGGCGAAGCATCGAAATTCGCCGCGTCACCACGGCAACCAGGAATGACGGGGGAAAAAGCTTTTGATAACTTTTCATCTCCAATGTCTCAAGATGACTCTGTGTGAATTTGAAGTGGATGGGATGAAATCTCTAGGACTAGTTCGCTCAAATATGATGCCAGATTCAGCATTAAAATCAATATTTTGATTCAAAATGGCCGACTTCCTGTTGGTGTTAGGGTATGTGTCCAAGAGACTTTTTGGTGTGTCTTGACATGTTGAACATGTGTACCAAGTTTCGTTTCTCTATGTCAATCTGTCACGAGGGGCTCGCTTTTATTGATTTTGTAGGGGGCGCTAGAGAGCCATTTTTCCACGCCCATTTCTGCAAACCATAAAATATCAAAATTTTCGCCGGGTCTGGCTTGCGTGCAAACTTTGGTGACTTTTAAGGCACGTTCAGGGGGGCAAAAAGGCCATCGTTGTGCAAGAAGAAAAAGATGAAGAAGAATAATAATCAGGACAGATACAATAGGGCTTCGCGCTGGTCAGCGCTCGGGCCCTAATAATAATCTTGACGATTACAATAGGGCCTTCGCACTGTAGTGCTTGGGCCCTAATTAAAACTGCAAGCAGTGATGAACGGGCCCTCGCGCCCCCATGCACCGCCTCATACGCGCATGCCGGTGCGTGCTGCAGTCACACGGCAGACACAGCGGGCATGTAGACGTCTTGGCACCCAGGCTCGTAATGAATGTTGTGTGATGGGGCTAAGTCACATTGCATGTGTCCACTAGGTGGCGCTAGAGATCACCCACCAATTACATGTCATGTTGCAGTGTGTGATGTGGAGAACACATCCTGTAAATTTCATGTAAATCGGATAATGTTTGTCATGTGAGGCTGACTTCCTGTGTCCAGTAGGTGGCGCTGTGTATTTGACGCAGTATTGATGCATAGATGTGTTCAGGGCGGGACCCTCTACATGTGTGAGCAATTTGGTGTAGACGGGACAATGTCTGTAGGAGTTATAAGGACTTCCTGCTTCATGGCGAAGCATCGACATTGTTTGCACAGCCACGCCCAACAGGAAGAAGTTATAAAAAAGCTTTTGATAACTTGTCATCTCCAATGTCTCAAGATGACTCTGTGCGAATGTGAAGTGGATGGGATGGAATCTCTAGGACTAGAGCGTTCAAATATGAGGCGTGGAAATGACCAAAACACTCACCAAAATTGAGCATTTTTCCCAAGATGGCCGACTTACTGTTGGTCTTAGGGTATGGGTCCAAATGGCGTTTTTGTGCGTCTGGAGATGATACATAAACCTACCGAATTTCATTCTTCTATGTCAATCGGGAAGGCTGAGGTTCAATTTTGAAATATTCAAGGGGGCGCTATTGAGCCATTTAGTCAAAGCCATCCCATTGAAGTATATAGGATGTTAAATGACCACACTCCAGACGTGTGTGTTGAGTTTTGTTACCATGGAGGCATCCTTTGCCCCTGAAAAGTGTAATCGTATTTCATGGCGTTGAATGCGTTGTCATGGCAACAGTATTTGATGATGGGTCACGAGTTGCAGAATGTAGCATCACCAAGGTCTTATGTCTCAGCTGAGTCAATTTCAGGTGTAAATACTTAAGATTATGGGAGTAATTAGTGAAAGAATGAAGCAAGTGACTTCCTGTTGCCAGTAGGGGGCGCTATGACTGTCACTAAATATGAGACTGCACATGTGTTCAGATTGGGACACTGAACGAGCAAAGTAAATTTGGAAAAGCTCAGACCATGTGGAGTCAAGTTATGAGGGTTTGAATTTTCATGGCGAAGGATCGAAATTCGCCACGTCACCACGGCAACCAGGAATGACGAGGGAAAAAGCTTTTGATAACTTGTCATCTCCAATGTCTCAAGATGATCCTGTGTGAATTTGAAGTAGATGGGATGAAGATTATGGGAGTAATTAGTGAAAGAATGAAGCAAGTGACTTCCTGTTGCCAGTAGGGGGCGCTATGACTGTCACTAAATATGAGACTGTACATGTGTTCAGACCAGGACGCTGAACAAGCATCTGAAGTTTGGAAAAGCTCAGACAATGTGGAGTCAAGTTATGAGGGTTTGAAATTTCATGGCGAAGGATCGAAACTCGCCGCGTCACCACGGCAACCAGGAATGACGGGGGAAAAACCTTTTGATAGCTTTTCATCTCCAATGTCTCAAGATGACTCTGTGTGAATTTGAAGTGGATGGGAAGAAAACTCTAGGAGTAGTGCATTCAAATATGATGCCACAATTTGCATTAAAATCAATATTTTGATTCAAAATGGCCGACTTCCTGTTGGTGTTAGGGTATGTGTCCAAGAGACTTTTTGGTGCGTCTTGACATATTGAACATGTGTACCAAGTTTCGTTTCTCTATGTCAATCTGTCACGAGGGGCTCGCTTTTATTGATTTTGTAGGGGGCGCTAGAGAGCCATTTTGTCACGCCCATTTGTGCAAACCATAAAATATCGAAATTTTCGCCAGGTCTGGCTTGCGTGCAAACTTTGGTGAGTATCGGGGCACGTTCAGGGGGGCAAAAAGGCCGTCGTCGTGCAAGAAAAAGAAAAATAATAATAATAATTAAAACTGCAAGCAGTGATGAACGGGCCCTCGCGCCCCCATGCACCGCCCCGTACGCGCATGACGGTGCATGCTGCAGTTACACGGCAGACACAGCGAGCACGTAGACGTCTTGGCACCTGGGCTTGTAATGAACATTGTGTGATGGGGCTAAGTCACATTGCATGTGTCCACTAGGTGGCGCTAGAGATCACCCACCAATTATATGTCATGTTGCAGTGTATGATGTGGAGAACACATCCTGTAAATTTCATGTAAATTGGATAATGTTTGTCATATGAGGTTGACTTCCTGTATCCAGTAGGTGGCGCTATGTATTTGACACAGTATTGATGCATAGACGTGTTCAGGGCGGGACCCTCTACATGCATGATGAATTTGGTGTAGATGGGACAATGTCTGTAGGAGTTATAAAGACTTCCTGCTTCATGGCGAAGCATCGAAATTGTCCGCACAGCCACGCCCAACAGGAAGAAGTCATAAAAAAGATTTTGATAACTGGCGTTATGTCTTAGCTGAGTCAATTTCAGGTGTAAATACTTGAGATCATGGGAGTAATTAGTGAACGAATGAAGCAAGTCACTTCCTGTCGCCACTAGGGGGCGCTATGACTGTCACTAAATATGAGGGTGTACATGTGTTCAGAGCAGGACCCTGAACAAGCATATTAAATTTGGTAAAGCTCAGACCATGTGGAGTCAAGTTATGAGGGTTTGAAATTTCATGGCGAAGCATCGAAATTCGCCGCGTTACCACGGCAACCAGGAATGACGGGGGAAAAAGCTTTTGATAAATCTTCATCTCCATTGTCTCAAGATGATTGTGTGTGAATTTGAAGTGGATGGGATGAAATCTCTAGGACTAGTTTGTTCAAATATGATGGCAAATTCGGCATTAAAATCAATATTTTGATTCAAAATGGCCGACTTCCTGTTGGTGTTAGGGTATGTGTCCAAGAGACTTTTTCGTGCGTCTTGACATGATGAACATGTGTACCGAATTTCGTTACTGTATGTCAATCTGTGGCGAGGGGCTCGATTTTATTGATTTTGCAGGGGGCGCTAAAGAGCCATTTTGCCTCGCCCATTTATGCAAACCACAAAATATCAAATTTTTCGCCGGGTCTGGCTTGCATGCAAACTTTGGTGACTTTTAAGGCACGTTTAGGGGGACAAAAAGGCCGTTACTTTGTCAGAAGAAAAAAAAAATGAATAATCCGGACAGATACAATAGGGCTTCGCGCTTGTCAGCGCTCGGGCCCTAATTAAAACTGCAAGCAGTGATGAACGGGCCCTCGCGCCCCCATGCACCGCCTTGTACGCGCATGTCGGTGCATGCTGCAGTCACATGGCCGACACAGTGGGCACGTAGACGTCTTGGCACCGGGGCTCGTAATGAACACTGTGTGATGGGGCTAAGTCACATTGCATGTGTCCACTAGGTGGCGCTAGAGATCACCCACCAATAACATGTCATGTTGCAGTGTATGATGTGGAGAACACATCCTGTAAATTTCATGGAAATCGGATAATGTTTGTGATATGAGGCAGACTTCCTGTGTCCAGTAGGTGGCGCTGTGTATATGAAGCAGTATTGATGCATAGATGTGTTCAGGGCGGGACCCTCTACATGTGTGATCAATTTGGTGTAGGTGAGACAATGTCTGTAGGAGTTATAAGGACTTACTGCTTTATGGCGAAGCATCGAAATTGTTTGCACAGCCACACCCAACAGGAAGAAGTCATAAAAAAGCTTTTGATAACTTGTCATCTCCAATGTCTCAAGATGACTCTGTGTGAATTTGAAGTGGATGGGATGAAATCTCTAGGACTAGTGCGTTAAAATATGAGGCCTGGAAATGACCAAAAAACTCACCAAAATTGAGCATTTTTCCCAAGATGGCCGACTTCCTGTTGGACTTAGGGTATGGGTCCAAATGGCGTTTTTGTGCGTCTGGAGATGATACATAAACGTACCAAGTTTCATTCTTCCATGTCAATCGGGAAGGCTGAGGTTCAATTTTGAAATATTCAAGGGGGCGCTATTGAGCCATTTAGTCACGCCCATCCCATTGAAGTATATAGGATGTGAAATGACCCTACTCAAGACCTGTGTGTTGAGTTTCGTTACCGTGGAGGCATCTGTTGCCTCTGAAAACTGTAATCGTATTTCATGGCGTTAAATGTGTTGTCATGGCAACAGTATTTGATGATGGGTCACGAGTTGCAGAATGTAGCATCACCAAGGTCTTATGTCTCAGCTGAGTTAATTTCAGGTGTAAATACTTAAGATTATGGGAGTAATTAGTGAAAGAATGAAGCAAGTGACTTCCTGTTGCCAGTAGGGGGCGCTATGACTGCCACTAAATATGAGACTGTACATGTGTTCAGACGGGGACGCTGTACAAGCATATTAAATTTGGAAAAGCTCAGACCATGTGGAGTCAAGTTATGAGGGTTTGAAATTTCATGGCGAAGGATCGAAATTCGCCGCGTCACCACGGCAACCAGGAATGACGGGGGAAAAAGCTTTTGATAACTTTTCATCTCCAATGTCTCAAGATGACTCTGTGTGAATTTGAAGTGAATGGGATGAAGATTATGGGAGTAATTAGTGAAAGAATGAAGCAAGTGACTTCCTGTTGCCAGTAGGGGGCACTATGACTGCCACTAAATATGAGACTGTACATGTGTTCAGAGCGGGACGCTGAACAAGCATCTGAAATTTGGTAAAGCTCAGACCATGTGGAGTGAAGTTATGAGGGTTTGAAATTTCATGGCGAAGGATCGAAATTCGCCGCGTCACCACGGCAACCAGGAATGACGGAGGAAAAAGCTTTTGATAACTTTTCATCTCCAATGTCTCAAGATGACTCTGTGTGAATTTGAAGTGGATGGGAAGAAAACTGTAGGAGTAGTGCGTTCAAATATGATGCCACAATTTGCATTAAAATCAATATTTTGATTCAAAATGGCCGACTTCCTGTTGGTGTTAGGGTATGTGTCCAAGAGACTTTTTGGTGCGTCTTGACATGTTGAACATGTATACCAAGTTTCGTTTCTCTATGTCAATCTGTCACGAGGGGCTCGCTTTTATTGATTTTGTAGGGGGCGCTAGAGAGCCATTTTGGCACGCCCATTTGTGCAAACCATAAAATATCGAAATTTTCGCCAGGTCTGGCTTGCGTGCACACTTTGGTGAGTTTCGGGGCACGTTCAGGGGGGCAAAAAGGCCGTCGTCGTGCAAGAAGAAAAAGAAGAATAATTAAAACTGCAAGCAGTGATGAACGGGCCCTCGCGCCCCCATGCACCGCCTCATACGCGCATGCCTGTGCGTGCTGCAGTCACACGGCAGACACAGCGGGCATGTAGACGTCTTGGCACCCGGGCTCGTAATGAATGTTGTGTGATGGGGCTAAGTCACATTGCATGTGTCCACTAGGTGGCGCTAGAGATCACCCACCAATTACATGTCATGTTGCAGTATATGATGTGGAGAACACACCCTGTAAATTTCATGTAAATCGGATAATGTTTGTCATGTGAGGCTGACTTCCTGTGTCCAGTAGGTGGCGCTGTGTATTTGACGCAGTATTGATGCATAGATGTGTTCAGGGCGGGACCCTCTACATGTGTGATCAATTTGGTGTAGACGGGACAATGTCTGTAGGAGTTATAAGGACTTCCTGCTTCATGGCGAAGCATCAACATTGTTTGCACAGCCACGCCCAAAAGGAAGAAGTCATAAAAAAGCTTTTGATAACTTGTCATCCCCAATGTCTCAAGTTGACTCTGTGCGAATGTGAAGTGGATGGGATGAAATCTCTAGGACTAGTTTGTTCAAATATGAGGCGTGGAAATGACCAAAACACTCACCAAAATTGAGCATTTTTCCCAAGATGGCCGACTTCCTGTTGGACTTAGGGTATGGGTCCAAATGCCGTTTTTGTGCGTCTGGAGATGATACATAAACCTACTGAATTTCATCCTTCTATGTCAATGGGGAAGTCTGAGGTTCAATTTTGAAATATTCAAGGGGGCGCTATTGAGCCATTTAGTCACGGCCATCCCATTGAAGTATATAGGATGTTAAATGACCCCACTCCAGACGTGTGTGTTGAGTTTCGTTACCGTGCAGGCATCCTTTGCCCCTGAAAAGTGTAATCGTATGTCATGGCGTTGAATGCATTGTCATGGCAACAGTATTTGTTGATGGGTCACGACTTGCAGAATGTAGCATCACCAAGGTCTTATGTCTCAGCTGAGTCAATTTCAGGTGTAAATACTTAAGATTATGGGAGTAATTAGTCAACGAATGAAGCAAGTGACTTCCTGTTGCCAGTAGGTGGCGCTATGACTGTCACTAAATATGAGACTGTACATGTGTTCAGACCAGGACGCTAAACGAGCATCTGAAATTTGGAAAAGCTCAGAGCATGTGGAGTCAAGTTATAAGGGTTTTAAATTTCATGGCGAGACATCGAAATTCGCCACGTCACCACGGCAACCAGGAATGATGGACGAAAAAGCTTTTGATAACTTTTCATCTCCAATGTCTCAAGATGACTCTGTGTGAATTTGAAGTGGATGGGATGAAATCTCTAGGACTAGTTCATTCAAATATGAGACCTGGAAATGACCAAAAAATTCACCAAAATTGAGCATTTTTCCAAGATGGCCGACTTCCTGTTGGACTTAAGGTATGGGTCCAAATGGCATTTTTGTGCGTCTGGAGATGATACATAAACCTACAGAATTTCATTCTTCTATGTCAATTGGGAAGGCTGAGGTTCAATTTTGAAACATTCAAGGGGGCGCTATTGAGCCATTTAGTCACGCCCATCCCATTGAAGTATATAGGATGTTAAATGAACCCACTCCAGACGTGTGTGTTGAGTTTCGTTACAGTGGAGGCATCTTTTGCCCCTGAAAACTGTAATCGTATTTTCATGGCGTTGAATGCGTTGTCATGGCAACAGTATTTGATGATGGGTCACGAGTTGCAGAATGTAGCATCACCAAGGTCTTATGTCTCAGCTGAGTTAATTTCAGGTGTAAATACTTAAGATTATGGGAGTAATCAGTGAAAGAATGAAGCAAGTGACTTCCTGTTGCCAGTAGGGGGCGCTATGACTGTCACTAAATATGAGACTGTACATGTGTTCAGACCAGGACACTGAACAAGCATATTAAATTTGGAAAAGCTCAGACCATTTGGAGTCATGTTATGAGGGTTTGAAATTTCATGGCGAAGCATCGAAATTCGCCGCGTCACCACGGCAAGCAGGAATCATGGGCGAAAAAGCTTTTGATAACTTTTCATCTCCAATATCTCAAGATGACTCTGTGTGAATTTGAAGTGGATGGGATGAAAACTCTAGGACTAGTTGGTTAAAGTACGAGCAGTGGAAAACGCCAAAATCGCACATATTTTTCAAAATGGCCGACTTCCTGTTGGAGTGACGTCATGGGCCCCACTGACTTTTTTGTGCGTCTGGACATGATGCATATATATACCAAATTTCGTTCATGTACGTCAATCTCTCACATTTTTATATTCAATAGGGGGCGCTATTGAGCCATTTTGCCACGCCCATTTCTGCAAACCATAAAATATCAAAATTTTCGCCGGGTCTGGCTTGCGTGCAAACTTTGGTGACTTTTCGAGCACGTTCAGGGGGGCAAAAAGCCCGTTGTTTTGGGAGAAGAAGAAGAATAATCATGGCAAAAACAATAGGGCTTCGCGCTGGTCAGCGCTCGGGCCCTAATTAAAACTGCAAGCAGTGATGAACGGGCCCTCGCGCCCCCACGCATGTCGGGCTGCGGCTCGGTCGCAGAATGTAGCATCACCAAGGTCTTATGGCTCAGCTGAGTTAATTTCAGGTGTAAATACTTAAGATTATGGGAGTAATTAGTCAACGAATGAAGCAAGTGACTTCCTGTTGCCAGTAGGTGGCGCTATGACTGTCACTAAATATGAGACTGTACATGTGTTCAGAGCAGGACACTGAACAAGCATATTAAATTTGGTAAAGCTCAGACCATGTGGAGTCAAGTTATGAGGGTTTGAAATGTCATGGCGAAGCATCGAAATTCGCCGCGTCACCACGGCAACCAGGAATGACGGGGGAAAAAGCTTTTGATAAATTTTCATCTCCAATGTCTCAACATGACTCTGTGTGAATTTGAAGTGGATGGGATGAAAACTCTAGGAGTAGTTTGTTCAAATATGATGCCACAATCTGCATTAAAATCAATATTTTGATACAAAATGGCCGACTTCCTGTTGGAGTGACGTCATGGGCACCCAATGTTTTTTGTGCGTCTTGACATGATGAACATGTGTACCAAGTTTCGTTTCTCTATGTCAATCTGTGGCGAGGGGATGGAATTTTTTCATTTCTCAAGGGGGCGCTACAGAGCCATTTTGCCACGCCCATTTACAAAAACCATAAAATATCAAATTTTTCGCCAAGGCTGGCTTGTTTTCGTGAATTTGGAAAAGCTCAGACCATGTGGAGTCAAGTTATGAGGGTTTGAAATTTCATGGCGAGGCATCGAAATTCGCCGCGTCACCACGGCAACCAGGAATGACAGGCGAAAAAGATTTTGATAACTTTTCATCTCCAATGTCTCAAGATGACTCTGTGTGAATTTGAAGTGGATGGGATGAAATCTCTAGGACTAGTTCGCTCAAATATGTGGCCTTGAAATCATCAAAAAACTCAACATAATTGAGCATTTTTCCAAGATGGCCGACTTCCTGTTGGACTTAGGGTATGGGTCCAAATGGCGTTTTTGTGCGCCTGGAGATGATACATAAACCTACCGAGTTTCATTCTTCTATGTCAATCGGGAAGGCGGAGGTTCAATTTTGAAATATTCAAGGGGGCGCTATCGAGCCGTTTAGTCACGCCCATCCCATTGAAGTACATAGGATGTTAAATGAAGCCACTCCAGACGTGTGTGTTGAGTTTCGTTACCGTGGAGGCATCCTTTGCCCCTGAAAACTGTAATCGTATTTTCATGGCGTTGAATGCATTGTCATGGCAACAGTATTTGATGATAGGTCACGAGTTGCAGAATGTGGCATCACCAAGGTCTTATGTCTCAGCTGAGTCAATTTCAGGTGGAAATACTTAAGATTATGGGAGTAATTAATGAACAAATGACGCAAGTGACTTCCTGTTGCCAGTAGGTGGCGCTATGACTGTCACTAAATATGAGACTGTACATGTGTTCAGACCAGGATGCTGAACAAGCATATTAAATTTGGAAAAGCTCAGACCATGTGGAGTCAAGTTATGAGGGTTTGAAATTTCATGGCGAAGCATCGAAATTCGCCGCTTCACCACAGCAACCAGGAATGACGGGGGAAAAAGCTTTTGATAACTTTTCATCTCCAATGTCTCAAGATGATTCTGTGTGAATTGGAAGAGGATGGGATGAAATCCCTAGGACTAGTTAGTTCAAATATGATGCGTGGAAATGACCAAAAAATGCACCAAAATTGAATATTTTTCCCAAGATGGCCGACTTCCTGTTGGACTTAGGGTATGGGTCCAAATGGCGTTTTTGTGCGTCTGGAGATGATACATAAACGTACCAAGTTTCATTCTTCCATGTCAATGGGGAAGGCTGAGGTTAAATTTTGAAATATTCAAGGGGGCGCTATTGAGCCGTTTAGTCACGCCCATCCCATTGAAGTATATAGGATGTTAAATGACCACACTCCAGACGTGTGTGTTGAGTTTCATGACCGTGGAGGCATCCTTTGCCTCTGAAAACTGTAATCGTATTTTCATGGCGTTGAATGCGTTGTCATGGCAACAGTATTTGATGATGGGTCATGAGTTGCAGAATGTAGCATCACCAAGGTCTTATGTCTCCGCTGAGTCAATTTCAGGTGGAAATACTTAAGATTATGGAAATAAATAATGAACAAATGACGCAAGTGACTTCCTGTTGCCAGTAGGTGGCGCTATGACTGTCACTAAATATGAGACTGTACATGTGTTCAGTCCAGGACGCTGAACAAGCATCTGAAATTTGGAAAAGCTGAGACCATGTGGAGTCAAGTTATGAGGGTTTGAAATTTCATGGCGAAGCATCGAAATTCGCCGCGTCACCACGGCAACCAGGAATGACGGGGGAAAAAGCTTTTGATAACTTTTCATCTCCAATGTCTCAAGATGACTCTGTGTGAATTTGAAGTGGATGGGATGAAATCTCTAGGACTAGTTCGCTCAAATATGATGCCAGATTCAGCATTAAAATCAATATTTTGATTCAAAATGGCCGACTTCCTGTTGGTGTTAGGGTATGTGTCCAAGAGACTTTTTGGTGCGTCTTGACATGTTGAACATGTGTACCAAGTTTCGTTTCTCTATGTCAATCTGTCACGAGGGGCTCGCTTTTATTGATTTTGTAGGGGGCGCTAGAGAGCCATTTTTCCACGCCCATTTCTGCAAACCATAAAATATCAAAATTTTCGCCGGGTCTGGCTTGCGTGCAAACTTTGGTGACTTTTAAGGCACGTTCAGGGGGGCAAAAAGGCTGTCGTTGTGCAAGAAGAAAAAGATGAAGAAGAATAATAATCAGGACAGATACAATAGGGCTTCGCGCTGGTCAGCGCTCGGGCCCTAATAATCTTGACAGATACAATAGGGCTTCGCGCTGGTCAGCGCTCGGGCCCTAATAATCATGGCAAAAACAATAGGGCTTCGCGCTGGTCAGCGCTCGGGCCCTAATTAAAACTGCAAGCAGTGATGAACGGGCCCTCGCGCCCCCACGTACCACCCCGTACGCGCATGTCGGTGCGTGCTGCAGTCATACGGCAGACACAGCGGGCAAGTAGAAGTCTTGGCACCTGGGCTTGTAATGAATGTTGTGTGATGGGGCAAAGTCACATTGCATGTGTCCACTAGGTGGCGCTAGAGATCACCCACCAATTATATGTCATGTTGCAGTGTATGATGTGGAGAACACATCCTGTAAATTTCATGTAAATCGGATAATGTTTGTCATATGAGGCTGACTTCCTGTGTCCAGTAGGTGGCGCTGTGTATTTGACACAGTATTGATACATAGATGTGTTCAGGGCGGGACCCTCTTCATGTTTGATCAATTTGGTGTAGACAGGACAATGTCTGTAGGAGTTATAAGGACTTCCTGCTTTATGGCGAAGCATCGAAATTGTTTGCACAGCCACGCCCAACAGGAAGAAGTCATAAAAAAGCTTTTGATAACTTGTCATCTCCAATGTCTCAAGATGACTCTGTGTGAATTTGAAGTGGATGGGATGAAATCTCTAGGACTAGTGCGTTCAAATATGAGGCCGGGAAATGACCAAAACACTCACCAAAATTGAGCATTTTTCCCAAGATGGCCGACTTCCTGTTGGACTTAGGGTATGGGTCCAAATGGCGTTTTTGTGCGTCTGGAGATGATACATAAACCTACCGAATTTCATTCTTCTATGTCAATGGGGAAGTCTGAGGTTCAATTTTGAAATATTCAAGGGGGCGCTATTGAGCCATTTAGTCACGGCCATCCCATTGAAGTATATAGGATGTTAAATGACCACACTCCAGACGTGTGTGTTGAGTTTCGTTACAGTGGAGGCATCCTTTGCCCCTGAAAAGTGTAATCGTATTTCATGGCGTTGAATGCGTTGTCATGGCAACAGTATTTGATGATGGGTCACGAGTTGCAGAATGTAGCATTACCAAGGTGTTATGTCTCAGCTGAGTCAATTTCAGGTGTAAATACTTAAGATTATGGGAGTAATTAGTGAAAGAATGAAGCAAGTGACTTCCTGTTGCCAGTAGGGGGCGCTATGACTGTCACAAAATATGAGACTGCACATGTGTTCAGACCAGGACGCTGAACGAGCAAAGTAAATTTGGAAAAGCTCAGACCATGTGGAGTCAAGTTATGAGGGTTTGAATTTTCATGGCGAAGGATCGAAATTCGCCGCGTCACCACGGCAACCAGGAATGACGAGGGAAAAAGCTTTTGATAACTTGTCATCTCCAATGTCTCAAGATGATCCTGTGTGAATTTGAAGTGGATGGGATGAAAATTATGGGAGTAATTAGTGAAAGAATGAAGCATGTGACTTCCTATTGCCAGTAGGGGGCGCTATGACTGTCACTAAATATGAGACTGTACATGTGTTCAGACCAGGACCCTGAACAGGCATCTGAAATTTGGTAAAGCTCAGACCATGTGGAGTCAAGTTATGAGGGTTTGAAATTTCATGGCGAAGGATCGAAATTCGCCGCGTCACCACGGCAACCAGGAATGACGGGGGAAAAAAGCTTTTGATAACTTTTCATCTCCAATGTCTCAAGATGACTCTGTGTGAATATGAAGTGGATGGGAAGAAAACTGTAGGAGTAGTGCGTTCAAATATGATGCCACAATTTGCATTAAAATCAATATTTAGATTCAAAATGGCCGACTTCCTGTTGGTGTTAGGGTATGTGTCCAAGAGACTTTTTGGTGCGTCTTGACATGTTGAACATGTGTACCAAGTTTCGTTTCTCTATGTCAATCTGTCACGAGGGGCTCGCTTTTATTGATTTTGTAGGGGGCGCTAGAGAGCCATTTTGGCACGCCCATTTGTGCAAACCATAAAATATCAAAATTTTCGCCGGGTCTGGCTTGCGTGCAAACTTTGGTGAGTATCGGGGCACGTTCAGGGGGGCAAAAAGGCCGTCGTCGTGCAAGAAAAAGAAAAATAATAATAATAATAATAATTAAAACTGCAAGCAGTGATGAACGGGCCCTCGCGCCCCCACGCATGTCGGGCTGCGGCTCGGTCGGAGAATGTAGCATCACCAAGGTCTTATGTCTCAGCTGTGTCAATTTCAGGTGTAAATACTGATGATTATGGCAGTAATTAGTCAACGAATGAAGCAAGTGACTTCCTGTTGCCAGTAGGTGGCGCTATGACTGTCACTAAATATGAGACTGTACATGTGTTCAGACCAGGACGCTGAACAAGCATACTAAATTTGGAAAAGCTCAGACCATGTGGAGTCAAGTAATGAGGGTTTGAAATTTCATGGCGAAGCATCGAAATTCGCCGCTTCACCACTGCAACCAGGAATGGCGAGGGAAAAAGCTTTTGATAAGTTGTCATCTCCAATGTCTCAAGATGACTCTGTGTGAATTTGAAGTGGATGGGATGAAATCCCTAGGACTAGTGTGTTCAAATATGAGGCCTGGAAATGACCAAAAAATGCACCAAAATTGAGCATTTTTCCCAAGATGGCGGACTTCCTGTTGGACTTAGGGTATGGGTCCAAATGGCGTTTTTGTGCGTCTGGAGATGATACATAAACCTACCGAGTTTCATTGTTCTATGTCAATCGGGAAGGCTGAGGTTCAATTTTGAAATATTCAAGGGGGCGCTATTGAGCCATTTAGTCACGCCCATCCCAATGAAGTATATAGGATGTTAAATGACCCCACTCCAGACGTGTGTGTTGAGTTTCGTTACCGTGGAGGCATCCTTTGCCTCTGAAAACTGTAATCGTATTTTCATGGCGTTGAATGCGTTGTCATGGCAACAGTATTTGATGATTGGTCATGAGTTACAGAATGTAGTATCACCAAGGTCTTATGTCTCAGCTGAGTAAATTTGAGGTGGAAATACTTAAGATTATGGGAGTAATTAATGAACAAATGACGCAAGTGACTTCCTGTTGCCAGTAGGTGGCGCTATGACTGTCACTAAATATGAGACTGTACATGTGTTCAGACCGGGACGCTGAACAAGCATCTGAAATTTGGTAAAGCTCAGACCATGTGGAATCAAGTTATGAGGGTTTGAAATTTCATGGCGAAGGATCGAAATTCGCCGCGTCACCACGGCAACCAGGAATGACGGGGGAAAAAGCTTTTGATAACATTTCATCTCCAATGTCTCAAGATGACTCTGTGTGAATTTGAAGTGGATGGGAAGAAAACTGTAGGAGTAGTGCGTTCAAATATGATGCCACAATTTGCATTAAAATCAATATTTAGATTCAAAATGGCCGACTTCCTGTTGGTGTTAGGGTATGTGTCCAAGAGACTTTTTGGTGCGTCTTGACATGATGAACATGTGTACCAAGTTTCGTTTCTCTATGTCAATCTGTCACGAGGGGCTCGCTTTTATTGATTTTGTAGGGGGCGCTAGAGAGCCATTTTGGCACGCCCATTTGTGCAAACCATAAAATATCAAAATTTTCGCCGGGTCTGGCTTGCGTGCAAACTTTGGTGACTTTTAAGGCACGTTCAGGGGGGCAAAAAGGCCGTCGTCGTGCAAGAAGAAAAAGAAGAATAATAATAATCATGGCAAAAACAATAGGGCTTCGCGCTGGTCAGCGCTCGGGCCCTAATAATCTTGACAGATACAATAGGGCTTCGCGCTGGTCAGCGCTCGGGCCCTAATAATAATCATGGCAAAAACAATAGGGCTTCGCGCTGGTCAGCGCTCGGGCCCTAATAATAATAATCATGGCAAAAACAATAGGGCTTCGCGCTGGTCAGCGCTCGGGCCCTAATAATTAAAGCTGCAAGCAGCGATGATCGGGCCCAAGCCCCCCCACGTACCGCCCCGTACGCGCATGTCGGTGCGTGCTGCAGTTACACGGCAGACACAGTGGGCACGTAGACGTCTTGGCACCCGGGCTCGTATTGAACGTTGTGTGATGGGGCTAAGTCACATTGCATGTGTCCACTAGGTGGCGCTACAGATCACCCACCAATTATATGTGTTGTTGCAGTGTGTGATGTGGAGAACACATCCTGTAAATTTCATGTAAATCGGATAATGTTTGTCATATGAGGCTGACTTCCTGTGTCCAGTAGGTGGCGCTGTGTATGTGAAGCAGTATTGATGCATAGATGTGTTCAGGGCGGGACCCTCTACATGTGTGATCAATTTGGTGTAGGTGGGACAATGTCTGTAGGAGTTATAACGACTTCCTGCTTCATGGCGAAGCATCGAAATTGTTTGCACAGCCACGCCCAACAGGAAGAAGTCATAAAAAAGCTTTTGATAACTTGTCATCTCCAATGTCTCAAGATGACTCTGTGCGAATGTGAAGTGGATGGGATGGAATCTCTAGGACTAGTTTGTTCAAATATGATGCGTGGAAATGACCAAAAAACTCACCAAAATATAGCATTTTTCCCAAAATGGCCGACTTCCTGTTGGACTTAGGGTATGGGTCCAAATGGCGTTTTTGTGCGTCTGGAGATGATACATTACCCTACCGAGTTTCATTCTTCTATGTCAAACGGGAAGGCTGAGGTTCAATTTTGAAATATTCAAGGGGGCGCTATTGAGCCGTTTAGTCACGCCCATCCCATTGAAGTATATAGGATGTCAAATGAACCCACTCCAGACGTGTGTGTTGAGTTTCGTTACCGTGGAGGCATCCTTTGCCCCTGAAAACTGTAATCGTACTTTCATGGCGTTGAATGTGTTGTTATGGCAACGGTATTTGATGATGGGTCATGAGTTGCAGAATGTAGCATCACCAAGGTCTTATGTCTCAGCTGAGTTAATTTGAGGTATAAATACTTAAGATTATGGGAGTAATCAGTGAAAGACTGAAGCAAGTGACTTCCTGTTGCCAGTAGGTGGCGCTATGACTGTCACTAAATATGAGACTGTACATGTGTTCAGACCGGGACAGTGAACAAGCATATTAAATTTGGAAAAGCTCAGACCATGTGGAGTCAAGTTATGAGGGTTTGAAATTTCATGGCGAAGGATCGAATGGTGAAGGAAATTGTCGGCGCCGCCACGGCCAAACCGGATCCCTAATCAGAAAGTTTTTGATAACTTTTCATCTCCAATGTCTCAAGATGTTTCTGAGTGAATTTGAAGTCGGTCGGATTAAATCCCTAGGACAAGTTCGTTAAAGTACGAGGCGTGGAAATCGCCAAAATCACACATATTTTTCAAAATGGCCGACTTCCTGTTGGAGTGACGTCATGGGCCCCCCAGACTTTTTTGTGCGTCTGGACATGATACACATATATACCAAATTTCGTTCATGTACGTCAATCTTTCACATTTTTATATTCAATAGGGGGCGCTATTGAGCCATTTTACGACAGCCATTTTGGCAGACCATAAAATATGAAATTTTTCGCCGGGTCTGATGTACGTTTAAATTTTGGTGACTTTTCGGGCACGTTTAGGGGGTCAAAAAGGCGTTTGTTTTGACAGAACGAGAATAATAATTAAAACTGCAAGCAGTGATGAACGGGCCCTCGCGCCCCCATGCACCGCGCCGTACGCGCATGCCGGTGCATGCAGCAGTCACACGGTAGACACAGCGGGCACGTAGGTGTCTTGGCACCCGGGCTCGTAATGAACGTTGTGTGATGGGGCTAAGTCACATTGCATGTGTCCACTAGGTGGCGCTAGAGATCACCCACCAATTATATGTCATGTTGCAGTGTGTGATGTGGAGAACACAGCCTGTAAATTTCATGTAAATAGGATAATGTTTGTCATGTTAGGCTGACTTCCTGTGTCCAGTAGGTGGCGCTGTGTATATGAAGCAGTATTGATGGATAGATGTGTTCAGGGCGGGACCCTCTACATGTGTGATCAATTTGGTGTAGGTGGGACAATGTCTGTAGGAGTTATAAGGACTTCCTGCTTTATGGCGAAGCATCGAAATTGTTTGCACAGCCACGCCCAACAGGAAGAAGTCATAAAAAAGCTTTTGATAACTTGTCATCTCCAATGTCTCAAGATGATTGTGTGTGAATTTGAAGTGGATGGGATGAAATCCCTAGGACTAGTTTGTTTAAATATGAGGCCTGGAAATGACCAAAAAACTCAGCAAAATATAGCATTTTTCCCAAGATGGCCGACTTCCTGTTGGACTTAGGGTATGGGTCCAAATGGCGTTTTTGTGCGTCTGGAGATGATACATATACCTACCGAATTTCATTCTTCTACGTCAATCAGGAAGGCTGAGGTTCAATTTTGAAATATTCAAGGGGGCGCTATTGAGCCATTTAGTCACGCCCATCCCATTGAAGTATATAGGATGTTAAATGAACCCACTCCAGACGTGTGTGTTGAGTTTCGTTACCGTGGAGGCATCCTTTGCCCCTGAAAACTGTAATCGTATTTTCATGGCGTTGAATGTGTTGTCATGGCAACGGTATTTGATGATGGGTCATGAGCTGCAAAATGTAGCATCACCAAGGTCTTATGTCTCAGCTGAGTCAATTTCAGCTGGAAATACTTAAGATTATGGGAGTAATTAATGAACAAATGACGCAAGTGACTTCCTGTCGCCACTAGGTGGCGCTATGACTGTCACTAAATATGAGACTGTACATGTGTTCAGACCAGGACGTTGAACAAGCATATTAAATTTGGAAAAGCTCAGACCATGTGGAGTCAAGTAATGAGGGTTTGAAATTTCATGGCGAAGCATCGAAATTCGCCGCGTCACCACGGCAAGCAGGAATGACGGGGGGAAAAGCTTTTGATAACTTTTCATCTCCAATGTCTCAAGATGACTCTGTGTGAATTTGAAGTGGATGGGATGAAATCTCTAGGACTAGTTCGTTCAAATATGATGCCACAATCGGCATGAAAATCAATACTTTGATTCAAAATGGCCGACTTCCTGTTGGAGTGACGTCATGGGCACCCGATGTTTTTTGTGCGTCTTGACATGATGAACATGTGTACCAAGTTTCATTTCTCTATGTCAATCTGTGGCGAGGGGATGGATGTTTTTCATTTCTCAAGGGGGCGCTACAGAGCCATTTTGCCACGCCCATTTACAAAAACCATAAAATATCAAATTTTTCGCCAAGGCTGGCTTGCTTTGGTGAATTTGGAAAAGCTCAGACCATGTGGAGTGAAGTTATGAGGGTTTAAAATTTCATAGCGAAGCATCGAAATTCGCCGCATCACCATGGCAACCAGGAATGACGGGCGAAAAAGCTTTTGATAACTTTTCATCTCCAATGTCTCAAGATGACTCTGTGTCAATTTGAAGTGGATGGGATGAAATCCCTAGGACTAGTTCGTTCAAATATGATGCGTGGAAATGACAAAAAAATGCACCAAAATTGAGCATTTTTCCCAAGATGGCCGACTTCCTGTTGGACTTAGGGTATGGGTCCAAATGGCGTTTTTGTGCGTCTGGAGATGATACATAAACCTACCGAATTTCATTCTTCTATGTCAATCGGGAAGGCTGAGGTTCAATTTTGAAATATTCAAGGGGGCGCTATTGAGCCGTTTAGTCACGCCCATCCCATTGAAGTATATAGGATGTTAAATGACCCCACTCCAGATGTGTGTGTTGAGTTTCGTTACCGTGAAGGCATCCTTTGCCTCTGAAAACTGTAATCGTATTTTCATGGCGTTGAATGCATTGTCATGGCAACAGTATTTGATGATGGGTCATGAGTTGCAGAATGTAGCATCACCAAGGTCTTATGTCTCAGCTGAGTCAATTTCAGGTGGAAATAGTTAAGATTATGGGAGTAATTAATGAACAAATGACGCAAGTGACTTCCTGTTGCCACTAGGTGGCGCTATGACTGTCACTAAATATGAGACTGTACATGTGTTCAGACCGGGACACTGAACAAGCATATTAAATTTGGGAAAGCTCATACCATGTGGAGTCAAGTTATGAGGGTTTGAAATTTCATGGCGAAGCATCGAAATTCGCCGCGTCACCACGGCAACCAGGAATGACGGACGAAAAAGCTTTTGATAACTTTTCATCTCCAATGTCTCAAGATGACTCTGTGTGAATTTGAAGTGGATGGGATGAAAACTGTAGCACTAGTTCGCTCAAATATGATGCCAAAATCGGCATTAAAATCAATACTTTGATTCAAAATGGCCGACTTCCTGTTGGAGTGACGTCATGGTACCCACAGACTTTTTTGTGCGTCTTGACATGATGAACATGTGTACCAAGTTTCGTTTCTCTATGTCAATCTGGGGCGAGGGGATCGATGTTCTTGATTTTGCAGGTGGCGCTAGAGAGCCATTTTGGCACGCCCATTTATGCAAACCATAAAATATCAAATTTTTCGCCAGGTCTGGCTTGCGTGCAAACTTTGGTGACTTTTCATGCATGTTCAGGGGGGCAAAAAGCCCGTTGTTGTGGGAGAAAAAGGTAGAAGAATAATCCGGACAGATACAATAGGGCTTCGCGCTGGTCAGCGCTCGGGCCCTAATAATCGGTACAATTACAATAGGGCCTTCGCACTGTAGTGCTTGGGCCCTAATAATAATCGGTACGATTACAATAGGGCCTTCGCACTGTGTAGTGCTTGGGCCCTAATCATGGCAAAAACAATAGGGCTTCGCGCTGGTCAGCGCTCGGGCCCTAATTAAAACTGCAAGCAGTGATGAACGGGCCCTCGCGCCCCCACGCATGTCGGGCTGCGGCTCGGTCGCAGAATGTAGCATCACCAAGGTCTTATGTCTCAGGTGAGTTAATTTCAGGTGTAAATACTTAAGATTATGGGAGTAATTAGTCAACGATTTAAGCAAGTGACTTACTGTTGCCAGTAGGTGGCGCAATGACTGTCACTAAATATGAGACTGTACATGTGTTCAGACCAGGATGCTGAACGAGCATCTGAAATTTGGAAAAGCTCAGAGCATGTGGAGTCAAGTTATAAGGGTTTGAAATGTCATGGCGAGGCATCGAAATTCGCCGCGTCACCACGGCAACCAGGAATGACGGGGGAAAAAGCTTTTGATAACTTTTCATCTCCAATGTCTCAAGATGACTCTGTGTGAATTTGAAGTGGATGGGATGAAATCTCTAGGACTAGTTTGTTCAAATATGATGCCAGATTCAGCATTAAAATCAATATTTAGATTCAAAATGGCCGACTTCCTGTTGGTGTTAGGGTATGTGTCCAAGAGACTTTTTGGTGTGTCTTGACATGTTGAACATGTGTACCAAGTTTCGTTTCTCTATGTCAATCTGTCACGAGGGGCTCGCTTTTATTGATTTTGTAGGGGGCGCTAGAGAGCCATTTTTCCACGCCCATTTCTGCAAACCATAAAATATCAAAATTTTCGCCGGGTCTGGCTTGCGTGCAAACTTTGGTGACTTTTAAGGCACGTTCAGGGGGGCAAAAAGGCCGTTGTTGTGCAAGAAGAAAAAGATGAAGAAGAATAATAATCAGGACAGATACAATAGGGCTTCGCGCTGGTCAGCGCTCGGGCCCTAATAATCATGGCAAAAACAATAGGGCTTCGCGCTGGTCAGCGCTCGGGCCCTAATTAATGACCAGTCAAACACTGCTTAAAGACTTTGTCAATTCAGCATGAGAAAAGTGTTATAGAAGTTAATTAAACGTATAACTAGTTGTCATTTATTATCCATTACAGCAGTGCCAGTGTCCAGGAATGAAAACTCTTCATCTCTTATACCATTAATTGTTGGACCGGTTTGTGGAGTTGTATTTATTATTCTTTTGCTCCTGTTGTATCGCTACAGACGATCCAAAGGTGAGACTTTTTCCTTCTGAATTTAAGTGTTTTATGATTTAATTATTCAAATACAAAGCTGTATTCTGATGTCATGATGTGGAATAACAAACAAATAATTTACAATAAATATCCTTTTCACAGATTCACACTCTATCAGGTTGGTACAAAACTCTCCTCTCTTTTTGTAATGTAATAGCAGTACCTTCAATTTAACTTATTAAATTAATTGTATTTGTTAACAATTTTAGGCCAATCCAGTCTGAGAGAACCAATCAGGACTCTCCCACACATCACATGGTCAACCTCAATGAAATTCCAGATCATGTATACTCCTCTCTTCTCCATGGTCAGTCTACTACATTTATATTATTCTTTTTTGTACATTAAGGTCAATTGGTTTTAATGAATATTAACCAAAAGCCACTGCAAGACTTAATATGCTCATATCAGTAACGCGTCCAAACAAGTCCATGCTGAGGTCCAGATGAAGTTTAATACTGTTTACTGAGCTGATTTATTAAGCATCAATTTCTACTAAGAAACTAAAGACTCCAAAACATCTAAGATTCCCTGTTGTTACACAAAAAACAAGGAAAAGAAACATGAGGATTTTTGTTACTTTTACTTTTACTCACAGGTGATGTTAGTATCTATGAATCAGTCAGAGGCTCTGAAGACCCTGAAAACGGTAGAGTATACACCTTCACATGGAGCAGTCTGAAACACAATAATTGCATCATTTAAGGGAAAATGATTAACAAAATAAAACAAAACCAACAAATATCCTTGTCACAGTTTCATGCTTCATTGATTTAAATTAATGTGGATATTTGTGAATGAATGCATTAATCGGCAAATGTGTATTCAGACTTACAAGAGCATCAATACTTGAGAATGTGCTTACAAAATTGTAAATACGTACAGTTGGGCTGGGTGATATCGTCTTGGTTTTAATCAGTTTTTAAAATGTATAAATCATAAGTTATTTTATCAGGCTATGAACATTAGCAGTTTGGAGTCATGTCAGTCCTACACCACATGCACACCTTCAACAGGATAGATGTCTCTGACTATCTCATAGTGAATTTAACAGTCATATCTATGAGAAAGAGACTGTAAATGACTCTGCATACTGATCTGTGCTCTTGGTTTGTTTTTAGATGTTTATGTCAACTCTGGAGCACAAAGTCAGAATCTGAAACGAACCAATCGGCAACGGTGAGAGCAAGTGAGACAAGTGAATCATCTTTTGAACAGAAGGTTATCAATTCAAACCTCTGCCTGGGGCAAGGATGTTTAATTGCAGTACAATGTGGACTCTTTGTAGTAATGGAAAATAGTAAAACCTCTTAGTAAATATATATATACTGTTAATTTTTGTAGTCCATATAATACACATGTAGATAAAAGGAACTGTAGCTGTTGACTGAAAATTGAACACAATAAGATAGTATTGCATTCATTTTGTGCCCTTATGTTTTTTTTCCTTTTTCAGAATCTTAAATAGATCATGTTGTTATTGCATGAAGTAGAAACTAGTGTTATGAAAGTTAACAACGGTTGTTCAATATAGTAAATTGAAGGAAAATAATATTGGACCTCATGTTGTTTCCACAACAATAAGCAAGGACACTTCAAGGAATTGAACTCAGAAAACCACGTGTACCATTACCAGTGATTTTTGCTTTTTTTTAAAGGCTACATGGAAAGTAAAGCAAAATTTGCATTAGCAACAGAGTATTATTTCAGGCTATTGTTATTGTGACATTTACTTCATGTTGTTTATCAAATGTAGTGACATGTTCATGTGTGCAGCTTCATATTTAACTTATGTATAATTGAAATGTTGAGAAAACATGTTACAGTTATAAATGCTGTTGTAATGCAATAAAAAGAAAGCACTGTTAATTGTTCGATTCATTAAGCACAATAAATGATTTCAGAAAAGTTAGTTTGCTGTTTTGTATGTGTAATGTTTGTTATTTTTCTTTTTTGGAATTCTCTCACAATCTCATTTGCCAAACAAATGTGAACATGTGATTGAAATTGCTGTGAAGAAGTACTGCGTTTCAGCCTGGCAGCAGAGGAGGACTACTGCTGCTCCTTGTCCCTTCGTAGCACATGTTTCAGCAGGGTGAGGCTGGAGCTAGCGTTCTTCACAGCCAGAGTCCATGTCCATCTGTCATGACATTTTTATTTTAAGTAGCTAAAAGTCCAGAATGTTGGATTGGAGATCTCACTGAAGATTGAAGGCGTCTCTTCTCTGCCATTAATATAAAGAAAAGAAAAAATCTTAAAACATGAATTAAAAACATGTTAGAGTTTTAGAGACAAGCTGCAGAATATTCAAGGTTTGAACTTTTAATTGTCCCCTAGGTGCCACAGGTGTCATTTTATTTCAGTACATCATGAACGCAACATGCTAAGACTTATACAGGACAAAAGGACAAAGTAGATGTTGGCATTGTCCCAGACAGGTTAGTACAGGAGCTGTAGTAAGTAACGTAATCCAAGTACTACAACAGCAGGGGCGATTGCTCTGAGACAACAAGGGAAGCTCGCCATCCCCTAAATCCTCATCAAATAAATTGTCACAACTGTCATATTAAATTCACACTAAAATTATAATTTACAGCACATCAAATCTGCACTTGAATGCGTTCAATTTTACAACTATGACATCCTGTAACCAACTGTTTAATTCCGCCGCAGACTCAGAGCTTCAACCGTGTTCAATGAAACTTCTCGCAACAGCTGTTTGGGTTAGGGCGAGACAAGCCAGGATAAGACGCTCATTGGATAGTGTGACAAACTCGTCTCGCCCCTGGACGCTGAGTGTCTCAGTCAATGGAGCAGTGGGCGGGGTTGGACGCTCTGCTTCTGTATTATGAGTGGAGGAAATGTTTTATAGGACTCAAAGACCTTGATAGACAGCTTTGGATAGGCTGACTCTTCTGAGTGTAGTTTTGCCAATGTAGCCAATGCTTGACTTTCTCGCTAAATCTGGCGACTTTCCAACTCTTCTTGTCGACTTTTTTTTACTCATCAATGACATATCCAAGACGGTTATAATCCCTCCTAACCAAATTAAATTTTCATTAATTAAAACAATGGTTTGGATCAATAGAGGAGACGTGGATTAGAAGATGCATGCATAAAAAACTGAAAAAAAAATCTCAAATATGCCTTTCTATGGCATCAAACATATTGCACACTTTTGTCCAACGTAGTAAATGTGCCAGTAAAAAATATTGGGATATAAAGATTAAGAGAGTTACTATAGGGCTCTGTTACCTGGGAGGGTGAGGTGTTAAGTGTGTTTTTCTTTTTGGTTTTTTTTCTGTCCTGTGCAGGCCTACCTGGGCAGGCTAGTGGCTATATTGAAAATCTGTGTGTGTGTGTGTGTGTGTGTGTGTGTTGATGTGGCTCTATGGCATAGATGAAGCATACAACAGCCTCAATTAAACACTCCTTTTATTTGGAACTGCCTCGCTTCGATATGACAAGTTTTATGATGAAGATGTAAAGTGAGCTTCCCCTGTTTAAAACATCAGCAGCCGCCACTGCACAACAGTAATGTAACATGATTACTTTAGGATTACCGCAATACCAAATATGCAATAATAAAGACACAGGGCATATAGCCTACAAGGCGAAATTGACTAAGACCAGCGCAAACAAGCAACACAGGGCGGGACACCCTAACTGCAACAAGCAGTTAGGGTGTCCTCGCCCTGTGTTGGAGATATTGGTGTGGTCAGACCGTTGATGTTAACTGCTCTCTCTCTCTCTCTCTCTCTCTCTCTCTCTCTCTCTCTCTCTCTCTCTCTCTCTCTCTCTCTCTCTCTCAACTCTTTTGCTTCATCAAACAGCCCCGTGTTACACCCACAGACTGTATGGTTACACCCGAGTTTGCTTGTAACAGAACACAGAACATTAATGACTGTTACATCCGATGTTAATTGAGTTCCCCGCTGCTGTGCCATTTGAGTTTGGAGGCTCACTAATTGTTTCAACTATTGTATGATGCTGCACATGGGAGATTTTAGAAATAAATTATCGGTGTTTCCCATTAATTATTAAAGGTATAGACTGCGTCGGCTCACAGCCTATATAATCAACCAGTGTCTCACTACACAGTGGTTTTCTATCTGAACATGGTATATGGTCCACATGTGAATAAAGAGTGAATTCTGCCTTTATTGCATTTTCACAAATAGGTCAAAGCTTTCCCCTTTTTTCAGGTTTTACAAATGTGACTGTGTCTCTCAGGAAACAGTAGATCATAACAGTAAAAAGTGGGGGAAATACTGAACGAATGAGCTGTCATGTCATTATTATGTCTAAGTGTTGTCGTGCCTTGGCTATTGTTGTGGTGAGGGAGGTGCTGCCCCTATACATACTGATTGAGTCATCCGCACCAGTCTCTGATCATGCTTTACAGAGTTTCAGTGTAACTAAAACGTCTGTGTGTAAGGATTTAAAGTTGATTTCGTGTTGGAATAACTTTACTGACCTCTTTCTTCCCCTCTTTTTTGGTCGATTTTTTTGCTCTGTCTTCTTCTGCTGACAGTTAAAATGTTAAAGGTAAGAGCGGGGTGGGGGGTCTGGAGCTGCATGTCAGCCTTCTCATACCAGTTACTGACTTCATGTACTGTGAGACCACAACCAGAGAGTCGGGGAAGGATCGGCCTCTACATTGGACTGACAGCAGCTGGACTCGCTGTCTGTGTTGGACTCTGCTTTGCCTTCAGACTTTGTTTTATCAAATCTCCTAATAAGACAAGACTTAGATCATTTTCCTGTTCAAGTAATTCAGTTAAAAGGGAGCAGACCCCAGTGCATATAGATGTTTGAATGTTATGTTTCTCATGCCTGCTTTTCTCTGCACATCTAATCTGACCTCTGGCCTTTTCAGCTGAGAGAACCCCGCAGGTTGTGAGAGAGGAGATTAACATCCTGATCAGACCCATCAGGACTCTGAAGTACCCCTCTTTTCTACCAGAGTGGGTGAACCTAACCCTCTTCTTCTAAAATGTAGTTTAGTTTTTTATTTTTTATTTTATTATTTTACAGATTGTAAAATACATTTAAAATACACATTGTACATTTTATTGTTTTACAGATGTGTAACAGATGTTTTTAGTTTGTCTAAATTCCTCTTCTGGGTTAATAATTTGTATTAAAAGAAAACTTTTGATCTCTTCAGTGTAGCAGATTCAAATGGATTTATTGTTATATACAGGATGTAATGATGTAATTAATCAGTCTTCTGGGAACATTGTTTGGTTGACATGTAACTGATTTTCTTTACCAGAATAAAGTCCAGCAGATAACTAGACAGCAGCTGTTCTTTGTGTCCTTCACACTTCAGACAAACTCAACACAGATTGTAAAGACTAAATCCTACACTTTACCCGCTACTGGCTAAAAATGGGTTTAATTGTTTGGGCGTGTATTCAGAAATGATATTCGGTCATTTCCAATACTTCAGATCCAAATCAGCCATTCTTCATTTTGACATTATTTTGTAATGTTGGATGAGACATTTGGCATTTTTAATAGTCATAGTTATTATGGAGGCCTATTCCCTACAGGAGGCTAAACAGGTCTTCCTCTCTGGGCCAGTCTATCATCAGAGGTAAGAGTAGAGAATTTATTTTTATTTTTTACACAATGCCATAAAATATTTATCATTATTTACTAATCTTAGCTAATACCTTAATTAAGAAGGGGTACTTTTATTTAATGTAACCTTTTTTAAATGTTACCAATATTTTTGTTAACACAGTATTGATTATGTTTTCCGTTTACTATTTCAGTGAAGTGGAGACGTTAGATAGACAAGCGACTGAGGAAAGAAGGGAGAGTAATGTAGTGCTGTCCTCTACTTCACAATCTGAGGTTTGAACATTTAAGAGCCAGGAAAAGTAAAATGCATGTTATTTCTATTTAGTTTTTTTATTTCAAATTTTTTCCTTGGTGTGTGTGTGTGTGTGTGTGTCTGTGTGAAAACAATGGTGTGAAAAGTTTATGTTTAATAACATTTCTAATTGTTATATAAGAGGCATACATCTTTTGTCTTATTTCTCTCTGTCCAAATATCTGGTTCAGACCTTTTGACTGCAAAGGGCATGGCATATGATTCCACCTTTATTTTACTTGATAATTAGTTAATTATGCTAATAACACAAACACGTGGCCTACATCTTAGCAAACAAGTTGAATTGCAAGACTGAAAGTAGTTTTTGGGTGGAGTAAACCTTTAAAACTATGAGTAGTTAGACAGAAAGTTATATTTGGGTGGAATTATCCTTTAAAATGGAGTCCTAGAAAGGCTTTGCCATTATAGAAGAAAGCATGTTGCAACTTGACTGGAGGTATGTGTTTGGCCTCTATTGGCTGCTAACACTTGCAGACCCTCCCCCGGCTTGTTTCAATATTACAGAGTGAAGATAGTGACTGTGTTCATATTCGGGACACATGTTGAATGAAAACCGAAGCAGAAGTTCTGTCATGAACGAGTGAACATGAACAGACCTGTCAAAACAGATTTTAGCCGCATATTAATGAAAGCTCTTCAGGATTTAAAGAAGGACAAGAGGACTTCGGGTTCTGGACTTACTTCAGTCTCATCAGGGAATGAGACAAACAGCAAAGGTAAGACTTCTTATAGACGGTTTATATATAACCCATCATCAGTGGTGGATGAACTATTCACATCTATCACATCTATACTCAGTTATAAGTGAAAGTCTTGTATGAAACATTTCATGTTAATGTACTTTACTTTCCTCCACTGTGCATCATCATTGCCTGAAGTCAGAAACTTGTTCTCACAAACTCACATTTTTAACATCATTAGGATTAAAAATTAAATCTCATCAAATTTTGGGTGAAATCTCATTTTGTTATGTATTGTACACTAACCTGAGATCGTAAACTGGATTGAAGCCTCACTTTGTGAACGTGTAGGATTAAAATGAAAGCAGACAGATATGAGTAACTCTGGTGAGTCATGTCGTTAGTAATAGAGATCTTTCGATGATGCAAATTCAATAAGACACATCATAAAAATGAGATGGGTGAAGTTGAACGTTTACACTTACTGCAACATAATCATTTTGTATTACTGGTTAATGATACACAACGCGGATATGGAGACATAAAGCTTACAGGCGCGTTTTTTTTTTTTGAATGTTGCCGCGTCTAGTTTCGAATAGTTATTGGATATAAGATCTAGTTAAACCCGCCCACACCATCTAGTTAAGACTTTGAATGTGAACAAGTCTACTTCCTACCTCAACCTACGCGCGTAAAAACAGCTCTTGCACTGAAAAATTAGCCCATATGACTTCAGTCACGGTGCAACATTTCTTTTTCTATTACATCAAACTGTAAACTACTAGAGACATTGTAGATTTAGTAAAGAACAGCAGCACTAATTGTAATGATACCTGCTAACAAAGAATAAGAACATTACACTAATCACTGTTTATCAGAAAACATCTGTGGTGATTTACAACATATTTATTTTTAACTTATAATATCTGTAAACACATTGTCTCAAGGCATGCTGGGCACTCAGCACAGTGTTCAGTGTTTCTGTCAGCTTCACCTGCAAATGTTTCATTAACAACTTAAGTAGAAAACTGCATTGTATGTTGTATGTTTACAATCCCCATTAAAACGTTTCATATATTAGTATGTTATGTTTTGCATTATATTCTTACATCCAGATGCAGTGAATATTTTCATGAGACAATCATACTAGATTTTTAAATGTTAAATGTATTCAGGGATAAAATAATTAACAATAGAGATGACTAATGTGTCTATGGTTGTAGTCCACATTGTTTCTGACATGAGAATGGAGGTTTGATGTTGTAGATTTTCCTTCTCACACCTGTGATGACTGAACTTTGACCTCATGTGTTGATGACTCCTCTCCTCTGTCTCCTTTCACAGGGAGAAGATGATCTGCAGGATCCTTCTGCTCATCAGCCTGACCTCCTGTGTCTCTGGTTAGTTTACATCCTCACTTCATCATCCAAAAAGAGAAAAGTCAAAAGATGTGATGACTTTAGTTGTAACATATATCAGTGGAAACATCAACAGAACTATTAAAGCCAGTAGAAACTCTTCATTACAGTTGGGAAGATGATCTATAGTCAATTATTGCTTAGATTGTATTTATTATTGGTATCAAGCATGACCTTTTTACTGGTGTATTTTAAACACTTTCCCTCTCTGTCTCCTCAACAGGAACATTTGAAGTGAAAGTGACTCAGACCTCCTATGAGGCAGAGGAGAACCACGACATCACACTGGAATGGATGTTTACAACCAAACCTGACAGTTCCTCCTCCTCACTTTACATCTACTGTGAGATGTTGACTGATCACAGTGACCCAGTCCTGTATCATGTACATGAGGGTGCTGAGGTCCCAGAGTCTCAGGATGAGGAGTTTGCAGGACGAGTTCAGAGTGACAAAGACGCCCTCAGAGAAGGACGAATCAGACTTCATGTGTCCAGACTCAGGACTGATGACTCGGGTCTATACCTGTGTGAAGTGAAAACAGATGATGGTGTGAGCTCTGACAGATGCAACCTCAATGTCACTGGTAAGATGATTCAGTAAAACTCAGAAAGCCTTTTTAATGCATGTTATCAGTGATGTACAGACTGGACTGATAGACTTTATGAGTGTGGTTGCACTCAGCAGACACTGTGTTGTTAAAAATATGCTGTATGTGGACACAAACATCACCAAGTTCAAACCCAAACAGTCCAGACTTGAATTTTGGACATGAACAGTGTGAAATGTCACAAGTAGGAGAGTTGAATGTTGGGATAACAGAAATTGTAGAATACAAATACAATTATTCTTATGTTTCTGTCCTTTACAGCAGCTGTTGATCAGCCAGAACCTCAGAAACCTATTGAGAGACCACAACCAGAGAGTTGGGGAAGGATCGGCCTCTACGTTGGACTGCCAGCAGCTGGACTCGCTGTCTGTGCTGGACTCTACTTTGCCTTCAAACTTTATTTGATCAAATCTCCTGATAGGACAGACATAGGTCATTTTCCTGTTCAAGTAATTCAATTAAAAGGGAGCAGACCCCAGTGCATATAGATGTTTGAATGTTATGTTTCTCATGCCTGCTTTTCTCTGCACATCTAATCTGACCTCTGACCTTTTCAGCTGAGAAAACCCAGCAGGGTGTGAGAGAGGAGATCAACATCTGATCAGAGCCATCAGGACTAAAAGGACTCTGAAGTACCCCTCTTTTCTACCAGAGAGGATTAGGGTTTGGGTTTGAAATTAATGACTCTGCTCTGCTTTGTGAAGAGCGAAACATGCACATTGATGCCAACAGCTTTAATTATTGACCAGTGAGCTGCTATTCCTGCACTGCAGTTTAATGTTTACACCTTTTTTACTGGTTTTTGTTCATTTAATTTCGTTCTCTTTGGTTTACAACTTAAAGTTATGGCAGCTCTTCTTCTAAAATTTAGGTTAGTTTGTTTTTTATTATTTTATTATGTTTTACAGATGTGTAACATATGTATTTAGTTTGTCTAAATTCCTCTTCTGGGTTAATAATTTGTATTAAAAAAACTTTTGATCTTTTGATCTTTGAATCAGTCTTCTGGGAACATTGTTTTGGCCAGTCAGAGGAAAGGAATACATTTTTATTTTTTACACAATGCCATAAAATCTTTATCATCTATTTACTAATCTCAGTTAATATCTTAATTAAGAAATGGTAATGTTATTTAATGTAACAATAGTGTAAAAAAAGTGTTACCAATATTTTTGATGATTAGGTCTATTTTAGATTATGAATGTGTGGTGTATGGATCGGTGGCAGGCACATCCCTGATAAACTAGACATTATTCAACATCAGGCATTGAGGCTATGTACAGGGGCTTTTAAAACAACTCCAACAGCAGCATTACAGGTGGAAATGGGGGAAATACCATTAGATATGAGGAGGTTGCAATTATCGCTGGTGTATTGGGTTAATTTGCAGGGTCATGTGACAGGCCATCCAACAAAATGCACTTTATAACCATGTTGGGAAAAGGGAAAAAGGGACAGTAAAAGTTTTGGTCGGACAATAACACAGGAAACAGAAGAGATTGAAATAGCCCATTTGGATGTAAGTCCGACAGTACCATTGTCAATCGTTCCACCTTGGGTTTTGCCAAATGCCACAGTAGATTTTACACTACTAACGCAAGAGAGCAAGGAGGGAGAGTTTGGGTATAATGTACAGAAGGTACAGGCATATATTGATAGATATCATTTGTACGTTCAACTGTATACAGATGCATCCAAGAACTCAGAAAGGGCAGGAGTAGCTTTTATTGTTCCTGAGTTTCAGGTAATAGTAGGGAAAAGGATCAGTGGGGAAGTGTCTGTGTACACAGGGAAAATGGTGGCAATATTATTAGCAGTGCAGTGGGTTGAAGAGGTAAGACCCCTCAGAGCAATTATTTGTTCCGATTCAAGTTCATCACTAAAGAGCCTTCAGTACAGTCACTCACACAGCAGGCCAGATATTTTGATTGAGGTGCAACAAACACTAGAATAGAATAGAGCTTTATTTGTCACTGTAACAAGTACAAGTACAGTGAAATTTCAGCAATCACCCGTCCGTACATATACAACATACAATACATAACAAGACAGAACCGGATGACTGAGCACAATAAAGAGGGGAGAAAAGGGGAAAGAAAAACGAGGAGAGAGGGGGATAAAAAAAAAAAGCAGCTCCCAGACTGTGCTCTCAGGAGTACAGTGTGGGAATGGGGGGAAAAAACCCAGCAACTACCAGCACTATACAGGGTGCAAATGATGGGGATTACAGTGGTGTTTTTATGGGTACCGGCACACATTGGGGTAAAAGGGAATGAGGAGGCAGATAAGGCTGCAAAAGAGGCAGCAAAACATAGTGTTGTTGACTTGGCAGTTAGCCTCAGTAAGGCAGAAATCAAAAACATAATCAAAGAAAGATTGAGGAGTAGGTGGCAAAAGCAATGGGAGGAAGAGAGGACAGGACGGTGGTTTTACACAATACAAAGGAAAGTGGGAGATATGAGAAGTACAGGACGGGACAGAAGAGAGGAAACAATAATCTCAAGAATTAGGTTTGGGCATACGGCACTAAATGATACACTAATTAAAATAGGGAAACATAACACGGGTGAATGTGAGAAATGTGGTCAAGCTGAAACAGTAGAGCATGTTATGGTCCATTGTCGGGAGTATGAAGCTGAAAGGTAGAGGTGGATTAGAAAACTTACGAACAATAAAATACAGTATGATCTCAGAACAATGTTCAGGAACACACTGGGAGTAGGTGTTGACAATTGATGTTAGAGTTTATTAGAGTGAGTGGTTTAATGGGGAGGATATAAGTTTGTTTGTTTGTTTGTTTTTTGGTTGTTTGTCTGTTTTAATGTATTATTTATTTATTTTTATTTTAGTATTTATTTAGTTATTTTGTGGGGGTGTTATGGCCATTTTGATCCACACTCCATTCCAGTAGGTGGCGGTAATACCAATTCGTTATTTGCCAACCGCCATTATACAGAAGAAGAAGAAGAAGAAGAATACTGGAGGTGTGTGCACAGTAGCTCGCCTCTCCTCTATTGGCTGCTAACACTTGCAGACCCTCCTCCCCGCGTTGTTTGAATAATACAGAGTGAAGATAGTGAATGAAAACCGAAGCAGAAGTTCTGTCGTGAACGAGTTTAACAGACCTGTCAACACAGATTTTAGCCGCATATTAATGAAAGCTCTTCAGGATTTAAAGAAGGACAAGAGGACTTCGTGTTCTGGACTTACTTCAGTCTTATCAGGGAATTAAACAAACAGCAAAGGTAAGACTTCTTATAGATGGTTTATATAACCCATCATCAGTGATGGAAGAACTATTCACATCCATAAATGTAAAAATACTCAACTATAAGTAAAAGTCCTGCATGAAAAATCTCATGTTAATGTACTTTACTTTCCTCCACTGTGCATCATTATAGCTTGAGGTCAGAAACTCACATTTTTAACTTCACTGCTGGCTTCAAGTACAACTCTGAGTCAAGCCACATGCAGAAGTTTTCTGATACTGCATTAGTGGGATGTATTAGAGACGGAAAGGAGGGTGAGTACAGGAGCCTGGTAGAGGACATTGTGAAATGGTGCAGGACAAACCACCTGCAGCTGAATGCCCCCAGACCAAAGAGATGGTTGTGGACCTCGGGAGGTGGGGTTAATGTGGAGGTAGTCAGGACTTACGAATACCTGGGGCTGCATCTGGATAATAAACTGGACAGGTCAGCAAACACTGATGCACTCTAGAGGAAGGGGGCAGAGCTGGCCCTATGTCTTTAAGAGGCTGGGGTCCTTCAATATCTGCAGCAAACTCCTGCTGATGTTCTACCTGCTGTCCTGGCTAGTGTCCTCTTCCATGCTGTGGTGTGCTGGGGAGGCAGCATGAGGTTGAGGGACGCTGTGCAACTGGACAGGCTGGTGAGGAAAGCTGGCTCTGTTGTTGGTGTTGAGCTAGAGTCCCAGACATCAGTGGTGGAAAAGAGGACCCTGAGCAAGTTGCTGTCAATAATGGACTATGACATTAACCAGACAGAGGAGTACGTTCAGCGACAGAAGTCATGCTCAATAGACAGGTTGAGGAGGTCCTCTGTCCCCAGGGCCATCCAGCTTTTTAACTCCACACTGTAGGAGAAGGCTGACTGACTTTTTTCCTTATTTTTGGACTGACTGCCTGACTGACTGTATGACCTGAGCTTATATGGGCTACTGGATGGCTTAATTTCCTTCGGGATCAAAAAAGTATTTTTTTTTGGGCTTTTCTTGCCTTTATTGTATAGGTTAGTAGAGAGAGACAGAGAGGGGGGAATGACATGCAGGATAAGACCACTCGATGCAGGATCCGAACCGGGGTCGCCTGCAGAAATGAGCCTCTACACATGGGGCGGGTGCTCTACCCACTGGGCTATGCTCAACCCCAAAAATGTATTAACCTTATCTTTAAAAATCTAATGAAACTTTGGGTGAAATAATATGTATAGCCTGCTCTTTTGTTAATAATTGTACAACCTGAGATCGTAAACTGGATTGAAGACTCTTTTTTCTTTTTGAACTGGTCCAGGATTAAAAATGAAAATGAAAGCATAAAGATGTGTGAGTGTAATTCAAGAAGGTTGTGTACACGACACTAGCACAAAATGAGCCCAAAATGGAAATGAGGATTCACGGCTGAAAGTTTGCTACAACGTAATTATTTACTACTTATTAACTTCATAGCTTGTGAGCCGTTACTGGCACGCAGACGCATTGTTTGAATGCTGCTTTGTTTTTGTTTGTTTTTTCAAAAGTAGTTGGAGGAAGTCGTGTGACACCTCCCACATTTTAAAGCCACGGTGTAACATGTGATCAAGTTTAATGGTTTTGAAAGTTTGTGTGTTGACAACAGCTCGTGAATCGGAAGATAAGTCCACATAAGTTCAGTCACAGTGCAACATGCCCTTTTTCTATTATGGCAAACTACTAGAAACACTGTAGAGTTAGTACTAGATAACATCTGTGGTGATTTACAACATGTTTACTTTAACTCATGTCTGTAAACATTGTCTCAAGGCATTCTGAGAACTCAGCACAACTATCCCAACACACTACAATATGTATTCAGAAAGGTTTGTGATAATTAAATCGGTTTCTTTTGGTTTTACATGATTAGTCCTTTCTTACCATTGTGTGCTTGTTATTTTCTCCTTGTATGATTGACTTTTCTTGTGTTTCTGTCAGCTTCACCTGCAAATCTTTTGTTAACTATAAAAGCAGAAAATTGCATTGTATGTTGTTTTTATTTAATATATATCTACCCATTAAAATGTTTCATATATTAGTATGTTATGTTTGCATTTTATTCTAACACCCAGATGCAGTGAATATATTTTCATGAGACAGAAATATTTGACTGCATTTGAAACTGAAGACCTTTAAGTGTTAAATGTATTCAGAGATAAAATAATTTACAATACAGATGACTAATGTGTCTTTGGTTGTATTCCACATTGTTTCATGAGAATCGAGGTTTGATGTTGTAGATTTTTCTTCTCACACCTGTGATGACTGAACTTTGACCTCATGTGTTCATGACTCCTCTCCTCTGTCTCCTCTCACAGGGAGAAGATGATCTGCAGGATCCTTCTGCTCATCAGCCTGACCTCCTGTGTCTCTGGTTAGTTTACATCCTCACTTCATCATCCAAAAAGAGAAAAGTCAAAAGATTTGATGACTTTAGTTGTAAAATATATCAGTGAAAACATCAACAGAACTATTAAAGTGAGAAACTCTTTCCACTTTCCCTCTCTGTCTCCTCATCAGGAACATTTGAAGTGAAAGTGACACAGAGCTCCTATCAGGCAGAGGAGAACCACAACATCACACTGGAATGGATGTTTACAACCAAACCTGACAGTTCCTCCTCCTCACTGAACATCTACTGTGAACTGTTCACTGATCACAGTGACCCAGTCCTGTATCATGTACATGAGGGTGTTGAGGTCTCAGGGTCTCAGGATGAGCAGTTTGCAGGACGAGTTCAGAGTGACAAAGACGCCCTCAGAAAAGGACGAATCAGACTTCATGTGTCCAGACTCAGGACTAATGACTCGGGTCTATACCTGTGTGAAGTGAAAACAGATGATGGTGTGAGCTCTGACAGATGCAACCTCAATGTCACTGGTAAGATGATTCAGTGAAACTCAGAAAGCCTTTTTAATGCATGTTATCAGTGATGTACAGACTGGACTGATAAACTTTATGAGTGTGGTTGCACTCAGCAGACACTGTGTTGTTTAAAATATGCTGTATGTGGACACAAACATCACCAAGATCAACAGTGTGAAGTGTCACAAGTAGAAGGGTTGAATGTTGGGAAAATAATTTGTTAAATAAAAGAACAATTATTATTATTTTCTCTCCTTTACAGCAGCTGTTGGTCAGCCAGATCCTCAGAAATCTATTGAGAGACCACAACCAGAGAGTCAGTTAAGGACCGGCCTCCATGTTGGACTGACAGCAGCTGTACTAGTTGTCTGTGCTGGACTCTGCTTTGCCTTCATACTTTGTTTAACTAAATGTCCTGATAAGACAGGACATCGTTTTAAACCACTTTTCTCCTCAAGTAAATCAAGTAAAAGTGAACAGACCCCAGAGAATATGGTGTGACAGTTACTGTTCTCATCACTGATTTTCTTTGAACTTCCAACCTGACCTCTGATGTTTTGAGCCTGAGAGAACCAAACACGATGAGAGTGTGAGAGAAGAGATCAACATCCATTTACACCCATCAGGACTAACAGGACTAGTATGACCCTTTTCTATCAAAGTGGATGTAAATAATAAGATTAAATAATGCTTCAGTGTCAATGACAGTTCTTTATGTTTGGCACAAAATATCTTTTGTGTCTTTTAGTCCATCTTGTTGGTAAGGTTACAATTTCCTGTTTAATTGTAACCACGTTATTAACCTGTAAGTGTAGTTGTTGTTCAAACAGAACTGTTTTACCTTTTAATAGAAAGTGAGAAACAAACACTTCAGCCCATTAAACCACTGTGTTCAGACATATTAATAACTATAAAATAAAATACTTGTATGTTTCTGTTTTTAAGTATTAAGAGCAGTTTGCATCTTGTGCTGAATCATCTGAAGTTCTGGTCATGAAGTCTTCTTTTGGTCATTGATGAGCGAATTTGTGCATCTTCATTCTTGACACTGCACAGTCATCAAGGTTGCTTAGTCCATCAGCTTGTTTGTCATTTTCTAGTTTTACAGGAAGGACCTGGTTTTTTGTTGTTTTTTTAAAATGTTTTAGAATGAGCCCAAATGTTGATTTAGCCAAACCCGCTACCTTCTTTTTTAAATTGTATGTTTTCATTTTCCCAATTCTTACTGTTCAATCATCTATTTTGTTTTGTATGTGTATATTTGTATATTTTATATGTTTATATTTTTTTACATTTTATGTAAAGCATATTGAGTTGCCCCTGTGTATGAAGTGCACTATAAATAAAGCTGCTTTGCCCTGTTTACGCTTCATATTGACAGACAACTTCCCCTGTGAGCTCTTATGTGCTGATCTTATATTGAAATGACACCCAAGAAAGTGTTCATTTACTTTTTAACCCTTAAGCTTTTGTGAAAAGGGCTAAATCTATCACAGCACTTTCAATATTGATGTATACCTACTCAAATTGAAGCTCAGACCGTTCAACTATACATCCCATCTGTGCAGCTGTAGAATCAAACTGTAATTCAACAAGTTCAGGACCCAAAAGCTAAAAACTTTATATTTAATTAAAACTTAATGAGGGAGTTAGTCTTCCAGGATTATTGCACTGTGCTATAGTCAGTTTGTAAGTGTGATGGTGAAGGAGGAGAAACTGCTTCTGTGTCTGCTGGTTTTGGTGAACAGGGCTCTGAAGCACCACCTAGTGGGGAGAAGTTGGAACAGGTTGAATTGAGAGTGTGAAAGATCCGCTGTGGTTTTCTCTGTCTGTTTTCTGACTCTGGAGATGTACAGGTGATAAATATCACCAGTGAATGTTGTTAGACTGTGAGATGTTGATATAAAAATAAAACTTTATCACACATCTCCAAAATGAAAACGAAATATTTAAAAGCAGCTTTGAGTGTTTAAACATGCTTCAGCAAAAGTGAAATCTGCAGTTAATCATTTAACAAGCTTCAGTGTCAAATGACAGATTCCCACTGAAATGTTTAATGTGAAGACAGACTCACATATGTTAGTGTACTGTTCTCGCTGCGTGTTATGTGCTTCGTGTACGTTATCACAGTTTAACAGTCAGCCAAACTCAGGTATCACACTTGAGCCAGGATCAGAGTGTCTTGCTCTCTTTATTTCCTTATTTTTTGTTGATATACCACGCGTGAAACTGCAAATAAAAGACAATACTGAACCTTAGCAACACGCTGTAAAGTAAATAATAAACAGTAATGATAGGCGAAAGAATAGCTAAAAAACTACATGGCACAAATGAGCCGTTTACCTTAACAGAAGGCTGATGCACATCGTTGCTAAGCAACGTTAACTTTACATCGGCTCTCAAATTACTTTTAACACATCACACTTTACAATACTAAACTTAACATTACATATTATATTACATATTACATCAAATATCAAATCAACAAACTTACAGCATTTGCTTTCGTGAGTATGAGAAAAGATTCACTGACTGAGTGACCAGCTGTCTTTCTTACTGCTGGTTGATGTAAAGCACATTGAGTTGCCATTGTGTATGAAATGCGCTATATAAATAAAACTGCCTTGCCTTGCCTTGGCTTGCTACGTTACTGCAAGTATAAACCGTTATGTAGCCTTCAAAATAAAATTACAGATCGCTGTACAACTATAACTGAGCGTGTGCGTGTGTGTGTCTGTTTCTTATGCAGAAGTTTAATCTAATACATTCATTAAATCATGTCAAGTACCTTAAATCATAAAAATTATTCTGAGAGCAGAACAATTAGTTACTGTCAGTTATCCTCTTCTCTGCTCAGGTGTGGTTGATTTCATCCTCACAGTCACAGCTTTGATCAGAGAAGTGTCTGTTTGATGTGTCAGGAGACAACAAATGGTTATAGTATGAGTTCTCGTCAGTGTGTTCTCCTATCTCTCACTGATTTCAATATTTTAACGACTTTTTTATTCTTCACGATTAAAAAACGGATACAACTAAAATACATGAACACACCTCTTGTCCAGATCTTTTTATATTCTTGTCATTGATGCAGCTTGTAAAGCAGTAACTGTTTTGAGTATCTATAGTTCCTTTCTTGTTGTTTCTGAACATTGTTCTTGTGAAATTTGGTGATTCTGATATCAAAAGACGCACAAAAGAGTCACAACAACTCCTCTCATATAAATAGATTTGTTTACAATACGTACACATAATAATAACAATGATGCCATTTTCTTATAATTCTGATGGATTCTCTGTCAGACTGATGATTGATAACAGTTGAACCAACTCAGCAAAGTCTTCATGTTTCCAGTGATGATGTTTGATACAGTGATACCTGACTAATATAACAGATCTTATTTCTGACAGCTGTAATCAGTCCTGTGAGGACCCCGTTAGCACCACATGATGATGTGAGGACAGGTGTGTCTGTACGTTCTCAGTCAGACAGTTGGTGGATGTAGGATTAAATGGGCAGAATGAGACACATCACATAGATATGAAGGAGACTAAACCTGTTAGATGGAGACTGTTTAGACATCTTGACACAGAATGTAAGATGATTATAAAACCTTAAACATCATAATTATAATAATTGATGCTCCTGTTTGACATCAAACATAGTTTGTTTAGGACGATGGAAGCAAAAGTAATAACGATGTGAATGATTAGTGCTGCAATAGCTTATTTCACTATTTCAATATGAAACAATAAATACAACTCTAATGACCCTCTTAGAAGGGGATCCTCCAGATAGACCTTATTAGTCTGATTAGATGTTGATCTCCTCTCTCACACTCTCATCCTGCTGAGTTCTCTCAGTTGAAAAGGTCAGAGGTCATGTTGGATGTGCAGAAAAAAATCAGCTTCATGAACACAGAAAGTAAAAAGATGCAGTGACAGAAGTCTGCTCTCTGAGAAACATAACTTCTATACTGCTGCATCCATGTTTCTGTCTTATGTTCTACTATCAGAATTAGAACAAAGTCTGAAGACAAAGCAGAGTCCAGCACAGACAGCGAGTCCAGCTACTATCAGTCCAACGTAGAGGCCGATCCTGTCCCGACTCTCTGGTTGTGGTCTCAAAGTAGGTTTCTGAGGTTCTGGCTGATCAACGGCTGCTGTAAAGGACAGAAAAAGAATAATAATTGTATTTGTATTTAACAAATTCTGTTATCCCAACTTTAAACTCTCCTACTTGTGACACTTCACACTGTTCATGTCCACAATTCAAATCTGGACTGTTTGGGTTTGAACTTGGTGATGTTTGTGTCCACATACAGCATATTTTTAACAACACAGTGTCTGCTAAGTGCAACCACACTCAAAAAGTTTAGCAGTCCAGTCTGTACATCACTGATAACATGCATTAAAAAGACTTTCTGAGTTTTACTGAATCATCTTACCAGTGACATTGAGGTGGCATCTGTCAGGGCTCACACCTTCACTTAATAGCACTGAACACCTGTACCAACCAGAGTCTTCAGTCCTGAGTCTGGACACATGAAGTCTGATTCTTCCTTCTCTGAGGACGTCTTTGTCACACTGAACTCGTCCTGCAAACTGTTCATCCTGAGACTCTGGGGCCTCAACACCCTCATATACATGATACAGGACTGAGGCGTCGTTATTATCAGTGATCAGTTGACAGTAGATGTTCAGTGAGGTGGAGGAACTGTCAGGTTTGGTTGCAAACATCCATTCCAGTGTGATGTTGTGGTTCTCCTCTGCCTGATAGGAGCTCTGTGTCACTTTCACTTCAAATGTTCCTGTTGAGGAGACAGAGAGGGAAAGTGTTTAAAATACACCAGTAAAAAGGTCATGCTTGATACCAATAATAAATACAATCTAAGCAATAATTGAATATAGATCATCTTCCCAACTGTAATGAAGAGTTTCTACTAGCTTTAATAGTTCTGTTGATGTTTTCACTGATGTATTTTACAACTAAAGTCATCAAATCTTTTGACTTTTCTCTTTTTGGATGATGAAGTGAGGATGTAAACTAACCAGAGACACAGGAGGTCAGGCTGATGAGCAGAAGGATCCTGCAGATCATCTTCTCCCTGTGAGAGGAGACAGAGGAGAGGAGTCATGAACACATGAGGTCAAAGTTCAGTCATCACAGGTGTGAGAAGGAAAATCTACAACATCAAACCTCGATTCTCATGTCAGAAACAATGTGGACTACAACCACAGATATATTAGTCATCTCTATTGCAAATTATTTTATCTCTGAATACATTTAACATTTAAAAATCTTCAGTTTCTCAAATGCAGTCAAATATTTCTGTCTCATGAAATTATATTTACTGCATCTGGATGTTAGAATATAATGCAAAACATAACATACTAATACATAATACGTTACAATGAGGACTGTAAATTGAATACAATAAACAAACAAAGCAGTTTTCTACTTCTATTGTTATTGAAAGATTTGCAGATGAAGCTGACAGAAACAGTAGAATCATACAATGAGAAAATAATAAAAACAAAGAATGATTTAAAAAAAAGAATAAAAATGTAAAACTAAAAGAAACTGATTAATTATCACAAAACTTTCTGAACACGCTTCTCAATTCTCTTAAATAGCAACCACATTTCCCTCCCTTGCGTCTTCTCCTCGAGGAGAGAGGAGACAAGGAGACAAGGAGAGATGATTTTAGACAAATGAGACGTCATTTCTTACAATGTATCATTTGAAGCAACGTCTGTTTTTAATGACGGATCAGCTGTCGGTCGGCTTCAGCTTTAACAACCTTTGACAGAGTTTGTTTCTGCACACATGAACTGTGCCATGACTAATAAAAGTATGCAGTTATCACTGACAGAGCAGCAGTGTTTTCTCTTTGAAGGATGTTATATTATATATCTAACAGAATCTGAATGCATTATTTAAAAACCCAGCATATGACTGTGTTTTTCAACACTGACATTATTTATCAGGCTAAATGTTTCAGGAAAAACTGATGATGTAACTTAATAAACTTATATCAAAGCCGACGCTCAGGAATTTTCAGCCTCGCATGAAAATGACGACAAATCATGAAAAATATAAATGTTGTTTAAAATGTGTCTCTTGCTGACAGACAGACTCTTCCTCGTGTTAATTTTAACCATAATAATAGTTAACAGGGGAAATAACTATTTCTAATAAATGTGTTGTTCATGGTTCTTTTGTTGATCAGATGAACACTTAACAGATTTTTAACTAGATGGTGACTCAGAAAACAAAATATACTTTGTGAGTGACACACTTGAGTTTAATCTGTAATCTGTCTCCACTTCAGAATCAAACTGCACTGATGTATCTGTTTAGTCTGATCAGCTGCAGCAGCCAATCAATAAATAAAGGGGTGTGCCGGCCGGTTAAAGACTTCCGTGTTGACTGCTCTTATGTTTCCTCGCTCATAGCTCCTTAAACATCCTCCTCGATCATCGGAGCCGAAATAAGAGAATTGGGACGTCCGTCCTTATGGTGTTTCGGATCAATCTCTGGTTCAAACGAGTATCGAGGAGCGAGGAGACATCAATTAAGAGAATTGAAAAGCACCCATCGTACAACGTGTTGGGGATAGTTGTTCTGAGTTCCCAGCATGCCTTGAGACAATGTGTTTACAGACATAAGTTAAAATAAATGTGTTGTAAATCACCACAGATGTTATCTGATACACAGTTATCAGTGGCACTGTTCTTCACTAACTCTACAATGTTTCTAGTAGTTTACAGTTTGTTATTATAGAATAAGACATGTTGCACCGTCACTGAAGTTATGACGTCTTATCATCCGGTGCACGAATTGTTGCACCGCTGGCACGCGCAGGTGACAATGCAGGACAGTCACATACGCCTCTTTTCCTGCACGTGTATAAATAACTGCGTTGCAGTAGAACTCAAACATCCTGTCGGACCTTTAAACATGGCGCTGACAAAAAGACAAATTGTACCAAATAACATTGCTGCAGATGTTAAAATGAAAATATTACTTACACAGCTCATCTAATGCCAGAGTTGTGTTCACACTGACATCATCGGAAGAACTCGATCAATTATAACAACACATAGCTACGCACAATAATGTCTCACTCACATCTGTATGCTTTCATTTTGTTATAATGGACAAGTTCAAAAAGTGAGTCTTCAGTACAGTTTACGATCTCAGACCAGTGCTCAATAACTAACAAAAGTTAGTCCCAGTGAAGTTAAATATGTGAGTTTTTAAACAAGTTTCTGACCTCATGCTATGATGATGCGCAGTGGAGGAAAGTAAACAAGTAGGCTACATTAACATGAGATTTTTCATGCAAGACTTTTACTTATAACTGAGCTGTTGTTGTTGTTGTTGTTGTTGTTTTTTTTTACATTAATGGATGTGAATAGTTCTTCCACCACTGTGGGTTATAAAGCGTCTATATGAAGTCTTACCTTTGCAGTTTGTTTAATTCCTGATGAGACTGAAAAAAGTCCAGAACTCAAAGTTCTCTTGTCCAGCTTTAAATCCTGAAGAGCTTTCATTAATATACGGCTAAAATCTATGTTGATAGATCTGTTAAACTCGTTCACACCGGAATTGACTGCTGCAGCGCTGATTGTGCACCGGTCCCAAACCCCCAACCCTCTATACAAACCAGCTGTCACGAGATCCGCCATACTCTGTCTGTGATTGGCTAGGAATCTTCTTTCCTAAAAAAAGGCACAACTACTACGAAATCTACTAACCAACAACATAATCAAACTAGCCAATCAGAGGTGTAAGGGAAGGAAAAGGGTCACCATAGGTCACAACGCAACCTGTAAACGAGAAGGAAGGATAGAATAGAAAATACTTGATGGGCTGTTGGTTTTAAAGAAGAGCGTCTAGCAGCACATGAAGTTGATTTTGTTTTACTACTGTGCACACAACTTCAGTCAAGGCACAGCATGCCTTCTTCTATAATGTCAAAGCCTTTCTAGGACCCTAGTTTTAAAGGTTCATTCCACCCAAATATAACTTTGTCTAACTACTTACAGTTTTAAAGATTTACTCCACCTAAATACTATTTTCAGTCTTGCAATTCAACTTGGTAGCTAAGATATGAATGTTTGTAGTTTGCATAATTAACACATTATCAGGTCAAATAAAGATGAAATAGCTCTTTTCAGTCACAAAATCTCAACCAGATATTTGAAAGGAGAGAGAGAAGACATAAGATATAGTCTATAGAAATTGTTGGGGAGTGATGGTGCGCTCCGAGCAGTGCCCAGGAAGTGAAGTGGCACCTCTCTCACCTCTGCAGTTTCCTGTTCTCGAGACAGAGGCAAGAAAGTCTAATACAAATACTAAATAGATATAACATGACTTTTCATGTTCAAACCCCAGATTGTGAAGTAGTGAACAGCACTACTACTTCAGTCCACTGAGTTCACAGTGTTTCTGTTTGTGTTGAAAATTACAATAAAGAATGTGTTTTCTTTTTTATCAATAAAGATTGAGTCTGTTTGAGAGCAGCCTCACATGAACTCTGACTGCATAATCCGTCCAGGAGAGGTCATGTTTATGAAAATTAATCGATTTAGATCTGCTGCACAGCTGAGGATATCAAACGTCTATCAAAAAAATACAAATTGTTAACACAGATGAGGAATTTAAACAAAACAAGCAAAACAAGTTTTTCATTTTGTAAAAAAACAAAAATTCTAAGTAAGAAGAGCTTTCACAACTTTCAATTGTAGACCAAAGAGAATGAAATTAGATGGACAAAATTTTAATGTGGAATGTGCAAATGTGTAAACATTACATTCAGTGTAGCCAATTTTGGTGAATTTCTGTCGACCAGGCTTTTATCATCTTTCATTAGGGTTAAAACAGAGGTCATGTTGGATGTGCAGAGAAAACTCAACTTCATGGACACAAAAAGTAAAAAGATGCTTTTACAGAAGTCTGCTCTCTGAGAAACACAACTTCTATACTGCTATGTCTTCTGTCTCAAGTTCCACTGTGTGATCTTCCATCATGATTAGAACAAAGTCTGAAGGCAAAGCAGAGTCCAGCACAGACAGCGAGTCCAGCTGCTGTCAGTCCAATGTAGAGACCGATCCTTCCCCGACTCTCTGGTTGTGGTCTCTCAGTAGGTTTCTGAGGTTCTGGCTGATCAACAGCTGCTGTAAAGGACAGAAAATAGTAATAATTGTACTGTGGATGTATGACGGCCCACTCTGACTCCGGACCAGTTTTTCAAAGCACTTCATCATCACTGGCTTGAGCGTTACTAGCCGGTAGTTGTTTAGGCTGGAAATGTGGGTTTTTTTGGCAGGGGGACTATGGTGGAGTGCTAGATTGGATTGTAGCCAATTAGAAAAACTTTTCTGCTGTGTGCGCTTGCCGTCATAAGGGCTAAAGCAGTTTGTCATGTTGTCAATGAGTTTAACAGACCTGTCATCACAGATTTTAGCCGCATTTTAGCTCTTCAGGATTTAAAGCTGGACAAGAGGACTTCGGGTGTGACACTCTAATATTTTGTTGGACCGCCTTTAGCTTTGATTACAGCACACATTCTCTGTGGCATTGTTTCAATAAGCTTCTGCAATGGCATATTCCAAGGTGACAATGCCAGGATTCATCAGGCTCAAATTGTGAAAGAGTAGTTCAGGGAGCATGAGTCATCATTTTCACACATGGATTGGCCACCACAGAGTCCAGACCTTAACCCCATTGAGAATATTTGGGATGTGCTGGAGAAGGCTTTGTGCAGTGGTCCGACTCTCCCATCATCAATACAAGATCTTGGTGAATAGTGAATGCATGGAAATTAGGGCTGTCAGCGTTAACGTGTAATTTTTTTTAATGGCATTTTAATGTTGCAAGCCTTTTTGTCCCTTCTACTCACCCGGAGACGGCTCCTCTAGCTGTAGCGCTATGCTTTGAAGTGGCCTCCTGCAGTAAACCTACCGCGCTGATGGAAAGTAAGAGAGGTACTGGACTTTTGAACGGCTTGTTTCGGCAATTGGATGCAAGTCTGCACAAAGTATAGAAACAATAGAAGTTCAACACAAGTTTGTACATCTATATATAACCAGAGAAGTAGTAATACTGAGAGCCGTTTTTCGCACATGCGCAATGTCGCTACTCGATGTTAGTCAGACCAAGCAGCCAATGTGAGTCACACATGCGCAGCTTTTTAATTTCAATCATATTTTTTTAGATATACATTTTATCATTATATCCTGATCTGAGTGAGCGGCTGATGTGAGTGGGACTTTTTTCTTTTAAAGTCCGTGTAAAGTAAGAATAAATATGTGTTCTGAGTTTGACATACCACAGAAAAGTGTGTTGTTAACCACCCTGCCAAATTTGAATGATTAAAAAAATCGCCAAATATATGAAATTAGGCTTCAAAGTTGTATAAAAATCAGCCTCTTTCTCTGCTACCAAACGCTGTGAGTTACCACCTCTACCAGAAACCTGGACACTACGTCCGAGAGCTTTTTGCTGCTAACTCAGCTGCTAGTTCGGTGGCTAAGTCTGGCGGTAAACTTTCAAACTTTCACAAACAAGCTCTGCTGACCTGGAAACTGATCCACAAACATAACTTCTCACCAACCAGTTACTATATTTGGAATAATGAACACATCCTTTATAAAAACAAATCAGTGTTTTATAAGGATTGGGTGGAGCATGGAATTTTATTAGTTAATCAACTTATTAACGACCAAGGTTTTTTACTTTCTTAGGGAGAATTCTTGTTAAAATTTCAGCTGCCAGTTACATGGGTGCGTAGGTTAATTTACTTTAATGATCAGACAGTAGACAAAGACTTGTGTTTCTTCTGTCCATTGATCATAAGTTTGGGGAAATTTCACATCCATAAAAACAAATGGGCTAAATCTAAGCCAAATATTTTACTCTTTCGACAACAACTGTATCGTTATGATGTCACAATCAAGGACATTAGAAATAAGAAAGCTCCTAAACCATACGATATTACGGAGAAATTCTGTGGAAATGACCTGTAAAGCATTTTTGTTTGTACATCTGCACCCCCTATATGTTTGTAAGTATGTATGGGTCTGTGTCTGTATGTAAGGTTTGTGTGTCGCACAATAAAAAAGAAGAAAAAATAAAAAAATAAAAACTTGGCTGCTAGCTTGGCGGCTAACTCGGCAATATAATAAATACAACTATAATGACCCTCTTAGATAAAGGGGATCCTCCAGACAGACCTTGTTAGTCTTGATGGGTCTGACCAGATGTTGATCTCCTCTCACACTCTCATCCTGCTGGGTTGTCTCAGCTGAAAAGGTCAGAGATCATGTTGGATGTGCTAAGAAAAATCAGCAACTGACTGCAACCACAGACACATTAGTAATTTCTATTGTAGCTTAGATTACCTCTGAATACATTTAACGTTTTAAAAAATGTTTCTCAAGTGCAGTTGTCTTTTTCCGTCACAAGATGGCGCCAATTTATCTTTTCAATGAAAAATCTATACAAATAAACCACTCATAATTTTTGTCAGAGCAAAAGTCCCCCTGTACACCGAATGTCAAATGTTTGTGGTGAGTCAGTTCTAGATTCTGTGCTTTTTTGATCTGCTGTCAATCAGGTCATCCTTCCATTTTTCCATTTTGGTCTTTCAAAGAAATCTAAGAAGACTGCATATGCTCACATGTAAAACCAGTTTTCTAAAACCTACTACAGTGATTAGAGAGACTCAGATGTTACAGAGTGATGATAAGTCTCAAAGTTGTTGCATCTGTATAAACTAGCCATGATGCAGAATGAATCCTTTCAGAGTGAATTTGAATAAACAGGTCGATGTGGTGATCAACACGCTGTTTAGTTTAGTTCACCTTGTTGGTTAATAAATAACAGGATTGAATTATAAATATAAAACACACACACATTACCTAATGTCTTCATTCTGAATCGATTACAGATTCAGAAGACAGCAGCTCTGAGTTGATGAGCTGCAGATCAAGAAGAGAGGTAAGGTAAGTGTCACAATGCACAAGAGGACAGAAATCAACTGTCATAACGAAAGTTTCAGAGCTGCTGAAGGGGAACATTTGAGACGTGTTAAGAATAAACAGAGTGGTTGAACATCATCGCAGTAAAGGTGCAGATAACGGGTGGTTAAAGAGACAGGAAACCACCACCAGTTCCGTTCTGTTGTGAGAATAGCTTCATCACAGGCGTTCTTCTAGCAGCTGCATCCACCCAGTCAACTTCTGTGTTGTAGCTGTTTCAGAGTCAGTTTATATCACAGACATACACTCAACTGTTATTTTCAATTTTATCTCAACTGCAGACCTCAGTACAGTGAGTTTCTAACTTTGAAAGGTTCAAATGAGAAAGTTGACATGCAGCTCCAGAAAACACCCACTCCCTTCCACTAACCTTTTACATTTAAACATTAAGCAGAAAAAGACGGAGCGAATAAACCAGTGCTAGTGAAGTTCCAACACGTAACCCTGCTGCTGTGTGCACTGCTGGCAATAAAGCTAAAATTGCTTGTTGTGGTCAATCTGTCAGTGCATAGGCTATTTTGTCGCATATTAATGAGAGCTCTTCAGGATTTAAAGATGGACAAGAGAACTTTGAATTTGGGGCTATCTTCACTCTCATCAGGGAATTAAACATCTTCAGTGAACTGATCACTGATCACACAGACCCAGTCCTTTATCATGAGGGTGTTGAAGTCTCAGAGTCTCGTCTTTATATCTCAGATATGAGGAGGGCAAACTTTTCCACCTGTTCAACCATTTATTATAAACCTCGATAGGATTGTTTCAGACTGAGGTTTGCTGCCCAATAACTGGACACAGTACCTAATTTATACCTCTCTCTCCTCTGCAGGCATGTTTGTGGTGAAAATGACTCTGATCCTCTATCAGACAGAGGAGAATGACAACGTCACAATAAAATGGGACAGTCAAAAAACTGACATCTCGTCTCACTCCAACATCCATTGTGTGACAAAAATTCAGTTTATTTTCAGTTTCATACCATTTTTAATTTAAATCTTTGTAACCTGATTTTAATACTGTATGAACATGAACAGCACTGTCGAAAAGGACAAACAATGAATATATTTAAACCACAACATTTATCAGGCTGTTTAGTTAAAAGGGACATATGAATTTTAATGATTTCCTGTCATGTGTATACTGTTATATAGGCCCCCTTCAAGACAAATTTCAGGATTTCAACCTGCTCTGAATGTTTAATTTGCTGCATTATAAAAGTACTTGTCTTGACCATAGCCAGCCTCAGCATGTCTACTTGTAAGTTGGTTACTTTCAGTTGACACACAAATTCATACACAGGAACACCCCTGATACTGTGAGGCACAGGAAACCACAACGTGGTGTCGCTGCCACTGGTTCTGTGTATGAAACATTTATTTTCTGTGACCAGAGGGCTGTTGTACAAAAGCAGAATTAAGAAATCCAGGATAACTGGAAAAGCGAGGCTCGACAAAGTCTCATCAGTGCATCTTGGCTTAATCTGTTGCACTTGATGGAACACATTTACTGATGCAGACATGGAAAAAACGTGTGCTGCACACCACTTAACAAGTGAGCAACAGCTTCCAGTGGAAACTATAGTGAGGAGGTGAAATATATATGTTGAAAGAGAAATAAGTCTGATGTAATTAAACTGAGAGAAAAAGCCTGAGTGTGTAAGTAGTCCAAATATAAACACCTAGTAACCACTGCTTCACTAAAACTTTCTCCTTGTATGATTACCTTTGTTTGATTCTTCTCAAAACACGTTTAAAATCTGTGTAAAGTAAGAATAAATATGTTTTCTGAGTTTGACATACCACAGAAAAGTGTGTTGTTAACCACCCTGCCAAATTTGAATGATCAAAAAAAAAAAAAATGAAATTAGGCTTCAAAGTTGTGTAAAACTCAGCTTTCTCTCTGCTACCAAACGCTGTGGGAGTGCCAGCCTAGTCCGCTGAAGCCCTGCCGTGTAATTTAAGTGCTAGTGAAGTAGTGAAGAAACTACTCCTGTGTCCGCTGGTCTTGGTGAACAGGGCTCTGAAGCGTCCCCAGTGGGGCAAAGTTGCAACAGGTTGAGTTGAGGGTGTGAAGCGTCTGCAGGGATTTTCTCTGCCTGTTTTCTGACTCTGGAGATGAATGGTTTCTAAAAGGCGGGCAGGTCACTCAGCACCGAGGACCTTTGATCACTGATGAATGTCTAGATATCACCAGTGAATGTGGTTAAACTGTGAGTGATGTTGCTATAGAAATTAATCTATCACACATCTCAAAAAAGAAAATGAAATATTTAAATGCTGCTTTGAGTGTTGTTTCAGCAAAAGTGAAACCTGCAGTTAATCATTTAACAAGCTTCTGTGTCAAGTAACAAATTCCCGCTTAAAGTATCTCAAACTAAAATTTGGATTGATTAATTTGTACAAACTTTAATCTAGTTGCAGCCAATATGTATCACTTATAGGTCTAGGTAACTTTTAATTATAATGATATAATTGAGATCAGTGGCGGTTGCTGGTGTTTTAAACAGGGGAAGCTCACTTTACATCTTCATCATAAAACTAAAAAGCTTCATCTATGCCATAGAACCACATCAACACATACCTGAAAAATATTTTCAAAACTAGCCACTAGCCTGCCCAGGTAGGCCTGCACAGGACAAAGGGCCTTAAAGCAACACTGAACACCTCACCCACCCAGGTAACAGAGCCCTATAGTCAAAGGTGAAATAATCACCCTATGAAAAGGTGATTATTTCCAAGATACTGAATGCAAATTTGCTTTGGGGGGATTATAACAGTCTTGGATATGTCACTGATGAGTAACAAGATTGATTTCCAGGGGTTTTAGTTTTTTGTCCTGTGACTCTCAGAACCAAACTGGTACAAGTACCACATTGGACAAAAGTGTTCAACATGTTTGATGCCATAAAAAGGCATATTTGAGATTTTTTTTTCATTTTGTTTTTGCATGCATCTTCTAATCCACTTCTCCTCTATTGATCCAAACCATTAATTTAATTAATGCAAATTGAATTTGGTTTGGAGGGATTATAACAGTCTTGGGTATGTCATTGATGAGTAACAAAATTGATTTCTAGGTTGTTATTGTTGTTGTTTTTTGTGAACCTGACCGTCTGTGAGTGCTTTGGGACAGGGGCAGGGCTCGCAGCAGCACCCGCTGCTCCTTGAGGACAGAGTGATAAGTGCTTTCATGTCAGAGTCTCCAAAACATCAGAAAACTCTCCAATAACACCAGATAAACTCGCTAGATTTGTGATAGTCGCCTTTGAGAAAAAAAGTCGCCAGATTCAGCGAGAAAGTCAAGCTACAAAACTACACTCAGAAGAGTCAGCCTATCCAAAGCTTTGAGCTTTGAGATTAATAAATATGTATCATTAACCAGCACGTTTTCATCTAAAGTCTGAATTATATCAACACGTATGTAAGGTCTTGAAGAAATAACCACACTTTTACACAAAGAAGACCCAAGTTAAAGAAACAACACCATACACTATATAACAACAAACATACACCATAAAATAAACAATATAAAAAAGGGATTTGGCATTTTAGGCCTATTGCTTACAGGAGGCTGAGCAGGTCTTCCTCTCTGGGCCAGTCTATCATCAGAGGTAAGAGTAGTAGTTTTTACACAATGCCATAAAATCTTTATCAACTATTCACTAATTTTAATTAATATCTTAATTAAGAGGCAGTAATGTTATTTAATTTAACCTTTTTTTTAATGTTACCAATATTTCTGTTAACACAGTACTGATTATGGGTTTTTTTCACGTTTACTATTTTAGTGAAGTGGAGAAATTTTACAGAGGGACAGACAAGCAACTATGGAAAGAAGAGAGAACAATGATCTACTTCACAATGTGGGGTTTGAACATGTTGATGAAAATTGTGTATTAATAAATGTTCTAATTGTTATAGAAAAGAAACACTGTATCTTGTGTCCTCTCTCTCTCTCCAATCAAATATCTGGTTGAGATCTTGTGACTGCAAAGAGCATAGCATATGATTCCATCTTTATTTTACCTGATAATATAATTATGATTTACACAAAAAAAGCTTAGCAACCAAGTTGAATTGCAATGCTGAAAGTAATATTTGGGTGGAATAAACCTTTAAAACTAGGGTCCTAGAAATGCTTTGCCATTATAGAAGAAGGCATGTTGCGCCTTGACTGAAGTTGTGTGCACTGTAGTAAAACATGCTGCTAGACACATCCTTCCTCCTCTCATCTCTTGCGAACAGTCCCTCCCAGTGTGAAATGCAAATCATCGTCTAAAGGAAGTCTGGTAAAGCAACAGTTGGGGCATTTGGGGCTAAAGCAGTAAATTCGGTTGTGAACGAGTTTAACAGACCTGTCAAAACAGATTTTAATCGTATATTAATGAAATGAAATGAGAACTTTGACTTTGGGACTTTCTTCAATCTCATCAGGGAATTAAACAAACAGCAAAGGTAAGAATTCATATAGATAGTTTATAACCCATCTTAAGTAGTGGAGGAACTATTCACATGCTTACATTTACTTAAGTAAAAGTATCAGTACATCAATGTAAAAACACTCAGCTACAAGTCAAAGTGTTGCATGAAAAAAAATTATATCACTAACTGAGATAATATAGCTACTAGACTAAAGATTTACATATAAAGTTGGAATGTTGAGATTAAACAGTTTTATTTATAGAGCGCATTTCATACACAATGGCAACTCAATGTGCTTTACATAAAACAGAAACATTAATACATACAATTAACCCCCCCCCATAATAAAAACAAAGTACAGAAAAATAGAAAGAGAGAAATAAAATGCTAGAATAGAGCTTTAAATATAAGATTACAGCATAAAATAATAATTAGCTTTAAAATCATTAAAAGGACATAGAGTGCAAATGAAAGATTAAAATGTAAAGTGCTTTAAAAGAGCTTAATAATAAGCACAGGAGAAGAGAAATGTTTTTAACCTGGATTTAAAAATGTTGCTGGTAGCTTGTTCCAGTTGTGTGCAGCAGGGACGTGCGCATGATTATAGAGAGGCAGGGGCTCAAAGTCAGAAAAGGGCAGAATGTGCCTGCCGATTTTTTTTTTTCGATCCTTTACACAATATGGAAATTAATGTAAAATTAAAAATAAAGTGCTAATAGAAAGCTAACTACTTATTTGTGTGTCCTGTAGGTGAAATTGATATGAAATTGCCATTTCTTTTGTGTCAACAAATGATTGTCAACATGAGTAATATTACAGCTTATATCCCCAGAATGCTGAAATTACTATATTATTGTTATTATTATCATTATTGTTGTTGTTATTTATTATTATTATTATCGTTATCATTATTGTGTTAGCCCCAGTAGTAGCAAAGTCACAATAAACTTTATATCTAAACATCGGACCTGTACTTCAGACCTGTAGTGAGGGAAATATGATCTGCCGTAAACACGGTGCATTTCATTTTGAAAATTAACGCAATGTTTTATTTTGTATTTTGTACACGATTTCGTGTCCCGCACGATCTGCTCTGTGCTAATTGCTCTTTAGAACTGGAGTAATGTGCTCTGATCTCTTTGTTCAGGTTAAAACTCGAGCTGCAGCGTTCTGAATGAGCTGCAGCTGTTTAAAGCTTTTCTGTGGGAGTCCAGTCAGAGGACCGGAAATCGTTTTATTCTGTTTCATTTACATTTACTGTAAGGAATGTTTATTAGGGACATGATATATTCGTACATTACACATTACAAAAAGTACACGTACATTACAAAAAGAGCGGTAGAGTCACAATGTCGGGGTTGTTGGCCTGCCCCGAAAGGTTCATTTGCATATCTTCAGTCATGTATTTCTCCTATAATGTCAACCTGTACTTTAGTTGAAGAACAGCAGCACTAATATCTGTGTATCAGATAACATCTGTGGTGATTTACAACATATTTATTTTAACTTATGTCTGTAAACATATTGTCTGAAGGCATGCTGAGCACTCAGCACAATCATCCCCAACATGAAGTATTGTGATAATTGAATCAGTTTCTTTGTTTTAAATTAGCATTCCTTTCTTACCATTGTGTTATTATTATTAGTTTCCACCTTCAGTTCATTATCCATACTGATAAAAGTTGTTTTCTGACTTCACACACTTCGGTCTGGGTATGTTTCTGTCAGCTTCACCTGCAAATCTGTCGTTAACAATAGATTATTTTACTTACACTTACTTTAACTGTTAAATCTATTCAGAGAAAAACTGTATATATCTATAATTTACAATAGAAATGACTAATGTGTCTGTGGTTGTAGTCCACATCAGCCTTTACGTTTGACTGTCTGTGGACTCAACAGCGAGAGTGAACAAGGGGGAAGCTGTTAGGTCTGTTTATAGACGCCGGAAGGGGTGTGATTGGTGTGAAACTGCGCTTATCAAGCTTTGAAATAAATAAATTCAACACATTAAAATTCATATTCATAAACTTCATATGCACATTTTATATAACCCATCATCAGTGGTGGAAGAACTATTCACATCCATCAAAATACTCAGTTATAAGTAAAAGTCCTGCATGAAAAATTGTATGTTAATACTTTGCTCCACTGTGCATCATCATAGCCTGAGGTCAGAAACTTGTTTAAAAACTCACATTTTTAACATCCCTGGGATTAATAATGAAATTTCATCAAATTGTGGGTGAAATAATATGCATAACCTACTATTTGGTTATTAATTGTACACCAACCTGAGATTGTAAACTGGATTGAAGACTTTTTAAACTTGTCCAGGATTAAAAATGATGTGTGAGTGTAACACTATTGTTGGTGTTTGTTATATTAACGTATCGAGTTCTTCGCAAATTCAAGAAGGGTGTACACAACTCTGGAAATAGTAATTTTCAGTTGAATGTTTGCAATTAATGCAACATGGTTAATGTCTACTACTAGTTTACATTACAGCTTGTTAGTCAACGCTGGCATACAAACATAATGCTCAAACTGCCGTGCAATGTTGACATGTTGCTCTGAAGTCTGTTATATTCGGTATAAGAGAGGAAGTGATACCTCTTCCGCTGATATGGTAATGCCTGTAAATGGGTGTGGGGACTCTGACATATTTATTTTTAACATATGTCTGTAAACACATTGTCTCAATGCATGCTGGGAACTCAGCCCAACTATCCCCAACACACTAAAATATGTATTCAGAAAGTTTTGTGATAATTAAATCTTTCTCGTTTCTTTTGGTTTTACGTTATAATTCCTTTCTTATCATTGTGTTTTTATTATCTTCTCCTTGTATGATTGACTTTTCTTGTGTGTTTGTTTCAGCTTCACCTGTAAATGTTTCATTAACAATTGAAGTAGAAAACTGCATTGTATGTTCATTTTATTTAATATATATATTTACAGTCCTCATTAAAACATTTTAAAGTATTACTATGTTATGTTTTGCATTATATTCTAACATCCAGATGCAGTAAATATAATTTCATGAGACAGAAATACTCGACTGCCTTTGAGAAACTGATTTTTAAGCTTCAAAGCTGGCTAATTAATGCTTACTTCACAGCTACTGTAATAGTGAACATGTCTGTGTTGACTTTAGCTAAACCAGTTAAGCTAGGTTATCCATGTTTTTGTTGTTCTACATTAATTTAGTAAACATTTCAGTCACTTTTCAACTACTTCAGTTGAAGTTGAGCATAACTGAATACCTTGTACATATTTTTTTAATGATATGTTTCATGGACAATGAAATGGAAAGGAGATATACATAACTTTTTCGTTAGAGGTCAGTGGTCAGAGCAGGTCAGACTGACAGCACTGACCGCTACAGAGAGGGCCAGGGTCAGACCAGCAACCATGAACCTCCAGGTGGAAATACAGATATGAAGAAAGTCATTATAAATGCAGTTGTATTTACACCATATAATATAAAATAGTTGTTCTGTAAATTAAATGACTGAATTACTTACTCCAAATGACTAACCTGATGGCATTGAGCTCTGTAAATTATGCCATATAGTAAAATTGTATTTTTTAAATTTGAAAATGTAATGTTAGTCAAAGAAATACTAACTCTGATTTAATTCATACCTTTAGATGCACCAATGGACGATGATCAGAATCAGATGACAGCAGCAGCAGCTCCACCCCTGACTCTATTTGCTACACCTAAAGGTTTGCACTAATAGCTGAATATGGAGTAGTGTTACTGTTTACTGTTCTCAGGTTTGCTATAAAATGTATAGAGTGCTGCTTATCCTGCTTAAAACTTAATTACTGTACAGAAAACTTAACTTAAGCAGACCCCGGTTCTGGTCTCGGGCGGGGGACCTTTTGCTGCATGCCCCTCTCTCCCATGATTGTCTGTCTCTACACTGTCAATAAAGGTGTCTATGTCAGTAAAAAAAGAGAAAGTGATCCCCATTCTAGTGATGCATCACAACTCACAGGTTGAATTGCAAGTTTATAAAACCAGAGGAAGACACCAAGGATGTTATTATTAATGGAACTGTATGATAATGATGAACTGTATGGTGTAAACTATATTTGTTAGTTTTCTATTTTTAGATATTTGTAGATTTCCTATCATTTACTTAACTTTCAGTCATTTTGAAGAAACAACTTTAGGATTACAGTATTATCTACAGTTCACTGTTGGACTGTAACTGTATTTAAAATAAATGGTGCATATCTTGCATTTATGTTTAAAAAAGTAAATTTGTGTCTTTGTTCATGCCCTTAAGTCAATGGTTAAGCAACTAATCAAATGTGTTTCTACTTTGGAGTATTATTGCCACCTACTGGCCTTTCTTTGTATTGCTGTAGTATAATCTGTAGTCTAACAGTACTATGCTAAAAGCAATGTGACAATATGGCAGATAAGTGGCGAGGTAGTTAAAAGGATTATTTTCAAATAATGTTATATATGTTATGTGTTCAAATGGTGCCACATACATAACTCCCCCCACCCCTCCCCACCGCATAAAAGTTCAGGCTCAGGATTTTTGTCCACTATCAACTCTGTAAAAGTACAGAATATGATTTAAAATTTTACATAAGTCAACAAAAACATGAGAAGTACACTGTAAAAGTAATTCTTTACAGTTGCAGCGAGGTCTTATCACTTTTCGTGGCCCTCACAAAATATCTGTTGTACCTCCCTGTGTCCCCCACCTGAAATTAATCTGGATCCACCCGTGATTCAGGGAAAAAATAATTTACAATAGAGATGACTAATGTGTCTGTGGTTGTAGTCCACATTGTGTCTGACATGTGAATCGAGGTTTGATGTTGTAGATTTTCCTTCTCACACCTGTGATGACTGAACTTTGACCTCATGTGTTCATGACTCCTCTCCTCTGTCTCCTCTCACAGGGAGAAGATGATCTGCAGGATCCTTCTGCTCATCAGCCTGACCTCCTGTGTCTCTGGTTAGTTTACATCCTCACTTCATCATCCAAAAAGAGAAAAGTCAAAAGATTTGATGACTTTAGTTGTAAAATATATCAGTGAAAACATCAAGAGACCTATTAAAGCCAGTAGAAACTCTTCATTACAGTTGGGAAGATGATCTATATTCAGTTATTGCTTAGATTGTATTTATTATTGGTATCAAGCATGACCTTTTTACTGGTGTATTTTTAAACACTTTCCCTCTCTGTCTCCTCAACAGGAACATTTGAAGTGAACGTGACACGGAGCTCCTATCAGGCAGAGGAGAACCACAACATCACACTGGAATGGACGTTTACAACCAAACCTGACAGATCCTTCACCTCTCTGATCATCATCTGTGACATGGTGACTGTTAATAACGAGCCCTCAGTCCTGTATCATGTACATGAGGGTGTTGAGGCCCCAGAGTCTCAGGATGAACAGTTTGCAGGACGGGTTCAAAGTGACAAAGACGCCCTCAGAGAAGGACGAATCAGACTTCATGTGTCCAGTCTCAGGACTGATGACTCTGGTTGGTACACGTGTGAGGTGAAAACAAATGACGGTGTGAGCTCTGACAGATTCCGCCTCAGTGTCACTGGTAAGATGATTCAGTAAAACTCAGAAAGCCTTTTTAATGCATGTTATCAGTGATGTACAGACTGGACTGCTAAACTTTATGAGTGTGGTTGCACTCAGCAGACACTGTGTTGTTAAAAATATGCTGCATGTGGACACAAACATCACCAAGTTCAAACCCAAACAGTCCAGATTTGAATTTTGGACATGAACAGTGTGAAGTGTCACACTGTAGTAGGAGAGTTGAATGTTGGGATAACAGAATTTGTTGAATACAAATACAATTATTATTATTTTCTGTCCTTTACAGAAGCTGTTGATCAACCAGAACCTCAGAAACCTACTGAGAGACCACAACCAGAGAGTCAGGGAAGGATCGGCCTCTATGTTGGACTGACAGCAGCTGGACTCGTTGTCTGTGCTGGACTCTTCTTTGCCTTCAGGCTTTGTTTACCTAAATGTCCTGATAAGACAGGACATTGTTTTAAACCACCGTTCTTCTCAAGTAAATCAAGTAAACGTGAACAGACCGCAGTGAATATGGCGGTGTGACAGTTACCTTTCTCATCACTGATTTTCTCTGATCCAACCTGACCTCTCATGTTTTGAGCCTGAGAAAACCAAACACGATGAGAGTGTGAGAGAGGAGATCAACATCCATTTACACCCATCAGAACTAACAGGACTAGTATGACCCTTTTCTATCAAAGTGGATGTAAATAATAAGAGTAAATAATGCTTCAGTGTCAATGATTGTTCTTTATGTTTGGCACAGAATTAGCCAAACCCGCTACCTTCTTTTTTAAATTGTATGTTTCATGTTTCCAATTTTTACTGTTCAATTGTACTTTTTTCTTTTTATTATTTTCTTTATTATTATTATTTTTATTTGTTTGAATTGTATGTTTTTATGCTTCCAATTCTTACTGTTAAATCATATTAATATCATATCATATCTATTTTATATGTATATTTTTTAAAATTTTATGTAAAGCATATTGAGTTGCCCCTGTGTATGAAATGCACTATAAATAAAGCTGCTTTGCCCTGTTTACGCTTCATATTGACAGACAACTTCACCTGTGAGCTCTAATGTGCTGATCTAATATTGGAATGATACCCAAGAAAGTGTCCTTTTACTTTTGAACCCCTTAACCTTTATCACCATGTGTGAAAAGGGCAAAACCTATAACACAGCTCTTTCAATATTGATGTATATCTACTCAAATTAAACACAGCACTTTCATCTAGTATCCGGAGCCTGAAGAACAAACATGTAACTGTTCATTAATACATCCCAGTTGTGCTGCTGAAGAATCAAAGTGTATTTCAACAAGTTCGGGTCTCAAAAGCTAAAAATTTTAATTTAGTTTCACTAAGACAATCAGCCTGATCTCACAGAAATACGTGACGCGGGCACGACTTCTTAACACTGAATTTCGTGATGGGGACACGTAATGTGTCAAATTTACGTGTCCCAATCACGGAAACAATACCACAGTAAAGTCAATGGGAATCCTCTTTCGTGGTGAGGTAAAAAATCTACTTATTTTCGTGTTGTTGTATTGAGAAATATGAGGATATGGACTGTGTGGAAAATAGCCGAGGCAAGAATCGAGTTATCCGGTCCTCCCGCGGGACAGATGCACATACGCGTAAATTACGGGGGGGACGGGTGGGATATGTCCCCACCACTATTTATAATTTGAATTTTGTCCCCACCACTTTTAAAATGTGCAAACCAATTGCGACCGAAAAAAAATCCCCACATACTCAACCGAAATCGTCGAGTCTAAATCATGCGATAGGCGCGCACTATGACATCCTCACTGCATGCACACCTGCCTGGCTGTGTGTGGAGCAAATGAGCGGGAGGGGATTGTGATCATCAGTACCTCATCCAGTGGCGTGGTGCGCCGTGCGCGCACCTGTGGGCATTCATTCCAGCAGGCCTACTACACTTGACAGTTGGCAGGCCGTCTATTTTCTGGACGGCAGCCTAATGCCTAGCAGCTAGTTGTTTTACAGACACTTTCCACCCACTTCGCAGCAGCATTGAAGACGACAAGAAAGTCGACTCCTCAAAAATGTACAAGGTAATTATTCCTAACAGTTTGTTTGTAACAATGTTTCCTCAGAGCAAAGGCAAGCTAGGCAAGACCACGTTGTAGCCAAATTGTTTGTGGTTACAGTTATCTCATTATTTCATTCATATTCATGAATAAATACATAATTTCGAATCGGATCATAACGATATGGAAACATGAAATTAAAGGATATCACTTATAAACTGTGTAGGTGTTCATCAAAAAAAGGGCAGCTTATTAAACATGACGCTGGAATAGCTACATCAATAGAATGCGTTACTTTTGTGTCGGATGGTGGGTGGTCGTGGGGCAACAGTTTTGGAACCGCTGCACTAATTCAAGACTCATTGTGGATATAACAAGTTTTTTTTTTTAAAACAACAAAAACGGAAAGGAGGGGGGGGGGGGGGGGGGGCCGTTACGTTTTTTGTCCCCACCACTTCTAAAACCAAACTGACGCCCTTGCAGATGCATACTCAAGAAGAATGAAAATCAGCTGGTCAAATATTGAGCAATGTAGCGGTGATAATAAACACATAAAAACAAGGGTTTATTGCACAGATGTGCTTCGGTCCGGTAACGACTGACTCTTCTTTTCACTCAATAGCTTGTTATTAATATAATTTGCCTACTATGAAAGGAAATACCTTTGAAAAAAATATAAAAATAAAAAATAAAAACCGCTAGAAATAAAAGATTTATAGATTAGAAATATTATCCCCCGCCCACTACATGACGTAGTTGAACCGGGGAATCCGTGTGTCCACCACGAAAGAGGATTCCCATTGACTTTACTGAAAGAGGATTCCCATTGACTTTACTGTGGTATTGTTTCCGTGATTGGGACACGTAAATTTGACACATTACGTGTCCCCATCACGGAATTCAGTGTTAACAGGTCGTGCCCCTGTCACGTATTTCTGTGAGATCTTGTTGAAGACAATATTTAATACAGACTGGGGGAGTTAGTCTTCCAGGATTATTGCACTGTGTAACAGTCAGTTTATAAGTGTGACGGTGAAGGAGGAGAAACTGCTCCTGTGTCTGCTGGTTTTGGTGAACAGGGCTCTGAAGCACCACCTAGTGGGGAGAAGTTAAAACAGGTTGAGTTGAGGGTGTGAAGCATAGACATATATACATAGACGACGCATTGACTGTGGAGAGGCGTGCTTAAAGCGCCGCCATTTTGGTACAGGGCTAACAGAGGCAGTAGTGCATGTATATCTACGGAGGTAAGAGCTACTCCACAGTTTCAGCGTAGAATTATTCACTGACATCTCGACCAATTTCCAAACGGTTTGATTTGTTAAAAACGTGTCTATCTGTCTGACATTTGTAACAAACAACCCGTGTGAATATATGTTGACAATTTAGCAATTTTATTTATTTATTTTTATTACAATTGAGCGATGTATGATAACTTTTTAATAGTGCAAACACGTCATTCCTCTATAGACATAATGCGCTGCAGGAGCGAGTGGCCCTGTACCAAGATGGCCACCGTGTAGACACTACGCTCCAATCGGCAGCAGCAGTCAATGCAGCGTCTACGTATATATGTCTATGGTGTGAAGGGTCCACAGTGATTTTTCTCTGCCTGTTTTCTGACTCTGAATGTGTGCAGGTGATTAAAGGTGGGCAGATCAGCATCGAGGACCTTTGATCACTGATGAACATCTAAATATCACCAATGAATGTGGCTAGACTGTGAGTGATGTTGCTATAAAAGTGAAACTTTATCACACATCTCTAAAATGAAAACAAAATATTTAAAATCAGCTTTGAGTGTTTAAACATGTTTCAGCAAAAGTGAAATCTGCAGTTAATCATTTAACCAGCTTCAGTGTCAAATAACAAATTCCCACTGAAATGTCTTAATGTCACATGTTCTGCCTCCGCTGGTCTTTAACAATCACAATCTGTCTTATTGCTCAAAGTATCTCAGACAAAATTTGGATTTATTCATTTTTCATGTACAAACTTTAATTTAGTAGCAGCCAATATGGATTTATTTACTAAGTGATCTGATTTAAGTTACACCCCATCCAAACTGCTCCAGATGTGAATGGACTTTGGCAGCAGACAGAATTACAGATCCTGACTCACTTCTTACAATCTGGGTCCAAACTGCTGAAAGGAAACAAGATAATTAATGTGAAGACAGACTCACAGATGTTAGTTACTGTCAGTTATCCTCTTCTCTGCTCAGGTGTGGTTGATTTCATCCTCACAGTCACAGCTTTGATCAAAGAAGTGTCTGTTTGGTGTGTCAGGAGACACCAAATGGTTATAGTGTTCTCATCAGTGTGTTCTCCTTTCTCTCACTGATTTCAATATTTGAATGACTTTTTTATTCTTCATGATTAAAAAACTGATACAAGTAAAATACATGAACACACCTCTTGTCCAAATCTTTTTATATTCTTGTCATCAATGCAGCTTGTAAAGCAGTAACTGTTTTGAGTATCTATAGTTCCTTTCTTGTTGTTTCTGAACGTTGTTCTTGTGAAATTTGGTGATTCTGATATCAAAAGACGCAAAGAAAAGTCACAACAACTCCTCATATAAATTGATTTATTTACAATACGTACACATAATAATAACAATGATACAGTTTTCTTTTAATTCTGATGGATTCTCTGTCAGACTGATGATTGATAACAGTTGAACCAACTCAGCAAAGTCTTCATGTTTGGTAATACTTTTGTCAATAATTAATGCTGCAATAGCTTATTTTACTATTTCAATATCAAACAACAACTATAATGACCCTCTTAGATAAAGGGGATCCTGTAGACAGACCTTGTTAGTCTTGATGAGTCTGATTAGATGTTGATCTCCTCTCTCACACTCCCATCCTGCTGGGTTCTCTCAGGTGAAAAGGTCAGAGGTCAGGTTGGCAGAGAAAAATCAGCTTCATGGACACAGAAAGTAAAAAGATGCAGTGAAAGAAGTCTACTGTCTGAGAAACACAACTTCTATACTGCTGCATGTTTTCTGTCTCATCAGGAGATTTAGTAAAACAAAGTCTGCAGTATGGAAAAGGCCATGCATGATACAATTATGAATAAAAAAATAGCAAGAATTAAATATAAAACCTACAACTTCAAACCTTAAACCTTAATTCTGATGTCAGAAACAATGTGGACTACAACCACAGACACATTGGTCATTTCTATTGTATATTTAACATGTTGTTTATTTCCGTCACAAGATGGCGCCAAATATCTCTTTTCAATGGTGAAAGTGAAACTAACAAATCCATACAAATAAACCCCGTATAATTTTTGTCAGAGCAGAAGTTCCCCTGTACATTAAATGTCAAATGTCTGTGGTGTGTCGGTTTTAGTTTCTGTGCTTTTTTGATCTGCTGTCAATCAGGTCATCCTTCAGCATTTTTCCATTTCAGTCTTTTAAATAATCTAACAAGAATGCATATGCTCATATGTAAAACCAGGTTTCTAAAACCTACTACAGTAATTAGAGAGACTCAGATGTTACAGAGTGAATTTTAATAAACAGGTCGAGGTGGTGATCAAGATGCTGTTTAGTTTAGTTCACCTTGTTGGTTAAATTATAAATAACACACACACACACACACACACACACACTCACACACACACACACACACACACACAATGCACAAGAGGACAGAAATTAACTGTCATAACAAAAGTGTCAGAGCTGCTGAAGTGGAAAATGTGAGACGTGTTAAGAATAAACAAAGTGGTTGAACATCACGTTTCAGCTAACATTGTGTTTTTTTGCAGAAATGAAACCTACACCAGTTCCATTCTGTGGTAGCTGTGAGAATCCCCCGTCCCATTAGACAATTGGAAACACTTCACAGAAACAAAATAAAGAAGTTAAAACCCTGTTGCTGTGTACACGCATATTATTGAGAGCTCTTCATGATTTAAAGATGGACAAGATAACTTTGAGTTTGGGACTTTCTTCAGTCTCATCAGGGAATTAAACAAACAGCAAACTTAAGACTTCATATAGAGGATTTATATAATCCATCATCAGTGGTGGAAGAAATGTTTATCTTAATGTAAATATTAACGTTCTTCCACTGTCCATCATCATAGTCAGAAGTCACTGACAGATTTGCTAGACTCTTTCTTTCAGAAATAATATGAAACCATATATATTCAGAGTGATATCTTGCTTATTAAGATAGCATGTGTGGTTGTTTACATGTTGAGAGAGCACGTAGTCTTACACTTGTGTTATAGGAAGTGCAGCTCGGTCATTTCGGGGGGTCACAGTGGGCGGACATGTGAGAGAAACATCATGTGACCGTGTTATACTTCAGTAACACTTCATTGTTATGTGTGCTGGGTGAAATGAAGCTACAGTTAAGGAGGTATATTTTTTGTATCTGACTTTCTGCATGAGTGGTTTTGTGTGATATTTGAAAAATACAGGGTGTCTAAACGACTGTGCACCTTTTTTAGTCATGGTGCAACTTGCCTTCTTCTATAATGGCAATATGTAAACTACTAGAAACATTGTAGAGTTAGTGAAGAAACAGCAGCACTAATCACTGTGTATCAGATAACATCTGTGGTGATTTACAACATATTTATTTTAACTTATGTCTGTAAACACATTGTCTCAAGACATAGGAACTCAGCCCAACTATCCCCAACACACTACAATTTGTATTCAGAAATGGTCTTTTGGTTTTACGTTATCATTCCTTTTTTAACATTATGTTTTTATTTTCTCCTTGTATGATTGCCTTTTGATTGATTCTTCTCAAAACATGTTTAATTAAAGCACTGTATGCTTGATGTATCTCTGTTTCTCTGTTCAGGATCAAACTCCACCAGCAAAGATGTAAATACTAATAGAAGTTAAGTCACGTTGACAGAATATTTATTTATATATATTTATATTTATGATTACTGTCCTTGTTAATCAGTTTAGTGTATCATTACGTTATGTCTTGTGCTTTATTGTAACATTCAGATTCAATTATTTCCTGTCATTCAAGTATACAAATCACACCACGACACACCTGTTTGTTAGATTTCAACTGAACATGTTTTAAGAAGAGAAGTAGCTGTTTATATGCGTGTTTTATGCATATAAACAGCTACTTCTCTTCTTCTGTTTAGTGAAAGGAGTTACTTCAGAGTTGAGCTTTCAAGATATGAACAATACTCAGAAAAGATCTTAGGAGTTTGATGTGATTCTAGCTCTCTATTTAGACGTTGATCATATGACTCATGTATTGCTCTCTCTGATACACACAAACTTGAGGATAACCTCCTCTGTTGACCCACATAAAGGTTATTTCATCATTGTTGGCGTAGAGACATGAAACATTATTAAAATGCTCAAAGTTCTATTTTATTGTATCAAATATTTGAAGTACATTTATTATATTCCTTGTGTCACAGTCTGTTCTGCTCTTCTCCTGCTGCTGTTAACTTTCCATTCACCACACCCCTGCTCTACTCCTGCTAATCAGCCACTCCCACCTCATCAGTTAACTCTGTTCACCTGGGCTTCATCAGTAATCACCTTGACTCTCAGCTGCGCCCCATCTGTAATCAAGCCAGCATATATACTCCTGTTGTCCAGATTGTCTTTGACATTCGCTTCATGTCAGTGACCCTGAGCCCTGCTTGTTGCCCTACCCATTCAGCCTATACCTGTTCAGTTACCTTGTGAACTGTATAATAAAGATAATTTAAAACTGCTAACTGGTTCTATGCTGCTGTTATTCCAACACGAAAGTAACATTAATTACTTCCACAGCGAAGTCATAGTCTTCTTGAAACATATGCGGACATTGATAGGTTATAGGTACCGATGTGTCTGTGTCGGTACCGCCCTCAATTGCGCTCTTTGCCAAGCAGAACATTGCTGAAGAGTTCCCTCTCCCCCTTTAGCCAATTTGGAAACACTATAAAAACCTAAATAAAGAAGTTAAAACCCTGCTGCTGTGTGCACTTTCGGCAATAAGGCTAAAATTGTTTGTTGTGTTCAATCCGTCAGTACATAGGCTATTTTGTCGCATATTAATGAGAGCTCTTCGGGATTTAAAGATGGACAAGAGAACTTTGAATTTCTTCACTCTCATCAGGGAATTAAACATCTTCAGTGAACTGATCACTGATCACAAGGACCCAGTCCTTTATCATGAGGGTCTCGTCTTTATATCTCAGATATGAGGAGTGCAAACTTTTCCACCTGTGCAATCATTTATTATAAACCTTGATAGGATTGTTTCAGACTGTGGTTTGATGCCCAATAACTGGACACAGTACGTAATTTATACCTCTCTCTCCTCTGCAAGCATGTTTGTGGTGAAAATGACTCTGATCCTCTATCAGACAACGTCACAATAAAATAGGACAGTCAAAAATCTGACATGTCTCACTCCAACATCCATTGTGTGACAAAAAATCAGTTTCATACCATTTTCAAATCTTTGTAACCTGATTTTAATACTATATGAACATGAACAGCATTGTCGAAAAGGACAAACAACGAATACATTTAAACCACAACATTTATCAGGCTGTTTAGTTAAAAGGGACATATGAATTTTAAGATTCAAGATTCAAGTTTATTTGTCATTTTACATGTTTGCACATGAAAACGAAATTTTTACTGAGGTCCAGCAGCGTGCAATACATAAATCACAGACTCATGCTAAAAATTAATGATTTTCTGTCATGTGTATAGTGTTATATAGGCTAATGTTGGATGTTAAACATGTTCAAAGGTTAAAAAATGCCCTCTTCAAGACAAATGTCAGGATTTCAACCTGCTTTGAATGCTTTATTTGCTGCATTATGAAAGTACTTGTCTTGACCATAGCCAGCCTCAGCAGGTCTACTTGAAAGTTGGTTACTTTCAGTTGACACACAAATCAAATACATACACAGGAACACCCCTGGAAGACACAGGAAACCACAATGTGGTGTTGCTGTGTCACTAGTTCTGTGTACTTGTGATACTTCACAGAAACCAGTTATGTCTTTTGTCTGGAAATTTAACATCCTGTGTTGCTGTGTATGAAACGTTTATTTTCTGTGACCAGAGGGCTGTTGTACAAAAGCAGAATTAAGAAATCCAGGATAACTGGAAAAGTAAGGCTCGATAAAGTCACATCAGTGCATCCTGGCTTAATCTGTTGCACATTTGCCAATTCAGGATGAGGATATGCGAATATGTCAGCTCAGGTATAAGTAATTCAGATACGTGTTCACGACTCTCTTACATAGACCACTTGACCAATCACAGATTTATTGATGCAGACAACTAAGTGAGGAAACTAGTGAGGAGGTGAAACATATACAAGGTGAAACATGTACAAGCCCCCATATACAACTTTGTTTGATTCTTCTCAAAACACATGTAATTAAAGTGCTGTGTGTGTTTGTGTTGATGCATCTCTGTTTCCTCTCAAAGAGTGTGACAGTGATGGAGAAGAAACTACTCCTGTGTCCGCTGGTCTTGGTGAAGAGGGCTCTGAAGCGTCCCCAGTGGGGCAAAGTTGCAACAGGTTGATTTGAGGGTGTGAAGGGTCTGCAGGGATTTTCTCTGCCTGTTTTCTGACTCTGGAGGCGTACAGTTCCTAAAAGACAGGTCACTCAACACTGAAGACCTTTGATCACTAAATTAAATATCACCAGTGAATGTGTGAACTGTGAGTGATGTTGCTATAAAAGTGAAACTTTATCACACATCTCCAAAATGAAAACGAAATATTTAAAAGCAGCTTTGAGTGTTTAAATATGTTTCAGCAAAAGTGAAATCTGCAGTTAATCATTTAACAAGGTTCAGTGTCAAATAACAGATTCTAACTGAAATGTCTTAATGTCACATGTTCTGCCTCCGCTGGTCTTTAACAATCACAATATGTTAGTTGTCTTATTACTCAAAGTATCCAAAACTAAAATTTGTATTGATTTATTTTTCATCTACAAACCTTATTTAGTTGCATCCAATATGGATTTATTTACTAAGTGAGCTGATTTAAGTTACACCCCCATCCAAACTGCTCCAGATGTGAATGGACTTTGGCAGCAGAGACAGATTTTCAGTTCTTGGCTCACTTCTTACAATCTGTTGATTTCATCCTCACAGTCACAGCTTCGATCAGAGAAGTGTCTGTTTGATGTGTCAGGAGACACCAAATGGTTACAGTTTGAGTTCTCCTCATCAGTGTGTTCTCCCACCTCTCACTGATTTTACAGCTTGAAGACACTTGAAACTTGTCATAGATGAATAACCAAAAAGAGAGATCCACAAGATACTGTAAAGTTATAGTCTAAACAAACATCTGCAGTATGTGTGTGTAGTTTTTGCCTCCTGAGTTTGATGTTTGTGCTGTTCAGCAGCCGACTCTCAAGTCCAGAGTGTTGAAGCCTCAAAACTGCAAACAGCCGACCTCGACGATAAGGAAGTGATGTCCGAACATCTCATCACAAAATATGCAATAATACAATTATAATACAATCAAACATTAAACAAACTATTCAACTAGTTTCCTGTAATACACACCACAAATAAGTTACATGTTGATTTCAGTTTTAATCACAAACTTGAGCTCTAACTCTTCTGTATGTTTTAGAGAGATCATATTACTCCCATCTTGGCTTCACTGCATTGGCTTCCCATAAAATTCAGAATAGAATTTAAAATCCTTCTCCTCACCTTCAAAGCTCTTAATGGTCAGGCCCCATCATATCTTAAAGAGCTTAGTACCTTATGTACCTACTAGAACACTGCGCTCCCAGCATGCAGGTCTACTTGTGGTTCCTAGTATCTCTAAAAGTAGAACAGGAGGCAGAGCCTTCAGCTATCAGGGTAAATTTGTTTTATTTGTTTGTTTGTTATTTGTTTGTTTTCTTGAATTTGTACTTTTGATTTGTTCTTGTTAACTTATTGTGCGCTAGTATACCGTGTATATAAAGTATATACATGAATAAAAAAGACGGGTGCAAAAAAAAGAATTTAATGCGCAAGCACGCCTACTTGGGGATGATGAAAAGTCACTGTTTTAATAACTTTTCATCTCAAAGGTCTGTAGATGATACATACTGAATTTGGAGTCAGTGGGGTTAAATCTCTAGATGATGATGATGTTTGTTAAAGGATGAGGCCTGGAAATGGCCAAAATGGCATCAAAATCACAAAATGGATGACTTCCTGTATGGCTCAAAGACACTTGTTTGTGCGTGTGGTCATGATACATATGCATACCAAATTTCATTTTTCGAAGTCTATTGGTATGGAGAGGCTCAATTTTAAAAAATTGCTTAGGAGCCCTGTAGAGCCATTTTGTGACCCATAAAACATCAACTTTTTCACCACTTCTGTGTGTGTGTCAAAGCTTTAATGAGTTATTGGGCATGTTTGTTTGTTAACACACCAAAAATGCGATTTTGCAGAGAAAACGAAAGAGAAAAAACTACTAGAGGGACTTTGCACTTTTGTTGGCCTCAGCACTACCACAGTAGAAAATGTGAGACAATGTCACTAAAAGAGGAAGTGAGAAAAGCGCACTGGTTCCACACACTGACTCCTCTTTCTGGAGGGCCCTGGCTGTGGAGCCTCCTATTCCTCCCATGGACCTGGCCCTGGACTTGTAGGACCAGGCTGGCTACAGATGGTCCTCTGGGCAAATACTCCCACAAGATTTCCCCATTTCTTGATCTCCGTGGAGAGGTGTCGTCCTCGATTGCCTCTTCCTCCTCTTCCTCCTCCGAGCTAAAGGGCCCCTCTGTACCTGGCAGGAATTCCTCCCCTGATCCCTCCTGGCTCTCAGAATCCTCACTACTGGTAATATCCTCCTCAGTAGCCCCGTTTCCACTGAGAAAATGAGTGATAATAAGAATTTTTGTTGTTGTTGGTTAGTAAATAACAGGATTAAACTAGCAAAGCAAAATCACAAACTTTCTATAAGATCACACAGACACACACAGACACACAGACACACACACACACACACACACACACACACGGGAAGGAGAAATACTGTGGAAAAGAGGAAATCTGTGCGAGATTTGTGCGCACTTATGCCTTCATTCTCAATCAATAACAGATTCAGAGGACAGCAGTTCAGATCGCTGAGTTGATTTCCTGTGTCCAGTCGGTGGTGCTATGACTAAGAGACAATATCAAAGTATGGGTGTGTTCAGGACGGGACTCCTATCAACCATGAGACATTTGGTGGCGATTGGAAGGTGTCTGTTATTGTAACAGCAGCTTCCAGTTTCATTGCAAAACATCAGAGTTTGGCGTGCTGTTAAGGTAAGGCCGTTTGATGCAGACTTTTGATAACTTTTCATCACAAAGGTTTAAAGATGACAGAGTGAGTTTGGAGATGGTCTGATTTTTCATTGAAATAAAAGGCCTGAAAATGCTGTTCTCTGCTTGCTCATTGAGGAAGGTACTGCTAGTTTTGAAATGTAAGATCCACTAACAACCTCAATCACAATAAAAAGAAAATGTCGGGATTTTTATGATATACTTTCCAAAGGAGGTCATTCATCTTTCTCAAACCTATTAAAGATCTGGGGAAAAGACTTAGGCATGAAGATAGATGAAACTATCTGACTAAACATTTGTGACACAATACATTTTCCATTTACAAGAAACAAAATCAAAGAAGTAAATTTTAAATTAATTTATAAATAATATCTTACTCCAATTAATACAATTTTAAAATTCACCACTCCGGATGTAAAACAGAAGACGGAACATTTATGCACTTATTTTGGTAATGTGAATTACAGTTCATCTCTTTACCAAATCATTTTTAGAAGTAGAGTTGGATTTAAATCCCTGTTTTTATTTACTGAACAACATGACTGGTTTTCATATAGACAATAACAAATGCATACTTTTATTAACTGTATCATATTTTGCCAAAAAAAAGAAAGAAAAGAAAGTATACTTAGTCTCTGAAAAAGTGTATCACTTCCTACTTTTAAGATGTTATAGACCACTTTTTAAAAAATTCCTTTGGAGAGACAGACATGAGAAATATAGTCATGGAAAGGTTTTTATTGGATTGTAGAGGCCTTAGATTATGATTATATTAATATTGGTTTTGAATTGAGGCCTTTATGATTTGAAAAAGTAATAAATTCTTATTGAAGAGGTGTTGCGGTGGCTGTTTTGAGAGAAGAAGAAGAAGAAGGAGGAGGAAAAAACGTTGCATACAAGAGGTGCTTGCTTTTGCCATATCAGTTAAACTCCAGTCAAATGAAGTGTAGATTTCTACAGAATGCTTTGTCTTCATTTTAATTTTTGTGAGTTTCTAACTGTGAAAAGTCTCAACTGAGAAAGTTGACATGTAGCTCCAGAAAACCCCACTCCCCTCCTCTTACCTTTTACATTTAAACTGTCAGCAGAAGAAGAAGACGGAGTCAAATAGACCCCTAAAGAGACAAAACAGGAACAGTAAAGTTATTCCAATAGGAACGTAAAATCCTTCAACAGTGATGTTGTCTTCTTGTAACAATTGCATATAGCGGTATGTTTACAGGCTATTATACCAGTACATTAGGCAGTACATCAATCTCCTAATCAGAGCAGAACTCGGGAGCTCCTGTTCTTTGGAAACACTTCATAAAAATAAATTAAAACAATCATAATCCTGCTGCTGTGTGCACTTGCTGCATTAGGTCTGAAGTTGTGTGTTGTGTTGTGAACGAGTTTAACGGATCTGTCAACACAGGTTTGTCCGCATATTAATGAGAGCTCTTCAGGATTAAAAACTGGACAAGAGGACTTCAGGTTCTGGACTTACTTCAGTCTCATCAGGGAATTAAACAAACAGCAAAGGTAAGACTTCATATAGATGGTTTACCCGTCATCAGTGGTGGAAGAACTATTCACATCCATCAATGTAAAAATACTCAGTTATAAGTAAAAGTCCTGCATGACAAATCACATGTACTTTAATGTACTTTACTTTCCACCACTGTGCATCATTATAGCCCTCACATTTTGAACTATTGTCAGTATTTGTTATAATAATATATCGAGTTCTTCCGATGATGCAAATTCAAAAAAGGTGTATGCAAGTCTGGCATTAAATGAGATACGGATATAAGGATTCACAGTTGTACGTTTACATTTAAGTCTTTTACCAAAAGTGTTTTACCGGCAGACACAACCCTTTATTTATTGATTGGCTGCAGTTTGACTCTGAAGTGGAGACCGATTACAGAATAAACTCAAGTGTTTCACTCCAAAGTGTTAGCCTATATTTTGTTTTCTGATTCACCATCTAGTTAAAAATCTGTTAATTGTTCATCTGATCAACAAAAGAACCATGAACAACTTTCTTCATTTATTTGAAAGATTTTTCTTTTCATCATCTATTATTTCCCCCATTAACTGTTATTATGGATCAAATCGACATGAGGAAGAGTCTGTCTGTCAGCAAGAGACACATTTTAAACACATTTATATTTTCATGAGACGTAAATACATGACTGCATTTGAGAAACAGATGATTTTAAATGTTAATAATGAGTCATTTGTCACATTAGTTTAATAATTTAGAATAAAAATGACTAATGTGTCTGTGGTCGTAGTCCACATTGTCTCTGACATGAGAATCGAGGTTTGATGTTGTAGATTTTCCTTCTCACACCTGTGATGACTGAACTTTGACCTCATGTGTTCATGACTCCTCTCCTCTGTCTCCTCTCACAGGGAGAAGATGATCTGCAGGATCCTTCTGCTCATCAGCCTGACCTCCTGTGTCTCTGGTTAGTTTACATCCTCACTTCATCATCCAAAAAGAGAAAAGTCAAAAGATTTGATGACTTTAGTTGTAAAATATATCAGTGAAAACATCAACAGAACTATTAAAGCCAGTAGAAACTCTTCATTACAGTTGAGAAGATGATCTTTATTCAATGATTGCTTAGATTGTATTTATTATTGGTATCAAGCATGACCTTTTTACTGGTGTATTTTAAACACTTTCCCTCTCTGTCTCCTCAACAGGAACATTTGTAGTGAAAGTGCCTCAGACCTCCTATCAGGCAGAGGAGAAACACAGCATCACACTGGAATGGATGTTTACAACCAAACCTGACAGTTCCTCTTCCTCACTTTACATCTACTGTTACATGGTGACTGTTAATAACAAGTCCCCAGTCCTGTATCAAGTACATCAGGGTGTTGAGGTCCCAGAGTCTCAGGATGAACAGTTTGCAGGACGAGTTCAGAGTGACAAAGACGCCCTCAGAGAAGGACGAATCAGACTTCATGTGTCCAGACTCAGGACTGATGACTCTGGTTGGTACACGTGTGAGGTGCCAACAGATGACGGTGTGAGCTCTGACAGATGCCACCTCAATGTCACTGGTAAGATGACTCAGTAAAACTCAGAAAGCCTTTTTAATGCATGTTATCAGTGATGTACAGACTGGACTGATAAACTTTATGAGTGTGGTTGAACTCAGCAGACACTGTGTTGTTAAAAATATGCTGTATGTGGACACAAACGTCACCAAGTTCAAACCCAAACAGCCTAGATATGAATTTTGGACATTAACAGTGTGAAGTGTCACAACTAGGAGAGTTGAATGTTGGGATAACAGAATTTGTGGAATACAAATACAATTATTATCATTATTTCTCTCTCCTTTACAGCAGCTGTTGATCAGTCCAAAACTCAGAGTCAGGGAAGTCGGGGTCCTCAAAGCAGCTGTATTCTCTGTCTGTGCTGGACTCTGCTTTGTCTTCAGACTTTGTTCTAATTTTGATGGAAGAGATCAGGAAGTGGAACATGAGACAGAAAACATGGATGCAGCAGTTTTTATATATCTTTTTATTGTATGTTTTTATGCTTCCAATTCTTACTTAAATCATTTGATATTTTGCTTTTATGTAAAGCACATTTAATTGCTCCTGTGTATGAAATACAGTATATAAATAAAGCTACTTTGTCCTGATTGCCTTCACATTGACAGACAACTTCACCTGTGTGCTCTTGTGTGATGATCCAACATTGAAACCAAGAAAGTGTCCTTTTACTTTTGAACCCCTGAACCTTTGTCACCATGTTTGTAAAGACCGAAATCTCCCACACAGATTTTTCAATATTGATGTAAACCTCCTCAAATTAAAGCTGAGACTCAGCACTGTGCAGTTGTAGAGTCAAAGTGTATTTCAACAAGTTCAGGTCTCAAAAGCTAAAAACTTTTACATGTTGTATTTTGTTTTATTAAGAGAATATTTAATTAAGACTTAATGAGGGAGTTAGTCTTCCAGGATTATTGCACTGTGCTATAGTCAGTTTATAAGTGTGAGGGAGAAGAAACTGCTCCTGTGTCTGCTGGTTTTGGTGAACAGGGCTCTGTGGCACCACCTAGTGGGGAGAAGTTGAAACAGTTGGAGTTGAGGGTGAAAAGGTCCACAGTGAATTTTTCTGCCTGTTTTCTGACTCTGGAGATGAACAGTTACTAAAAGGCAGGCAGGTCACTCAGTCAGCACCGATGACCTTTGATCACTGATACATATCACCAGTGAATGTGATTAGACTGTGAGTGATAAAAAAAAATGAAACTTTATCACACTTCTCCAAGATGAAAACAAAATAATTAAAAGCAGCTTTGAGTGTTTAAACATGTTTCAGCAAAAGTGAAATTTGCAGTTCATAATTTAACAAGCTTCAGTGTCAAATGACAAATGTTCTGCCTCCACTGGTCTTAACAATCACAATCTGTCGGTTGTCTTATTGCTCAGAGTATCTAAAACAAAAAATTGGATTGATTTATTTCTCATGTACAAACCTTAATTTAGCTGCAGCAAATATGTTGTCATTTATAAGTCAATGTGACTTTGAATTATAATGGTATAATTGAGATAATTAAACCAATAGTTAATAACGATTTATCAATAACCAGCACATTTTCATGTCTGAATCAGTCTGAATTATATCAGCAATCCTCATTTTCTTATTTGTCATTTTATCTCAGTTAAAACATGTACTTTAGCCTTTGAAGAAATAACCACACTTTTACACAAATAAGACCCAAATAAAATAAAAAAAAATTAATGTTAAACTGATAGGCCTAGAATACTACTAAAAGAACAAACTTTGGATATAAAAGAGATATAAACGTGTTAAATATGGAGATGAGCATATACAAATAATAAACAAATAAATCAATGTAATTACAAGAAGCGTAATAAACCATTACAACATAAACTATAAATTAAATAACATAAAAAAATATATAAATAAATAATGACTAAAACATGAAGTAAAACACAATACATACACCATAACTTAAACAATATAGAATAATATAAATACATAATGACAACGAATTTAAGTAAAACACCATACATAAGCCATAAAATAACAATATAAAAAAGGGAATAACGAAAGAAAAGCTCATTGAACTACAAAAAAACCCCGAAAAGGACTACAAGAACTCCCAGAATGCTCTCTGCTTCGAATGCGTCCCCCTTTTAAAAAGGTCCGCGCGAGAAACGTTGAGTGACCGTTGGATAGCTGCCTTCTATTTTAACTGTTGTCAAGGAAACGTCGAAACGTTCTTTTTTAAAAGCAGATAAAACACAAGAAAACGTGAGTTTTTATATATTTTTATCACGTTTTTATCGTAACTAAATTATAAAAAATAACTGGAATAAAAAACACTCATTGTTCACCTTTTACCGGCGGAGTGTTGACTGTGTGACACCACAGAGAAGCAGTAGCAGGAGCTCATCTTTTTCAATATTGATTTAAACCTCCTCAAATTAAAGCTGAGACTCGGCACTTTAATTTACACTTTCATGTTGCATTTAGTTTCACTAAGAATATTTAATTAAGACTTGATGAGGGAGTTAGTCTTCCAGGATTATTGCACTGTGCTATAGTCAGTTTATAAGTGTGAGGGAGAAGAAACTGCTTCTGTGTCTGCTGGTTTTGGTGAACAGGGCTCTGAAGCACCATCTAGTGGGGAGAAGTTGAAACAGGTTGAGTTCAAGGCATGAAGGATCTGCAGTGATTTTTCCCTGCCTGTTTTCTGACTCTGAAGGTGTACAGGTAATAAAAGACGGACAGCTCAGCACAGATCACCTTTGATCACAAAATGAACCTATCACACATCTCAAAAACAAAAGCAAAATATTTAAAAGCAGCTTTGAGTGTTTAAACATGTTTCAGCAAAAGTGAAATCTGCAGTTGATCATTTAACAAGCTTCAGTGTCAAATAACAGATTCCCCCTGAAATGTCTTAATGTCACATGTTCTGCCTCCGCTGGTCTTTAACAGTCACAATCTGTCTTATTGCTCAACGTATCCAAAACTAAAATTTGTATTGATTTATTTTTTATGTACAAACTTTAATTTATTTGCAGCCAATATGGATTTATTTACTAAGTGAGCTAATTTAAGTTACACCCCCATCCAAACTGATCCAGATGTGAATGGACTTTTGCAGCAGAGACAGATTTTCAGATCCTGACTCACTTCTTACAATCTGGGTTAATAAGATCATTCATGTGAAGACAGACTCACAGATGTTAGTTACTGTCAGTTATCCTCTTCTCTGTTCAGGTGTGGTTGATTTCATCCTCACAGTCACAGCTTTTATCAGAGAAGTGTCTGTTTGGTGAGTCAGGATACACAAAATGGTTATAGTATGAGTTCTCCTCATCAGTGTGTTCTCCTACCTCTCACTGATTTTACAGCTTGAAGACACTTGAAACTTGTCATAGATGAGTAATCAATAAGAGAGATCAACAAGATACTGTAAAGTTATAGTCTAAATAAACATCTGCAATTCACAGTTGAATAATAACAATAACAATCATCTTTTTTTTTTTCTTTTTACCAGCCACTCTCTTCAGTTTGACATTATTTTGTAATGTTGGGTGAAACATATCTCATTTTTAATAATTCTTTAATAAACTCTGGGCCAGTCTATTATCAGAGGAAAGAGTAGAGAATTTATTTTTATTTTTTACACAATGCCATAAAATCTTTGTCATCTATTTACCAATGTCAGTTAATATCTTAATTAAGAAGTGGTAATGTTATTTCATGTAACCATTTTTTTTTGTATTGTTACCAATATCTTTGCAGAGGGAAAGACAAGCAATTGAGGAAAGAAGTAATAATGGTAGGTAGTGCTGTTATCTACTTCACAATCTGGGGTTTGAACATTTGAGGGCCAGGAAAAGTCACATGTCAATAAGGTGTTATTGACATTTAGTTTTTTTTATTCGGGTTTCTTGTCTCTGTCTCTAAAAGAGGAAACTGTAGAGGAGAGGTGCCAGTTCACATCCTGGCCACTGCTTGGAGTGCACCATCACTCCCCAACGCTGTCTATGGGTCCTGTGCTTGCGTGTGTGTGTGTGAAAAAATGGTGTTGAAAGTTTATGTTTAATAAAATATCTAATTGTTATATATCTTGTGTCTTCTCTCTCTCTCCGTTCAAATATCTGGTTCAGATCTTGTAACTGCAAAGAGCATAGCAGACGATTCCATCTTTATTTTACCTGATAATGAGTTAATTATGATCATTGCACAAACATTCACATCTTAGCAAACAAGTTGAATTGCAAGACTGAATATAGTTTTAATTTGGGTGGAGTAAATCTTTAAAACTGTGAGTAGTTAGACAGAAAGTTATATTTGGGTGGAATTAACCTTTCAAACTGAGGTCCTAGAAATGCTCTGCCATTATAGAAGAAGGCATTGACTGAAGGTGTGTGCACGGTAGTAAAACAAAATCAAATTCATGTGCTGCCAAACTCTCTTCTCTACATTCAACCGGAAGTGTGGACGCTCCGACGTGACGTACTATGACGAGAATACGCCTCTGATTGGCTAGCAGTCGTTGCCTTGGTAATCATGCCTTGTTGTAGGAACGAGGATTCCGATTGGTTAGGGTAAGCCAATCACAGGCAGAGTAGGGCGGGTCTTGCCCCCACATGGTGTCAATATTATGAAGGCGCGCCGGCGGGCTGGTTTCGAAGATAGAACTAAAGGATCAACAAGAGAACTTTGACTTTGGGACTTTCTTCAGTCTCATCAGGGAATGAAACAAACTGCAAAGGTAAGACTTCATATAGACGGTTTATATCACTCATCATCAGTGGTGGAAGAACTATTCACATCCATCAATGTAAAAATACTCAGTTATAAGTAAAAGTCCTGAATGAAAATCTCATGTTAATGTACTTTACTTTCCTTCACTGTGCATCATTATAGCTTGAGGTCAGGAACGTGTTTTAAAACTCACATTTTTAACTTCACTGCTGACTTCAAGTACAACTCTGAGTCATGCCACATGCAGAAGTTTTCTGATACTGCATTAGTGGGGTGTATTAGAGATGGACAGGAGGGTGAGTACAGGAGCCTGGTAGAGGACATTGTGAAGTGGTGCAGGACAAACCACCTGCAGCTGAATGCCCCCCAGACCAAAGAGATGGTTGTGGACCTCGGGAGGTGGGGTTAATGTGGAGGTAGTCAGGACTTACAAATACCTGGGGCTGCATCTGGATAATAAACTGGACAGGTCAGCAAACACTGATGCACTCTACAGGAGGGGGCAGAGCTGGTCCTATGTCTTTAAGAGGCTGGGGTCCTTCAATATCTGCAGCAAATTCCTGCTGATGTTCTACCTGTCTGTCCTGGCCAGTGTCCTCTTCCATGCTGTGGTGTGCTGGGGAGGCAGCATGAGGAAGGGACGCTGTGCAACTGGACAGGCTGGTGAGGAAACCTGGCTCTGTTGTTGGTGTTGAGCTAGACTCCCAGACATCAGTGGTGGAAAAGAGGACCCTGCGCAAGTTGCTGTCAATAACGGACTATGACCACCACCACCTGCACCGCACATTAACCAGACAGAGGAGTACGTTCAGCGACAGAAGTCATGCTCAATAGACAGGTTGAGGAGGTCCTCTGTCTCCAGGGCACGTCCAGCTTTTTAACTCCACACTGTAGGTGAAGGCTGACTGACTTTCTTATTTTTAGACTGACTGCCTGACTGACTGATTTATCTTATCTTAAAAATTAAATCTAATGAAACTTTGGTTGAAATAATATGTATAGCCTCCTCTTTTGTTAATAATTGTACAGCCTGAGATCGTAAACTGGATTGAAGACTCTTTTTTTCTTTTTGAACTGGTCCAGGATTAAAAATGAAAATGAAAGCATAAAGATGTGTGAGTGCAAGAAGGTTGTGTACACGACACTATCACAAAATGAGCTAAGGAAATGAGGATTCACGGGAAAGTTTGCGACAACGTAATTATTTACTACTGATTAACTTCACAGCTTGTGAGCCATTACTGGCACGCAGATGCAATGCTCATGCAGACGCATTGTTTGTTTGTTTTCAAAAGTAGTTGGAGGAAGTCGTGTGACACCTCCCACATTTTAAAGCCACGGTGTGGTATGTGATCAAGTTTAATGGTTTTGAAAGTGTGTGTGTTGACAACAGCTCGTGAACCGGCAGATTAGTCCACATAACTTCAGCCACAGTGCAACATGCCCTTTTTCTATTATGGCAAACTACTAGAAACATTGTAGAGTTAGTACTAGATAACATCTGTGGTGATTTAAAGCATGTTTACTTTAACTTATGTCTGTAAAACATTGTCTCAAGGCATGCTGAGAACGCACAACTATACCCAACACACTACAATATGTATTCAGAACGTTTTGTGATAATTAAATCAGTTTCTTTTGGTTTTACATGATTATTCCTTTCTTACCATTGTGTGCTTGTTATTTTCTCCTTGTATGATTGACTTTTCTTGTGTTTCTGTCAGCTTCACCTGTACATCTTTTGTTAACAATAGAAGCAGAAAATTGCATTGTATGCTGTTTTTATTTAATATATATCTACACATTAAAACGTTTCATATATTAGTATGTTATGTTTGCATTTTATTCTAACATCCAGATGCAGTAAATATATTTTCATGAGATAGAAATATTTGACTGCATTTGAAACTGAAGATTTTAAAATGTTAAATGTATTCAGAGATAAAATAATTTACAACCTTTCATTGAAGACAGAAATTCGTGTAAAACAGGTTATAAATAATGTTAAAAATAGCATACGTATCGTGACCCCCCCGAAAATATCTGTTGTACCCCCTGTGTCCCCCCACCTTAAATTAATCTGGATCCATCCCTGATTCAGGGATAAAATAATTTACAGTAGAGATGACTAATGTGTCTGTGGTTATAGTCCACATTGTTTCTGACATGAGAATCGAGGTTTGATGTTGTAGATTTTCCTTCTCACACCTGTGATGACTGAACTTTGACCTCATGTGTTCATGACTCCTCTCCTCTGTCTCCTCTCACAGGGAGAAGATGATCTGCAGGATCCTTCTGCTCATCAGCCTGACCTCCTGTGTCTCTGGTTAGTTTACGTCCTCACTTCATCATCCAAAAAGAGAAAAGTCAAAAGATTTGATGACTTTAGTTGTAAAATATATCAGTGAAAACATCAACAGAACTATTAAAGCCAGTAGAAACTCTTCATTACAGTTGGGAAGATGATCTATATTCAATTATTGCTTAGATTGTATTTATTATTAGTATCAAGCATGACCTTTTTACTGGTGTATTTTAAACACTTTCCCTCTCTGTCTCCTCAACAGGAACATTTGTAGTGAAAGTGACTCAGAGCTCCTATCAGGCAGAGGAGAACCACAACATCACACTGGAGTGGACCTTTACAACCAAACCTGACAGTTCCTCCTCCTCACTGAACATCTACTGTGAACTGTTCACTGATCACAATGACCCAGTCCTGTATCATGTATATGAGGGTGTTGAGGCCCCAGAGTCTCAGGATGAACAGTTTGCAGGACGAGTTCAGAGTGACAAAGACGCCCTCAGAGAAGGACGAATCAGACTTCATGTGTCCAGACTCAGGACTGATGACTCGGGTCTGTACATATGTGAAGTTAAAACAGATGATGGTGTGAGTTCTGACAGATGCCTCCTCAGTGTCACTGGTAAGATGATTCAGTAAAACTCAGAAAGTCTTTTTAATGCATGTCATCAGTGATGTACAGACTGGACTGATACACTTTATGAGTGTGGTTGAACTCAGCAGACACTGTGTTGTTAAAAATATGCTGTATGTGGACACAAACATCACCAAGTTCAACAGTGTGAAGTGTCACAAGTAGGAGAGATGAATGTTGGGATAATAATTTGTTAAATACAAGTACAATTATTATTATTTTCTGTCCTTTACAGAAGCTGTTGATCAGCCAGAACCTCAGAACTCTATTGAGAGACCACAACCAGAGAGTCAGTTAAGGACCGGCCTCTACGTTGGACTGACAGCAGCTGGACTCATTGTCTGTGTTGGACTCTGCTTTGCCTTCATACTTTGCTTAATCAAATGTCCTGATAAGACAGGACATCGTTTTAAACCAATTTTCTCCTCATGTAAATCAAGTAAAAGTGAACAGACCGCAGTGAATATGGTGGAGTGACAGTTACCTTTCTCATCACTGATTTTCTCTGCACATCCAACCTGACCTCTGATGTTTTGAGCCTGAGAAAACACAGACGATGAGAGTGTGAGAGAAGAGATCAACATCCATTTACACCCATCAGGACTAACAGGACTCTGTCTGAAGCATCACCCTTTTCTATCAAAGTGGATGTAAATAATAAGTGTAAATAATGCACCAGTGTCAATGACAGTTCTTTATGTTTGGCACAGAATAGTAACAGTCTATTTATTTGTATATATAATTATTGTAAGATTATAATGTTGACATATTGTACATGAATTATTGTTTCTATGAGAGATGTTTTTATGACTCTTTTGTGTCTTTTAGTCCATCCTGTTGGTAAGGTTACAATTTCCTTTGAATTGTAACCATGTTATTAACCTGTAAGTGTAGTTGTTGTTCAAACAGAACTGTTTTACCTTTTAATAGAAAGTGAGAAACAAACACTTCAGTCCATTAAACCACTGTGTTCAGACATATTAATAGTATAAAATAAAATACTTGTATGTTTCTGTTTTTAAGTCTTACCAGCAGTTTGCATCTTGTGCTGAATCCTCTGAAGTTCTGGTCATGAAGTCTTCTTTTGGTCATTGATGAGAAAACTTGTACATCTTTATTCTTGACACTACACGGTCCTAAAGGTTCCTCTGTCCATCAGGTTGTTTGTCATTTTCTAGTTTTACAGAAAGGACCTGGTTTTTTGTTGTTGTTTTTTTAATTTTTCAGAATGAGCCCAAATGTTGATTTAGCCAAACCTGCTACCTTCTTTTTTAAATTTAATGTTTTCATGTTTCCAATTTTTACTGTTCAATTGTACTTTTTTCTTTTTTCTTATAATTGGGTTTTATTTTTATTTGTTTGAATTGTATGTTTTTATGCTTCCAATTATTACTGTTAAATCATCTATTTTGTTTTGTATATGTATATTTGTATATTTTATATGTTTATATTTTTTAAATTTTATGTAAAGCATATTGAGTTGTCCCTGTGTATTAAATGCACTATATAAATAAAGCTGCTTTGCCCTGTTTACGCTTCATATTGACAGACAACTTCCCCTGTGAGCTCTTATGTGCTGAACTAATATTGAAATGACACCCAAGAAAGTGTCCATTTACTTTTGAACCCTTAAGCTTTTTTGAAAAGGGCAAAATCTATCACAGCACTTTCAGTATTGATGTATACCTTCTCAAATTGAAGCTCAGACTGTTCAACTATACATCCCATCTGTGCAGCTGTAGAATCAAACTGTAATTCAACAAGTTCAGGACCCAAAAGCTAAAAACTTTATATTTAATTAAAACTTAATGAGGGAGTTAGTCTTCCAGGATTATTGCACTGTGTCACAGTCAGTTTATGAGTGTGACGGTGAAGGAGAAGAAACTGCTCTTGTGTCTGCTGGTTTTAGTGAACAGGGCTCTGAAGCACCACCTAGTGGGGAGAAGATGAAACAGGTTGAATTGAGATTGTGAAAGGTCCGCTGTGATTTTCTCTGCCTGTTTTCTGACTCTGAAGGTGTACAGGTGATAAAAGACGGGCAGGTCAGCACCAAGGACCTTTGATCACTGATGAACATCTAAATATCACCAGTGAATGTGGTTAGACTGTGAGATGTTGCTATAAAAGTGAAACTTTATCACACATCTCCAAAATGAAAACGAAATATTTAAAAGCAGCTTTGAGTGTTTAAACATGTTTCAGCAAAAGTGAAATCTGCAGTTAATCATTTAACAAGCTTCAGTGTCAAATGACAGATTCCCACTGAAATGTCTTAATGTCACATGTTCTGCCTCCGCTGGTCTTTAACAATCACAATATGTTAGTTGTCTTATTGCTCAAAGTATCCAAAACTAAAATTTGTATTGATTTATTTTTTATGTACAAACTTTAATTTAGTTGCATCCAATATGGATTTATTTACTAAGTGAGCTGATTTAAGTTACACCCCCATCCAAACTGCTCCAGATGTGAATGGACTTTGGCAGCAGAGACAGATTTTCAGGTCTTGGCTCACTTCTTAAAATCAGTTGATTTCATCCTCACAGTCACAGCTTTGATCAGAGAAGTGTCTGTTTGGTGTGTCAGGAGACAACAAATGGTTACAGTTTGAGTTCTCCTCATCAGTGTGTTCTCCTATCTCTCACTGATTTTACAGCTCGAAGACACTTGAAACTTGTTATAGATGAGCAATCAATAAGAGAGAATAACAAGATACTGTAAAGTTATAGTCTAAATAAATATCTGCAATTCACTGTTGAATAATAACAATAACAATTATAATTTTTTTTTTTTTACCAGCCACTCTCTTCAGTTTGACATTATTTTGTAATGTTGGATGAAACATATCTCATTTTTAATAATTCACTGTGGGCCAGTCTATTATCAGAGAAAAGAGTAGAGAATTTATTTTTATTTTTTACACAATGCCATAACATCTTTATCATCTATTTACTAATGTCAGTTAATATCTTAATTAAGAAGTAGTAATGTTATTTAATGTAACTTTTTTTTTGTATTGTTACCAATATCTTTGCAGAAGGAAAGACAAGCAATTGAGGAAAGAAGGGAGAATAATGGTAGGTAGTGCTGTTATATACTTCACAATCTGGGGTTTGAACATTTGAGGGCCAGGAAAAGTCACATGTCAATAAGGTGTTATTGACATTTAGTTTTTTTTATTCGGGTTTCTTGTCTCTGTCTCTAAAAGAGGAAACTGTAGAGGAGAGGTGCCAGTTCACATCCAGGCCACTGCTTGTAGTGCACCATCACTCCCCAACAATGTCTATGGGTCCTGTGCTTGCGTGTGTGTGAAAAAATGGTGTTGAAAGTTTATGTTTAATAAAATATCTAATTGTTATATATCTTCTGTCTTCTCTCTCTCCGTTCAAATATCTGGTTCAGATCTTGTAACTGCAAAGAGCATAGCAGACGATTCCATCTTTATTTTACCTGATAATGACTTAATTATGATCATTACACAAACATGCACATCTTAGCAAACAAGTTGAATTGCAAGACTGAAAATAGTTTTAGTTTGGGTGGAGTAAATCTTTAAAACTGTAAGTAGTTAGACAGAAAGTTATATTTGGGTGGAATGAACCTTTGAAACTAGGGTACTAGAAAGGCTTTGCCATTATAGAAGAAGGCATTGACTGAAGGTGTGTACACAGTAGTTAAACAAAACCAACTTCATGTGCTGCCAAACTCTCTTCTCTACATTCAACCGGAAGTGTGGACGCTCCGACGTCACATACGAAATACTATGACGAGAATACGCCTCTGATTGGCTAGCAGTTTTTGCCTTTTGTGGGATCGAGGATTCCGATTGGTTAGGGTAAGCCAATCACAGGCAGAGTAGGACGGGCCTTGTCCCCACATGATGTCAATATTATAAAGGCGGCTGGTTTAAGAGATAGACTTAAAGGATCAACAAGAGAACTTTGACTTTGGGACATAAGTTCTCAGCAGTAAGTTCTGTTGTGAACGAGTTTAACAGATCTGTCAAAACAGATTTTATCCGCATATCAATGAAAACTCTTCAGGATTTAAAGATGGACAAGAGAACTTTGACTTTTGGACTTGTTTCACTCTCATCAGGGAATTAAACAAACAGCAAAGGTAAGACTTCATATACCAGTGGTGGAAGAACTATTCACATCCATCAATGTAAAATATACTCAGTTGTAAGTGAAAGTCCTGCATGACAAATGTCATGTTAATGTAATTTACTTTCCACCACAGTGCATCATTATAGCCTGAGGTCAGAAACGTGTTTAAAAACTCACATTTTTAACTTCACTGCTGACAAGTACAACTCTGAGTCAAGCCACATGCAGAAGTTTTCTGACGATACTGCATTAGTGGGATGTATTAGCTAGAGACGGACAGGAGGGTGAGTACAGGAGCCTGGTAGAGGACATTGTGAAGTGGTGCAGGACAAACCACCTGGAGCTGAATGCCCCCAGACCAAAGAGATGGTTGTGGACCTCGGGAGGTGGAGTTAATGTGGAGGTAGTCAGGACTTACAAATACCTGGGGCTGGATAATAAACTGGACAGGTCAGCAAACACTGATGCACTCTAGAGGAAGGGGGCAGAGCTGGCCCTATGTTTTTAAGAGGCTGGGGTCCTTCAATATCTGCAGCAAACTCCTGCTGATGTTCTACCTGTCTGTCCTGGCCAGTGTCCTCTTCCATGCTGTGGTGTGCTGGGGAGGCAGCACGAGGAAGGGACGCTGTGCAACTGGACAGGTTGATGAGGAAACCTGGCTCTGTTGTTGGTGTTGAGCTAGAGTCCCAGACATCAGTGGTGGAAAAGAGGACCCTGCGCAAGTTGCTGTCAATAATGGACTATGACCACCACCACCTGCACCGCACATTAACCAGACAGAGGAGTATGTTCAGCGACGGAAGACATGCTCAATAGACAGGTTGAGGAGGTCCTCTGTCTCCAGGGCACGTCCAGCTTTTTAACTCCACACTGTAGGTGAAGGCTGACTGACTTTCTTATTTTTAGACTGACTGACTGATTTATTTTATCTTAAAAATCTAATGAAACTTTTGGTGAAATAATATGTATAGCCTGCTCTTTTGTTAATAATTGTACAGCCTGAGATCGTAAACTGGATTGAAGACTCTTTTTTCTTTTTTAACTGGTCCAGGCTTACAAATGAAAATGAAAGCATAAAGATGTGTGAGTGTAATTCAAGAAGGTTGTGTACACGACACTAGCACAAAATGAGCTATGGAAATGAGGATTCACGGCTGAAAGTTTGCTACAACGTAATTATTTACTACTGATTAACTTCACAGCTTGTGAGCCATTACTGGCACGCAGACGCAATGCTCACGCAGACGCAATGTTTGACTGCTGCTTTTTTTTTTTCAAAAGTAGTTGGAGGAAGTCGTGTGACACCTCCCACATTTTAAAGCCACGGTGTGGTATGTGAACAAGTTTAATGGTTTTGAAAGTTTGTGTGTTGACAACAGCTCGTGAACTGGAAGATAAGTCCACATAACATCAGCCACAGTGCAACATGCCCTTTTTCTATTATGGCAAACTACTAGAAACATTGTAGAGTTAGCATCAGATAACATCTGTCGTGATTTACAACATGTTTACTTTAACTTATGTCTGTAAAACATTGTCTCAAGGCATGCTGAGAACTCAGCACAACTATCCCCAACACACTACAATATGTATTCAGAAAGGTTTGTGATAATTAAATCAGTTTCTTTTGGTTTTACATGATTATTCCTTTCTTACCATTGTGTGCTTGTTATTTTCTCCTTGTATGATTGACCTTTCTTGTGTTTCTGTCAGCTTCACCTGCAAATCTTTTGTTAACTATAAAAGCAGAAAATTGCATTGTATGCTGTTTTTATTTAATATATATCTACCCATTAAAATGTTTCATATATTAGTATGTTATGTTTGCATTTTATTCTAACATCCAGATGCAGTAAATATATTTTCATGAGATAGAAATATTTGACTGCATTTGAAACTGAAAATTTTAAATGTATTCAGAGATAAAATAATTTACAATCTTTCATTGATTGTATCGGTGACCCCCCCGAAAATATCTGTTGTACCCCCTGTGTCCCCCCACCTTAAATTAATCTGGATCCATCCCTGATTCAGGGATAAAATAATTTACAGTAGAGATGACTAATGTGTCTGTGGTTGTAGTCCGCAGTGTTTCATGAGAATGGAGGTTTGATGTTGTAGATTTTCCTTCTCACACCTGTGATGACTGAACTTTGACCTCATGTGTTCATGACTCCTCTCCTCTGTCTCCTCTCACAGGGAGAAGATGATCTGCAGGATCCTTCTGCTCATCAGCCTGACCTCCTGTGTCTCTGGTTAGTTTACATCCTCACTTCATCATCCAAAAAGAGAAAAGTCAAAAGATTTGATGACTTTAGTTGTAAAATATATCAGTGGAAACATCAACAGAACTATTAAAGCCAGTAGAAACTCTTCATTACAGTTGGGAAGATGATCAATATTCAATTATTGCTTAGATTGTATTTATTATTGGAATCAATCATGACCTTTTTACTGGTGTGTTTTTAAACACTTTCCCTCTCTGTCTCCTCAACAGGAACATTTGTAGTGAAAGTGAATCAGAGCTCCTATCAGGCAGAGGAGAACCACAACATCACACTGGAATGGATGTTTACAACCAAACCTGACAGTTCCTCCACCTCACTGAACATCATCTGTTACATGTTGACTGATAATAACGACGCCTCAGTCCTGTATGATGTACGTGAGGGTGTTGAGGCCCCAGAGTCTCAGAATAAACAGTTTGCAGGACGAGTTCAGAGTGACAAAGACACCCTCAGAGAAGGACGAATCAGACTTCATGTGTCCAGACTCAGGACTGAAGACTCGGGTCTGTACAAGTGTGATGTTTTCACTGATTATGGTTCAAGTTCTGACAGATGCCACCTCAATGTCACTGGTAAGATAATTCAGTAAAACTCAGAAAATCTTTTTAATGCATGTTATCAGTGATGTACAGACTGGACTGCTAATCTTTATGAGTGTGGTTGCACTCAGCAGACACTGTGTTGTTAAAAATATGCTGTATGTGGACACAAACATCACCAAGTTCAAACCCAAACAGTCCAGATTTACATTTTGGACATGAACAGTGTGAAGTGTCACAAGTAGGAGAGTTGAATGTTGGGATAACAGAATTTGTGGAATACAAGTACAATTATAATTATTATTATTATTGTCTCTCCTTTACAGCAGCTGTTGATCAGCCTGAACCTCAGAAACATACTGAGAGACCACAACCAGAGAGTCGGGGAAGGATTGGCCTCTATATTGGACTGACAGCTTTTATACTCATCAGTGTTGGAGTCTGCTTTTCCTTTATACTTTATCTTATTAAAAATCCTGATAAGATATGTTTTAGATCACGTTCCTATTCAAGTGAACAGCCCCCAATGAATATGGTGGTGTGACAGTTACCTTTCTCATCACTGATTTTCTCTGCACATCCAACCTGACCTCTGTTGTTTTGAGCCTGAGAGAACCAAACACGATGAGAGTGTGAGAGAAGAGATCAACATCCATTTACACCCATCAGGACTAACAGGACTCTGTCTGAAGCATCACCCTTTTCTATCAAAGTGGATGTAAAAAATAAGTGTAAATAATGCTTCAGTGTTAATGACAGTTCTTTATGTTTGGCACAAAATAATCTATTTAATTTGTAAAATATCAAATCAGTTTTAATAATGAATTGTCTTTCCTTATGTACAGTTTATAATGTTTACATATTGTAAATGAATTATTGTTTCTATGAGAGATGTTGTTATGACTCTTTTGTGTCTTTTTTGCCATCTTGTTGGTAAGGTTACAATTTCCTTTGAATTGTAACCACGTTATTAACCTGTAAGTGTAGTTGTTGTTCAAACAAACTGTTTTAGCTTTAAATAGAAAGTGAGAAACAAACACTTCAGTCCATTAAACCACTGTGTTCAGACATATTAATAAGTATAAAATAAAATACTTGCATGTTTCTGTTTTTAAGTCTTACCAGCAGTTTGCATCTTGTGCTGAATCCTCTGAAGTTCTGGTCACGAAGTCTTTTGGTCATTGATGAGAAAACTTGTACGTCTTTATTCTTGACACTACATGGTCATAAAGGTTCCTCTGTCCATCAGCTTGTTTGTCATTTTCTAGTTTTACAGGAACCCTAACCCTAACCCTTTTACAGGAACCTGGTTTTTTGTTGTTTTTTTGAGATTTTTTAGAATGAGCCCAAATGTTGATTTAGCCAAACCCGCTACCTTCTTTTTTAAATTGTATGTTTTCATGTTTCCAATTTTTACTGTTCAATTTTACTTTTTTCTTTTAATTAGAAATGGGTTTTATATTTATTTCTTTGAATTGTATGTTTTTATGATTCCAATTCTTACTGTTAAAAAAATGTGTTATAAAGGGTGTCTATTTTATATATTTTTTTTAATTTTATGTAAAGCACATTGACTTGCCTCTGTGTATGAAGTACACTATAAATAAAGCTGCTTTGCCATGTTTACGCTTCATATTGACAGACAACTTCACCTGTGAGCTCTTATGTGCTGAACTAATATAGAAATGACACCCAAGAAAGTGTCCATTTACTTTTGAACCCTTAAGCTTTTGTGAAAAGGGCTAAATCTATCACAGCACTTTCAATATTGATGTATACCTACTCTACTCAAATTGAAGCTCAGACTGTTCAACTATACATCCCATCTGTGCAGCTGTAGAATCAAACGGTATTTGAACAAGTTCAGGACCCAAAAGCTAAAAACTTTATATTTAATTAAGACTTAATGAGGGAGTTAGTCTTCCAGGATTGTTGCACTGTGTCACAGTCAGTTTATAAGTGTGACGGTGAAGGAGGAGAAACTGCTTCTGTGTCTGCTGGTTTTGGTGAACAGGGCTCTGTGGCACCATCTAGTGGGGAGAAGTTGGAACAGGTTGAATTGAGAGTGTGAAAGGTCCGCTGTGGTTTTCTCTGCCTGTTTTCTGACTCTGGAGATGTACAGGTGATAAATATAACCAATGAATGTGGTTAGACTGTGAGTGATGTTGCTATAAAAGTGAAACTTCATTACACATCTCCAAAATGAAAACGAAATATTTAAAAACAGCTTTGAGTGTTTAAACATGTTTCAGCAAAAGTGAAATCTGCAGTTAATCATTTAACAAGCTTCAGTGTCAAATAACAGATTCCCTGAAATGTCTTAATGTCACATGTTCTGCCTCCGCTGGTCTTTTAACACAAATCTGTTAGTTGTCTTATTACTCAAAGTATCCAAAACTAAAATTTGTATTGATTTATTTTTCATCTACAAACTTTAATTTAGTTGCAGCCAATATGGATTTATTTACTAAGTGAGCTGATTTAAGTTACACCCCCATCCAAACTGATCCAGTTGTGAATGGACTTTGGCAGCAGAGACAGATTTTCAGGTCTTGGCTCACTTTTTACAATCTGTTGATTTCATCCTCACAGTCACAGCTTTGATCAGAGAAGTGTCTGTTTGATGTGTCAGGAGACAACAAATGCTTATAGTTTGAGTTCGCATCAGTGTGTTCTCCTATCTCTCACTGATTTTACAGCTTGAAGACACTTGAAAGTTGTCATAGATGAATAACCAAAAAGAGAGATCCACAAGATACTGTAAATTTATAGTCTAAACAAACATCTGCAGTATGTGTGTGTAGTTTTTGCCTCCTGAGTTTGATGTTTGTGCTGTTGAGCAGCCGACTCTCAAGTCCAGAGTGTTGAAGCCTCAAAACTGCAAACAGCCGACCTCGAAGACAAGGAAGTGATGTCAGAACATCTCATCACTAAATATGCAATAATACAATTATAATACAATCAAACATTAAACAAACTATTCAACTAGTTTCCTGTAATACACACCACAAATAAGTTACATGTTGATTTCAGTTTTAATCACAAACTTGAGCTCTAACTCTTCTGTAATGTTTTAGAGAAATCATATTACTCCCATCTTGGCTTCACTGCATTGGCTTCCCGTAAAATTCAGAATAGAATTTAAAATCCTTCTCTTCACATTCAAAGCTCTTAATGATCAGTACATGATAGTACCTTATGTACCTACTAGAACATGGCACTCCCAGCATGCAGGCCTACTTGTGGTTCCTAGTGTCTCTAAAAGTAGAATGGGAGGCAGAGCCTTCAGCTATCAGGGTAAATTTGTTTTATTTGTTTGTTTGTTATTAGTTAGTTTTCTTGCATTTGTACTTTTGATTTGTTCTTGTTAACTTATTGTGCGCTAGTATACCGTGTATATAAAGTATATACATGAATAAAAAAGACGGGTGCAAAAAAAATAATTTAATGCGCTAGCACGCCTACTTGGGGTTGATGAAAAGTCACTGTTTTAATAACTTTTCATCTCAAAGGTCTGTAGATGATACTCACTGAATTTGGAGTCAGTGGGGTTAAATCTCTAGATGATGATGATGTTTGTTAAAGGATGAGGCCTGAAAATGGCCAAAATGACATCAAAATCACAAAATGGATGACTTCCTGTATGGCTCAAAGACACTTGTATGTGCGTCTGGTCATGATACATATTCATACCAAATTTCATTTTTCTATATCTATTGCTATGGAGAGGCTCAATTTTAAAAAAAATTGCTTAGGAGTCCTGTAGAGCCATTTTGTGACCCATAAAACATCAACTTTTTCACCACTTCTGTGTGTGTGTCAAAGCTTTAATGAGTTATTGGGCATGTTTGTTTGTTAACACACCAAAAATGCGATTTTGCAGAGAAAATGAAAGAGAAAAAACTACTAGAGGGACTTTGCACTTTTGTTGGCCTCAGTACTACCACAGTAGAAAATGTGAGACAATGTCACTAAAAGAGGAAGTGAGAAAAGCACACTAGTTCCACACACTGACTCCAGTTTCTGGAGGGCCCTGGCTGTGGATCCTCCCACAAGATTTCCCCATTTTTTGATGTCCGTGGAGAGGTGTCGTCCTCGATTGCCTCTTCCTCCTCTTCCTCCTCCGAGCTAAAGGGCCCCTCTGTACCTGGCAGGAATTCCTCCCCTGATCCCTCCTGGCTCTCAGAATCCTCACTACTGGTAATATCCTCCTCGGTAGCCCCGTTTCCACTGAGAAAATGAGTGATAATAAGTATTTTTGTTGTTGTTGGTTAGTAAATAACAGGATTAAACTAGCAAAGTATGGGTGTGTTCAGGACGGGACTCCTATCAACCCTGAGACATTTGGTGTAGATTGGAATGTGTCTGTTATTGTTACAGCAGCTTCCTGTTTCATTGCAAAACATCAGAGTTTGGCGTGCTGTTCAGGTAAAGGCATTTGATGCAGACTTTTGATAACTTTTCATCACAAAGGTTCACAAAGAGTGAGTTTGGAGATGGTCTGATTTTTCATTGAAATAAAAGGCCTGAAAATGCTGTTCTCTGCTTGCTCATTGAGGAAGGTACTGCTAGTTTTGAAATGTAAGATCCTCTAACAACCTCAATCACAATAAAAAGAAAATGTAGGGATTTTTATGATATGCTTTCCAAAGGAGGTCATTCATCTTCCTCAAACCTATTAAAGATCTGGGGAAAAGACTTAGGCATGAAGATAGATTAAACTATCTGACTAAACATTTGTGACAGAATACATTTTCCATTTACAAGAAACAAAATCAAATATATATCAAGTACATTTTAAATTAATTTATAAATAATATCTTACTCCAATAAATACAATTTTAAAATTCACCACTCTGCTCCGGATGTAAAACAGAAGACGGAACATTTATGCACTTTTGGTTATGTGAATTACAGTTCATCTCTTTACCAAATCATTTTTAGAAGTAGAGTTTGATTTAAATCCCTGTTTTTATTTACTGAACAACATGACTGGTTTTCATATAGACAATAAAAAATGCATACTTTTATTAACTGTATCATATTTTGCCAAAAAAAAGAAAGAAAAGAAAGTATAATTAGTCCCTGAAAAAGTTAATCACTTCCTACGTTTAAGATGTTATAGACCACTTTTTAAAAAATTCCTTTGGAGAGACAGACGTGAGAAATATGGTCATGGAAACATTTTTATTGGATTGTAGGGGCCTTAGATTATGATTATATTAATCTTGATTTGAAACAGTAATAAATTCTTATTGAAGAGGTGTTGTGTTGGCTGTTTTGAGAGAAGAAGAAGAAGGAGGAGGAAAAAACGTTGCATACAAGAGGTGCTTGCTTTTGCCATATCACTTAAACTCCAGTCAAATGAAGTGTAGATTTCTACAGAATGCTTTGTCTTCATTTTAATTTTAGTGAGTTTCTAACTGTGAAAAGTCTCAACTGAGAAAGTTGACATGTAGCTCCAGAAAACCCCACTCCCCTCCTCTTACCTTTTACATTTAAACTGTCAGCAGAAGACGAAGATGGAGTCAAATAGACCCCTAAAGAGACAAAACAGGAACAGTAAAGTTATTCCAATAGGAAAGTAAAATCCTTCAACAGTGATGTTGTCTTCTTGTAACAATTGCATATAGCGGTATGTTTAAAGATTATTATACCAGTACATTAGGCAGTACATCAATCTCCTAATCAGAGCAGCACTCAGGAGCTCCTGTTATTTGGAAACACTTCATAAAATAAATTAAAACAATCATAATCCTGAAATCTGCAGTTAATCATTTAACAAGCTTCAGTGTCAAATAACAGATTCCCACTGAAATGTCTTAATGTCACATGTTCTGCCTCCGCTGGTCTTTAACAGCCACAATGGTTATAGTATGAGTTCTCATCAGTGTGTTCTCCTACCTCTCACTGATTTCAATATTTGAATGACTTTTGTATTCTTCACGATTAAAAAACTGATACAAGTAAAATACTTGAACACACCTCTTGTCCAGATCTTTTTATATTGTTGTCATTGATGCAGCTTGTAAAGCAGTAACTGTTTTGAGTATCTATAGTTCCTTTCTTGTTGTGTCTGAACATTGTTCTTGTGAAATTTGGTGATTCTGATATCAAAAGACGCACAAAAGAGTCACAACAACTCCTCTCATATAAATAGATTTATTCACAATATGTACACATAATAATAACAATGATACAGTTTTCTTATCATTCTGATGGATTCTCTGTCAGACTGATGATTGATAACAGTTGAACCAACTCAGCAAAGTGTTGGTCATGTTTGGTAATACTGTTGTCAATAATTAATGCTGCAATAGCTTATTGTACTATTTCAATATCAAACAACAACTCTAATGACCCTCTTAGATAAAGGAGATCCTGCAGACAGACCTTGTTAATCTTGATGAGTCTGATTAGATGTTTCTCTCCTCTCTCACACGCTCATCCTGCTGGGTTCTCTCAGGTGAAAAGGTCAGAGGTCATGTTGGATGTGCAGAGAAAATCAGCTTCATGGACACAGAACGTAAAAATATGCAGTGACAGAAGTCTGCTCTCTGAGAAACACAACTTCTATACTGCTGCATTCATGTTTTCTGTCTCATGTTCTACTATCAGAATTAGAACAAAGTATGAAGACAAAGCAGAGTCCAGCACAGACAATGAGTCCAGCTACTGTCAGTCCAACGTAGAGGCCGATCCTTCCCCGACTCTCTGGTTGTGGTCTCTCAGTAGGTTTCTGAGGTTCTGGCTGATCAACAGCTGCTGTAAAGGACAGAAAATAATAATAATTGTACTTTTATTTAACAAATTATTATTCCAACATTCAACTCTCCTACTTGTGACACTTCACACTGTTCATGTCCAAAATTCAAGTCTGGACTGTTTGGGTTTGATCTTGGTGATGTTTGTGTCCACATACAGCATATTTTAACAACACAGTGTCTGCTGAGTGCAACCACACTCATAAAGTTTATCAGTCCAGTCTGTACATCACTGATAACATGCATTAAAAAGGCTTTCTGAGTTTTACTGAATCATCTTACCAGTGATATTGAGTTGGCATCTGTCAGAGCTCACACCATAATCTGTGAGAACCTCACACCCGTACCAACCCGAGTCATCAGTCCTGAGTCTGGACACATGAAGTCTAATTCGTCCTTCTCTGAGGGCGTCTTTGTCACTCTGAACTCGTCCTGCAAACTCTTGATCCTGAGACTCTGGGACCTCAACACCCTTATGTACATGATACAGGTCTGAGGCGTCGTTACTATCAGTCACCATGTAACAGTAGATGTTCAGTGAGGAGGAGGAACTGTCAGGTTTGGTTGTAAACATCCATTCCAGTGTGATGTTGTGGTTCTCCTCTGCCTGATAGGAGGTCTGAGTCACTTTCACTTCAAATGTTCCTGTTGAGGAGACAGAGAGGGAAAGTGTTTAAATACACCAGTAAAAAGGTCATGCTTGATACCAATAATAAATACAATAGAAGCAATAATTAAATATCAATCATCTTCCCAACTGTAATGAAGAGTTTCTCACTTTAATAGTTCTGTTGATGTTTTCACTGATATATTTTACAACTAAAGTCATCAAATCTTTTGACTTTTCTCTTTTTGGATGATGAAGTGAGGATGTAAACTAACCAGAGACCCAGGAGGTCAGGCTGATGAGCAGAAGGATCCTGCAGATCATCTTCTCCCTGTGAGAGGAGACAGAGGAGAGGAGTCATCAACACATGAGGTCAAAGTTCAGTCATCACAGGTGTGAGAAGAAAAATCTACAACATCAAACCTCGATTCTCATGAAACAATGTGGAATACAACCACAGACACATTAGTCATCTGTATTGTAAATTATTTTATCCCTGAATACATTTAACATTTAAAAATCTTCAGTTTCTCAAATGCAGTCAAGTATTTATGTCTCATGAAATTATATTTACTGCATCTGGATGATTAATTATCACAAAACTCTCTGAACACGCTTCTCGGTTCTCTTTGATTGCATCCATGTTTCCCTCACTTGCGTCTTTTCCTCGAGGAGAGAGGAGACAAGGAGAGATGATTTTAGAGAAATGAGATGTCATTTCTTCCAAAGTGTCACTTGAAGCAACGTCTGTTTTTAAAGACGGATCAGCTGTCAGTCGGCTTCAGCTTTAACAACCTTTGACGGAGTTTGTTTCTGCACACATGAACTGTGCCATGACTAATAAAAGTATGCAGTTATCACTGACAGAGCAGCAGTGTTTTCTCTCTGCAGCCTGTTATATTATATATCTACTGTAACAGACACCTACACATGGATAAAAACCTGGCAGAATGTGTTTGTTGTAAATTGATTATTTGCATCTTTATTTATTGATATTCTGCTTGTGAATGCATTAGTTAAAAACCCAGCATACGACTGTGTTTTTCAACACTGAAATTATTTATTAGGCTGAATGTTTCAGGAAAAACTGATGATGTAACTCAATAAACTCAGTAAAGTCATATTAAACCTGACGCTTAGGAATTTTCAGCCTCCTGGATAAATTTAACTGGAAAATCTCAAATGTCATGGATGCTGTTGCACCTATTAAAACTACCATGGAGGGACACTATGATGGTAAAGGCTTAGAGGCTAGAGCGTAAGTGGAGAAAAACTAAACTTCAAATTCACCTTGACCTCTACAAACAAAATCTTTGTAATTTTAAATATGAGTTACTCAAAGCTAGACAGCAACACTTTTCTGAAATTATTAATAAGAACATCAACAACACTCGTACTCTGTTTGCTACGGTTGATAAGCTTACAAACCCCCCTCAACAGATAGCTCCAGAACTCCTTTCCACAGAAAAATTCAATGAATTTGCTTTTTCAGTGAAAACATCCAGTCCATAAGGTTAAATATCAACACAAATCAACAAAACAATAAAATGATGCAATCCCCAAAACCTTCCAGGAATAACTCAACTGCAATGTCAGAATTTAAAACAGTTGACCAAAAAACCATTGAGGAAACAGTGCAGCATCTAAAACCATCAACATGCTGTCTTGACACAATGCCATCAGATTTCTTTAAAACTATTGTGAACTCTGTCCAAACAGATTTGCGACAAGTAATAAATAGCTCACTTAAATCAGGTGTGTTTCCTAAACTCCTAAAAGTTGCTGCCATTAAGCCACTCTTAAAAAAGAGAACGCTGGATGCTTCCATGTTAACCAACTACAGACCTATCTCAAATCTTCCTTTTATAGCCAAGATCGTTGAGAAAGTGGTTTTTAATCAACTCAGTCATTTCTTGAACTCCAGTGGCCTTTTTGACAAATTTCAATCAGGCTTCCGACCTCACCACAGTACAGAAACAGCTCTTATTAGAGTGTTAAATGACATAAGGTTGAACAATGACTCAGGCAAGGTGTCAGTTCTGGTTCTGTTGGATCTCAGTGCTGTGTTTGACACTGTGGATCACAATATACTGTTGAACAGGTTGGAAACTTGGGCAGGACTCAGCAGAACAGTCCTAGACTGGTTCAGGTCCTACTTGGAAGAGCGGAGTTATTTTGTGACCATTGGAAGTTATGAATCTGATCGAGTGGCTATGACATGTGGAGTTCCTCAGGGGTCAGTTCTTGGACCCCTTCTGTTCAGTCTATATATGCTGCCCTTGGGTCAAATTCTGCAGAACTCTAATGTAGACTATCACAGTTATGCAGATGACACGCAGATATACCTAGCACTGTCCCCAGATGACTACAGTCCAATACAGTCACTGTGTCACTGTTTAGAGCAAGTCACTAATTGGATGAAACAAAATTTCCTTCAATTAAATCAGGACAAAACTGAGGTCATTGTTTTTGGCAATAAAGAGAAGAGGATTGCTGTCAGTAAACATCTCGAGTCACTCTCTCTAAAAACTAGGGATCAAGTCCGAAACCTTGGCGTGCTGATAGTAGCAGTCATATCAAATCAATCACCAAAACAGCCTTCTATCAGCTTAAGAACATATCCAGAGTGAAGGGTTTTATGTCTCAAACAGACCAGGAGAAGTTGATTCATGCTTTCATCTCAAGTAGACTCGACTACTGTAACGGTCTTCTGACTGGACTCCCACAAAAAAGCATTAAACAGCTGCAGCTCATTCAGAACGCTGCAGCTCGAGTTTTAACCAGAACAAAGAGATCAGAGCACATTACTCCAGTTCTAAAGTCTTTACACTGGCTCCCAGTCAGCTATAGAATAGATTTTAAAGTTCTGCTACTGGTCTACAAATCACTGAATGGTTTAGGTCCAGAATACATGAATGACATGTTAGTAGAATATAAACCCAGTAGAGCTCTGAGATCTACTGACTCAGGACAGATAGTTGAGCCCAGAGTTCAAACTAAACATGGTGAAGCAGGTTTTAGTTGTTATGCTGCACACAACTGGAACAAACTACCAGCAGAACTGAAATCAGCCCCAACTGTGAACACTTTTAAATCCAGGTTAAAAACATTTCTCTTCTCCTGTGCTTACGATTGAGCTCTTTTAAAGCACTTTACATTTTAATCTTTCATTTGCACTCTATGTCCTTTTAATTATTTTAAAGCTAATTTATAATTGTATGCTGCAATCTTATATTTAATGCTCAATTCTAGCATTTTATGTATGTCTTTCTATTTTTCTGTACTTTGTTTTTATCGTGGGTGGGGGGGGGCGGGGGGGGGCGGTTAATTGTATGTTTTAATGTTTCTGTTTTATGTAAAGCACATTGAGTTGCCATCGTGTATGAAATGCACTATATAAATAAAACTGCCTTGCCTTGCCTCACATGAAAATGACAACAAATCATGTAAAATATAATATAATATAATATAATTTAAAATGTGTCTCTTGCTGAAAGACGGACTCTTCCTCATGTCGATTTGAAACAACAGATGATGAAAAGAACAATCTTATAATATAATTAAATATAACACATTTGTTGTTCATGGTTCTTTTGTTGATCAGATGAACAATTAACAGATGGTGACTCAGAAAACAAAATATACTTTGGAGTGACTTGAGTTTAATCTGTCATCTGTCTCCACTTCAGAGTCAAACTGCACTGATGTATCTGTTTAGTCTGATCAGCTGCAGCAGCCAATCAATAAATAAAGGGGTGTGCCGGCGAGTTAAAGACTTCCGTGTGGACTGCTCTTATGTTTCCTCGCTCATAGCTCCTTAAACATCCTCCTCGATCCTCCGAGCCGAAATAAGAGAATTGGGACGTCCGTCCTTATGGCGTTTCGGATCAATCTCTGGTTCAAACGAGTATCGAGGAGCGAGGAGACATCAATTAAGAGAATTGAAAAGCACCCATCGTACAACGTGTTGGGGATAGTTGTTCTGAGTTCCCAGCATGCCTTGAGACAATGTGTTTACAGACATAAATTAAAATAAATATGTTGTAAATCATCACAGATGTTATCCGATACACAGTAATTCTACAATTACACTAACTCTACAATGTTTTTGGTAGTTTAAAATGTGTTATTATAGAAGAAGAAATGTTGCACCGTCACTGAAGTTATGGGGACTTAGTGCACCATCTGTAAAATTCCCAGCTTTTTTATGCTGTTAGGCTGCCCTTCACTTTTGATAGATAATATAACATGCGCCACTTACTGCAGCGATTCTAAAAAATCCTTGTCGGCCATTTAAACATGATACTAAGAAAAATACAGATTGTAGGCTATCAAACGAAATTACTGTAAGTGTTCAAATGATAGTATAATTTCCATAGCTCATCTAATGCCAGAATTGTGTTCACACTTTTTTTAAATTCGTATCATCCGGAAGAACTCGATATATTATAACAATAAATACGCACAATAATGTTACACTCACATCTGTATGCTTTCATTTTGTAATTATGGACAAGTTCAAAAAGTGAGTCATTAATATAGTTTACGATCTCAGACTAGTGTTCAATAACTAACGAAAGATTTAATTTTTAATCCCAGTTAAGTTAAAAAAGTTTCTGACCTCAGGCAATGATGATGCGCAGTGGAGTAAAGTAAACAAGCACATTAACATAAGATTTTTCATGCAAGACTTTCACTTATAATTGAGCTGTTGCTGTTGTTGTTGTTTTTTTACATTGATGGATGTGAATAGTTCCTCCACCACTGTGGGTTATAAACCATCTATAAGAAGTCTTACCTTTGCAGTTTGTTTAATTCCCTGATGAGACTGAAGAAAGTCCCAAAGTCAAAGTTGTCCATCTTTAAATCCTAAAGAGCTCTCATTAACTGTTGACAGATCTGTTATACTCTTTAACAACATAATTTACTGTTTCAGTGCTGATTCCGCATCTGTACCAAACATTTTCTTTAGCCAACTGGCACAAGATCCGCCCTATTCTGTCTGGAATTGTCTTACCCTGATACAGTTGCACTAAGTCTAACCAATCGGAATCCTCGTTCCTAAAAAAGGCATAACTACCATAGACATAATAAAGAGTTATTTCATTCATGCAAACCTAATGCTGTATCGTCTATAGTTTTAACAGAGGAATATGAAGAAAGACATAAAACATACAGACAGTTTAAAAGTATGAAGTGAGAGCAGTTTAAACATCTCACACCAGTTACTGACTTCATGCTTTACTGCAGTATCCATCAAAATAGCTGAATATTATTCAGGAACAATAGTATCACTTTTTATCTTGAATGAAAGTTGAGGTCTCAGAGTCTCAGCATGGACAGTTTGCAGGCTTAAGTTACAACAGATTCACAAAAAACAAGTACAGTCAAAGACAGAAAAGCTTTATTCTTTACTATACTAAAGAAAAAGACTCATCAAACTCTCCAAATAGCCTAAATAAATTCAACACATTAAAATATCCTCACAAGTACAAACTACTGAGGTCTGCAGCAGCCGAAGCTGGAAAAGTACTGAGACTCCTGCTGATGATATAAATGTAAAAACAATTAAAACTGCAAGCAGTGATTAACGGGCCCTCGCGCCCCCACGTATCTCGGGCTGTGTCTCGGTCGGAGAATGTAGCATCACCAAGGTCTTATGTCTCAGCTGAGTTAATTTCAGATATAAATACTTAAGATTATGGGAGTAATCAGTAAAAGACTGAAGCAAGTGACTTCCTGTTGCCAGTAGGTGGCGCTATGACTGTCACTAAACATGAGACTGTACATGTGTTCAAACCAGGACGCTGAACAAGCATCTGAAATTTGGAAAAGCTGAGACCATGTGGAATCAAGTTATGAGGTTTTGAAATTTCATGGCGAAGCATCGAAATTCGCCGCGTCACCACGGCAACCAGGAATGGCGGGGGAAAAAGCTTTTGATAACTTGTCATCTCCAATGTCTCAAGATGATTGTGTGTGAATTTGAAGTTGATGGGATGAAAACCCTAGGACTAGTTCCTTCAAATATGAGGCGTGGAAATGACCAAAAAACTCATCAAAATATAGCATTTTTCCCAAGATGGCCGACTTCCTGTTGGACTTAGGGTATGGGTCCAAATGGCGTTTTTGTGCGTCTGGAGATGATACATAAACCTACCGAATTTCATTGTTCTATGTCAATCGGGAAGGCTGAGGTTCAATTTTTAAATATTCAAGGGGGCGCTATTGAGCCGTTTAGTCACGCCCATCCCATTGAAGTATATAGGATGTTTAATGACCCCACTCCAGACGTGTGTGTTGAGTTTCGTTACCGTGGAGGCATCCTTTGCCCCTGAAAACTGTAATCGTATTTTCATGGCGTTGAATGCGTTGTCATGGCAACGGTATTTGATGGTGGGTCATGAGTTGCAGAATGTGGCATCACCAAGGTCTTACGTCTCAGCTGAGTTAATTTGAGGTATAAATACTTAAGATTATGGGAGTAATCAGTGAAAGACTGAAGCAAGTGACTTCCTGTTGGCAGTCGGTGGCGCTATGACTGTCACTAAATATGAGACTGTACATGTGTTCAGATCAGGACGCTGAACAAGCATATTGAATTTGGAAAAGCTCAGACCATGTGGAGTCAAGTTATGAGGGTTTGAAATTTCATGGCGAAGGATCGAATGCTGAAGGAAATTGTCGGCGCCGCCACGGCCAAACCGGATCCCTAATCAGAAAGTTTTTGATAACTTTTCATCTCCAATGTCTCAAGATGTTTCTGAGTGAATTTGAAGTCGGTCGGATTAAATCTGTAGGACGAGTTCGCTCAAATGCGAGGCGTGGAAATCGCCAAAATCGCAGATTCGATACAAAATGGCCGACTTCCTGTAGGAGTGAGGGTATGGGTCCAAGAGACTTTTTTGTGCGTCTTTACACGATACATATGTGTACCGAATTTCGGTTGTCTAGGACAATCTCAGCGGTGGGGCTCGCTTTTTTGAATTTTCGAGGGGGCGCTACAGAGCCATTTTACCACGCCCATTTATGCAAACCATAAAATATCAAATTTTTCGCCGGGCCGAACATGATTGCACAATTTGGTGACTTTTCAAGCACGTTCAGGGGGGCAAAAAGGCCGTCGTTTTGCCAGAACGAGAATAATAATAATTAAAACTGCAAGCAGTGATGAACGGGCCCTCGCGCCCCCACGCATGTCGGGCTGCGGCTCGGTCGCAGAATGTAGCATCACCAAGGTCTTATGTCTCAGCTGAGTTAATTTCAGGTGTAAATACTTAAGATTATGGGAGTAATTAGTCAACGAATGAAGCAAGTGACTTACTGTTGCCAGTAGGTGGCGCTATGACTGTCACTAAATATGAGACTGTACATGTGTTCAGACCAGGACGCTGAACAAGCATATTAAATTTGGAAAAGCTCAGACCATGTGGAGTCAAGTAATGAGGGTTTGAAATTTCATGGCGAAGCATCGAAATTCGCCGCTTCACCACTGCAACCAGGAATGGCGAGGGAAAAAGCTTTTGATAAGTTGTCATCTCCAATGTCTCAAGATGACTCTGTGTGAATTTGAAGTGGATGGGATGAAATCCCTAGGACTAGTGCGTTCAAATATGAGGCCTGGAAATGACCAAAAATGCACCAAAATTGAGCATTTCTCCCAAGATGGCCGACTTCCTGTTGGACTTAGGGTATAAGTCCAAATGGCGTTTTTGTGCGTCTGGAGATGATACATAAACCTACCGAATTTCATTGTTCTATGTCAATCGGGAAGGCTGAGGTTCAATTTTGAAATATTCAAGGGGGCGCTATTGAGCCATTTACTCACGCCCATCCCATTGAAGTATATAGGATGTTATATGACCCCACTCCAGACGTGTGTGTTGAGTTTCGTTTCCGTGGAGGCATCCTTTGCCTCTGAAAACTGTAATCGTATTTTCATGGCGTTGAATGCGTTGTCATGGCAACAGTATTTGATGATTGGTCATGAGTTGCAGAATGTAGCATCACCAAGGTATTATGTCTCAGCTGAGTAAATTTGAGGTGGAAATACTTAAGATTATGGGAGTAATTAATGAACAAATGACGCAAGTGACTTCCTGTTGCCACTAGGTGGCGCTATGACTGTCACTAAATATCAGACTGTACATGTGTTCAGACCAGGACGCTGAACAGGCATATTAAATTTGGTAAAGCTCAGACCATGTGGAGTCAAGTTATGAGGGTTTGAAATTTCATGGCGAAGTATCGAAATTCGCCGCGTCACCACGGCAACCAGGAATGACGGGGGAAAAAGCTTTTGATAACTTTTCATCTCCAATGTCTCAAGATGACTCTGTGTGAATTTGAAGTGGATGGGAAGAAAATTCTAGGAGTAGTGCGTTCAAATATGATGCCACAATTTGCATTAAAATCAATATTTAGATTCAAAATGGCCGACCTCCTGTTGGTGTTAGGGTATGTGTCCAAGAGACTTTTTGGTGCGTCTTGACATGTTGAACATGTGTACCAAGTTTCGTTTCTCTATGTCAATCTGTGGCGAGGGGCTCGCTTTTCTTGATTTTGCAGGTGGCGCTAGAGAGCCATTTTGGCACGCCCGTTTATGCAAACCATAAAATATCAAATTTTTCGCCGGGTCTGGCTTGCGTGGAAACTTTGGTGACTTTTAAGGCACGTTCAGGGGGGCAGAAAGGCCGTTACTTTGTCAGAAGAAAAATAAAGTGGAAGAATAATAATTAAAACTGCAAGCAGTGATGAACGGGCCCTCGCGCCCCCACGCACCGCGCCGTACGCGCATGTTGGTGCGTGCTGCAGGCACACGGCAGACACAGCGGGCACGTAGGCGTCTTGGCACCAGGCCTCCTAATGAACGTTGTGTGATGGGGCTAAGTCACATTGCATGTGTCCACTAGGTGGCGCTAGAGATCACCCACCAATTACATGTCATGTTGCAGTGTGTGATGTGGAGAACACATCCTGTAAATTTCATGTAAATCGGATAATGTTTGTCATATGAGGCTGACTTCCTGTGTCCAGTAGGTGGCGCTGTGTATATGAAGCAGTATTGATGCATAGATGTGTTCAGGGCGGGACCCTCTGCATGCGTGATCAATTTGGTGTAGGTGGGACAATGTCTGTAGGAGTTATAACGACTTCCTGCTTTATGGCGAAGCATCGAAATTGTTTGCACAGCCACGCCCAACAGGAAGAAGTCATCAAAAAGAGTTTGATAACTTGTCATCTCCAATGTCTCAAGATGACTCTGTGTGAATTTGAAGTGGATGGGATGAAATCCCTAGGACTAGTTAGTTCAAATATGAGGCCTGGAAATGACCAAAAAATTCACCAAAATTGAGCATTTTTCCCAAGATGGCCGACTTCCTGTTGGACTTAAGGTATGGGTTCAAATAGCGTTTTTGTGCGTCTGGAGATGATACATAAACCTACCGAATTTCATTCTTCTATGTCAATCGGGAAGGCAGGGGTTCAATTTTGAAATATTCAAGGGGGCGCTATTGAGCCGGGTAGCCACGCCCATCCCATTGAAGTATATAGGATGTTAAATGAACCCACTCTAGACATGTGTGTTGACTTTCGTTACCGTGAACGCATCCTTTGCCTCTGAAAACTGTAATCGTATTTTCATGGCGTTGAATGTGTTGTCATGGCAACGGTATTTGATGATGGGTCATGAGTTGTAGAATGTAGCATAACCAAGGTCTTATGTCTCAGCTGAGTCAATTTCAGGTGGAAATACTTAAGATTATGGGATTAATTAATGACAGAATGAAGCAAGTGACTTCCTGTTGCCAGTAGGTGGCGCTATGGCTGTCACTAAATATGAGAGTGTACATGTGTTCAGACCAGGACGCTGAACGAGCATATTAAATTTGGGAAAGCTCAGACCATGTGGAGTCAAGTTATGAGGGTTTGAAATTTCATGGCGAAGCATCAAAATTCGCTGCGTCACCACGGCTACCAGGAATGACGGGCGAAAAATCTTTTGATAACTTTTCATCTGCAATGTCTGAAGATGACTCTGTGTGAATTTGAAGTGGATGGGATGAAATCTCTAGGACTAGTTCGTTCAGATATGATGCCAGAATCGGCATGAAAATCAATACTTTGATTCAAAATGGCCGACTTCCTGTTGGAGTGACGTCATGGGCACCTTGACGTTTTTTGTGCGTCTTGACATGATGAACATGTATACCAAGTTTCGTTTCTCTATGTCAATCTGGGGCGAGGGGATGGAATTTTTTCATTTCTCAAGGGGGCGCTACAGAGCCATTTTGCCACGCCCATTTACAAAAACCATAAAACATCAAATTTTTCGCCAAGGCTGACTTGCTTTGGTGAATTTGGAAAAGCTCAGACCATGTGGAGTCAAGTTATGAGGGTTTGAAATTTCATGGCGAGGCATCGAAATTCGCCGCGTCACCACGGCAACCAGGAATGACAGGCGAAAAAGCTTTTGATAACTTTTCATCTGCAATGTCTCAAGATGATTCTGTGTGAATTTGAAGTGGATGGGATGAAATCCCTAGGACTAGTTCGTTAAAATATGTGGCCTTGAAATCATCAAAAAACTCAACATAATTGAGCATTTTTCCAAGATAGCCGACTTCCTGTTGGACTTAGGGTATGGGTCCAAATGGCGTTTCTGTGTGTCTGGAGATGATACATAAACCTACCGAGTTTCATTCTTCTATGTCAATCGGGAAGGCGGAGGTTCAATTTTGAAATATTCAAGGGGGCGCTATTGAGCCGTTTAGCCACGCCCATCCCATTGAAGTATATAGGATGTTTAATGAAGCCACTCCAGACGTGTGTGTTGAGTTTCGTTACCGTGGACGCATCCTTTGCCCCTGAAAACTGTAATCATATTTTCATGGCGTTGAATGTGTTGTCATGGCAACGGTGTTTGATGATGGGTCACGAGTTGCAGAATGTAGCATCACCAAGGTCTTATGTCTCAGCTGAGTCAATTTCAGGTGGAAATACTCAAGATTATGGGAATAATTCATGAACAAATGACGCAAGTGACTTCCTGTTGCCAGTAGGTGGCGCTATGACTGTCAGGAAATATGAGACTGTACATGTGTTCAGACCAGGACGCTGAACAAGCATCTGAAATTTGGGAAAGCTCAGACCATGTGGAGTCAAGTTATGAGGGTTTGAAATTTCATGGCGAAACATCGAAATTCGCCGCATCACCACGGCAACCAGGAATGACGAGCGAAAAAGCTTTTGATAACTTTTCATCTCCAATGTCTCAAGATGACTCTGTGTGAATTTGAAGTGGCTGGGATGAAAACTCTAGGACTAGTTCGTTCAAATATGATGCCACAATCGGCATTAAAATCAATACTTTGATTCAAAATGGCCGACTTCCTGTTGGAGTGACGTCATTGGCCCCACTGACTTTTTTGTGCGTCTTGACATGATGAACATGTGTACCAAGTTTCGTTTCTCTATGTCAATCTGGGGCGAGGGGATCGATGTTCTTGATTTTGCAGGTGGCGCTAGAGAGCCATTTTGGCACGCCCATTTATGCAAACCATAAAATATCAAATTTTTCGCCAGGTCTGGCTTGCGTGCAAACTTTGGTGACTTTTCATGCACGTTCAGGGGGGCAAAAAGCCCGTTGTTGTGGGAGAAAAAGGTAGAAGAATAATCCGGACAGATACAATAGGGCTTCGCGCTGGTCAGCGCTCGGGCCCTAATAATCATGGCAAAAACAATAGGGCTTCGCGCTGGTCAGCGCTCGGGCCCTAATTAAAACTGCAAGCAGTGATGAACGGGCCCTCGCGCCCCCACGCACCGCGCCGTACGCGCATGTTGGTGCGTGCTGCAGGCACACGGCAGACACAGCGGGCACGTAGGCGTCTTGGCACCAGGCCTCCTAATGAACGTTGTGTGATGGGGCTAAGTCACATTGCATGTGTCCACTAGGTGGCGCTAGAGATCACCCACCAATTACATGTCATGTTGCAGTGTGTGATGTGGAGAACACATCCTGTAAATTTCATGTAAATCGGATAATGTTTGTCATATGAGGCTGACTTCCTGTGTCCAGTAGGTGGCGCTGTGTATATGAAGCAGTATTGATGCATAGATGTGTTCAGGGCGGGACCCTCTGCATGCGTGATCAATTTGGTGTAGGTGGGACAATGTCTGTAGGAGTTATAACGACTTCCTGCTTTATGGCGAAGCATCGAAATTGTTTGCACAGCCACGCCCAACAGGAAGAAGTCATCAAAAAGAGTTTGATAACTTGTCATCTCCAATGTCTCAAGATGACTCTGTGTGAATTTGAAGTGGATGGGATGAAATCCCTAGGACTAGTTAGTTCAAATATGAGGCCTGGAAATGACCAAAAAATTCACCAAAATTGAGCATTTTTCCCAAGATGGCCGACTTCCTGTTGGACTTAAGGTATGGGTTCAAATAGCGTTTTTGTGCGTCTGGAGATGATACATAAACCTACCGAATTTCATTCTTCTATGTCAATCGGGAAGGCAGGGGTTCAATTTTGAAATATTCAAGGGGGCGCTATTGAGCCGGGTAGCCACGCCCATCCCATTGAAGTATATAGGATGTTAAATGAACCCACTCTAGACATGTGTGTTGACTTTCGTTACCGTGAACGCATCCTTTGCCTCTGAAAACTGTAATCGTATTTTCATGGCGTTGAATGTGTTGTCATGGCAACGGTATTTGATGATGGGTCATGAGTTGTAGAATGTAGCATAACCAAGGTCTTATGTCTCAGCTGAGTCAATTTCAGGTGGAAATACTTAAGATTATGGGATTAATTAATGACAGAATGAAGCAAGTGACTTCCTGTTGCCAGTAGGTGGCGCTATGGCTGTCACTAAATATGAGAGTGTACATGTGTTCAGACCAGGACGCTGAACGAGCATATTAAATTTGGGAAAGCTCAGACCATGTGGAGTCAAGTTATGAGGGTTTGAAATTTCATGGCGAAGCATCAAAATTCGCTGCGTCACCACGGCTACCAGGAATGACGGGCGAAAAATCTTTTGATAACTTTTCATCTGCAATGTCTGAAGATGACTCTGTGTGAATTTGAAGTGGATGGGATGAAATCTCTAGGACTAGTTCGTTCAGATATGATGCCAGAATCGGCATGAAAATCAATACTTTGATTCAAAATGGCCGACTTCCTGTTGGAGTGACGTCATGGGCACCTTGACGTTTTTTGTGCGTCTTGACATGATGAACATGTATACCAAGTTTCGTTTCTCTATGTCAATCTGGGGCGAGGGGATGGAATTTTTTCATTTCTCAAGGGGGCGCTACAGAGCCATTTTGCCACGCCCATTTACAAAAACCATAAAACATCAAATTTTTCGCCAAGGCTGACTTGCTTTGGTGAATTTGGAAAAGCTCAGACCATGTGGAGTCAAGTTATGAGGGTTTGAAATTTCATGGCGAGGCATCGAAATTCGCCGCGTCACCACGGCAACCAGGAATGACAGGCGAAAAAGCTTTTGATAACTTTTCATCTGCAATGTCTCAAGATGATTCTGTGTGAATTTGAAGTGGATGGGATGAAATCCCTAGGACTAGTTCGTTAAAATATGTGGCCTTGAAATCATCAAAAAACTCAACATAATTGAGCATTTTTCCAAGATAGCCGACTTCCTGTTGGACTTAGGGTATGGGTCCAAATGGCGTTTCTGTGTGTCTGGAGATGATACATAAACCTACCGAGTTTCATTCTTCTATGTCAATCGGGAAGGCGGAGGTTCAATTTTGAAATATTCAAGGGGGCGCTATTGAGCCGTTTAGCCACGCCCATCCCATTGAAGTATATAGGATGTTTAATGAAGCCACTCCAGACGTGTGTGTTGAGTTTCGTTACCGTGGACGCATCCTTTGCCCCTGAAAACTGTAATCATATTTTCATGGCGTTGAATGTGTTGTCATGGCAACGGTGTTTGATGATGGGTCACGAGTTGCAGAATGTAGCATCACCAAGGTCTTATGTCTCAGCTGAGTCAATTTCAGGTGGAAATACTCAAGATTATGGGAATAATTCATGAACAAATGACGCAAGTGACTTCCTGTTGCCAGTAGGTGGCGCTATGACTGTCAGGAAATATGAGACTGTACATGTGTTCAGACCAGGACGCTGAACAAGCATCTGAAATTTGGGAAAGCTCAGACCATGTGGAGTCAAGTTATGAGGGTTTGAAATTTCATGGCGAAACATCGAAATTCGCCGCATCACCACGGCAACCAGGAATGACGAGCGAAAAAGCTTTTGATAACTTTTCATCTCCAATGTCTCAAGATGACTCTGTGTGAATTTGAAGTGGCTGGGATGAAAACTCTAGGACTAGTTCGTTCAAATATGATGCCACAATCGGCATTAAAATCAATACTTTGATTCAAAATGGCCGACTTCCTGTTGGAGTGACGTCATTGGCCCCACTGACTTTTTTGTGCGTCTTGACATGATGAACATGTGTACCAAGTTTCGTTTCTCTATGTCAATCTGGGGCGAGGGGATCGATGTTCTTGATTTTGCAGGTGGCGCTAGAGAGCCATTTTGGCACGCCCATTTATGCAAACCATAAAATATCAAATTTTTCGCCAGGTCTGGCTTGCGTGCAAACTTTGGTGACTTTTCATGCACGTTCAGGGGGGCAAAAAGCCCGTTGTTGTGGGAGAAAAAGGTAGAAGAATAATCCGGACAGATACAATAGGGCTTCGCGCTGGTCAGCGCTCGGGCCCTAATTAAAACTGCAAGCAGTGATGAACGGGCCCTCGCGCCCCCACGCATGTCGGGCTGCGGCTCGGTCGCAGAATGTAGCATCACCAAGGTCTTATGGCTCAGCTGAGTTAATTTCAGGTGTAAATACTTAAGATTATGGGAGTAATTAGTCAACGAATGAAGCAAGTGACTTCCTGTTGCCAGTAGGTGGCGCTATGACTGTCACTAAATATGAGACTGTACATGTGTTCAGAGCAGGACACTGAACAAGCATATTAAATTTGGTAAAGCTCAGACCATGTGGAGTCAAGTTATGAGGGTTTGAAATGTCATGGCGAAGCATCGAAATTCGCCGCGTCACCACGGCAACCAGGAATGACGGGGGAAAAAGCTTTTGATAAGTTTTCATCTCCAATGTCTCAACATGACTCTGTGTGAATTTGAAGTGGATGGGATGAAAACTCTAGGAGTAGTTTGTTCAAATATGATGCCACAATCTGCATTAAAATCAATATTTTGATACAAAATGGCCGACTTCCTGTTGGAGTGACGTCATGGGCACCCAGATGTTTTTTGTGCGTCTTGACATGATGAACATGTGTACCAAGTTTCGTTTCTCTATGTCAATCTGTGGCGAGGGGATGGAATTTTTTCATTTCTCAAGGGGGCGCTACAGAGCCATTTTGCCACGCCCATTTACAAAAACCATAAAATATCAAATTTTTCGCCAAGGCTGGCTTGTTTTCGTGAATTTGGAAAAGCTCAGACCATGTGGAGTCAAGTTATGAGGGTTTGAAATTTCATGGCGAGGCATCGAAATTCGCCGCGTCACCACGGCAACCAGGAATGACAGGCGAAAAAGATTTTGATAACTTTTCATCTCCAATGTCTCAAGATGACTCTGTGTGAATTTGAAGTGGATGGGATGAAATCTCTAGGACTAGTTCGCTCAAATATGTGGCCTTGAAATCATCAAAAAACTCAACATAATTGAGCATTTTTCCAAGATGGCCGACTTCCTGTTGGACTTAGGGTATGGGTCCAAATGGCGTTTTTGTGCGCCTGGAGATGATACATAAACCTACCGAGTTTCATTCTTCTATGTCAATCGGGAAGGCGGAGGTTCAATTTTGAAATATTCAAGGGGGCGCTATCGAGCCGTTTAGTCACGCCCATCCCATTGAAGTACATAGGATGTTAAATGAAGCCACTCCAGACGTGTGTGTTGAGTTTCGTTACCGTGGAGGCATCCTTTGCCCCTGAAAACTGTAATCGTATTTTCATGGCGTTGAATGCGTTGTCATGGCAACAGTATTTGATGATGGGTCACGAGTTGCAGAATGTGGCATCACCAAGGTCTTATGTCTCAGCTGAGTCAATTTCAGGTGGAAATACTTAAGATTATGGGAGTAATTAATGAACAAATGACGCAAGTGACTTTCTGTTGCCAGTAGGTGGCGCTATGACTGTCACTAAATATGAGACTGTACATGTGTTCAGACCAGGACGCTGAACAAGCATATTAAATTTGGAAAAGCTCAGACCATGTGGAGTCAAGTTATGAGGGTTTGAAATTTCATGGCGAAGCATCGAAATTCGCCATGTCACCACGGCAACCAGGAATGATGTGGGAAAAAGCTTTTGATAACTTTTCATCTCCAATGTCTCAAGATGACTCTGTGTGAATTTGAAGTAGATGGGATGAAAACTCTAGGACTAGTTCGCTCAAATATGATGCAACAATCGGCATTAAAATCAATATTTTGATTCAAAATGGCCGACTTCCTGTTGGAGTGACGTCATGGGCCCCACTGACTTTTTTGTGCGTCTTGACATGATGAACATGTGTACCAAGTTTCGTTTCTCTATGTCAATCTGGGGCGAGGGGATCGATGTTCTTGATTTTGCAGGTGGCGCTAGAGAGCCATTTTGGCACGCCCATTTATGCAAACCATAAAATATCAAATTTTTCGCCAGGTCTGGCTTGCGTGCAAACTTTGGTGACTTTTCATGCACGTTCAGGGGGGCAAAAAGCCCGTTGTTGTGGGAGAAAAAGGTAGAAGAATAATCCGGACAGATACAATAGGGCTTCGCGCTGGTCAGCGCTCGGGCCCTAATTAAAACTGCAAGCAGTGATGAACGGGCCCTCGCGCCCCCACGTATGTCGGGCTGTGTCTCGGTCGGAGAATGTAGCATCACCAAGGTCTTATGTCTCAGCTGAGTTAATTTCAGGTATAAATACTTAAGATTATGGGAGTAAATAGTAAAAGACTGAAGCAAGTGACTTCCTGTTGCCAGTAGGTGGCGCTATGACTGTCACTGAACATGAGACTGTACATGTGTTCAGACCAGGACGCTGAACAAGCATCTGAAATTTGGAAAAGCTCAGACCATGTGGAGTCAAGTTATGAGGTTTTGAAATTTCATGGCGAAGCATCGAAATTCGCCGCTTCACCACGTCATCTCCAATGTCTCAAGATGATTCTGTGTGAATTTGAAGTGGATGGGATGAAATCTCTAGGACTAGTTCATTCAAATATGAGACCTGGAAATGACCAAAAAATTCACCAAAATGTAGCATTTTTCCAAGATGGCCGACTTCCTGTTGGACTTAGGGTATGGGTCCAAATGGCATTTTTGTGCGTCTGGAGATGATACATAAACCTACCGAATTTCATTCTTCTATGTCAATCGGGAAGGCTGAGGTTAAATTTTGAAATATTCAAGGGGGCGCTATTGAGCCGTTTAGTCACGCCCATCCCATTGAAGTATATAGGATGGTAAATGACCCCACTCCAGACGTGTGTGTTGAGTTTCGTTACAGTGGAGGCATCTTTTGCCCCTGAAAACTGTAATCGTATTTTCATGGCGTTGAATGCGTTGTCATGGCAACAGTATTTGATGATGGGTCATGAGTTGCAGATTGTGGCATCAACAAGGTCTTATGTCTCAGCTGAGTCAATTTCAGGTGGAAATACTTAAGATTATGAGAGTAATTAGTGAAAGAATGACGCAAGTGACTTCCTGTTGCCAGTAGGGGGCGCTATGACTGTCACTAAATATGAGACTGTACATGTGTTCAGACCAGGACACTGAACGAGCATATTAAATTTGGAAAAGCTCAGACCATGTGGAGTCAAGTTAAGAGGGTTTGAAATTTCATGGCGAAGCATCGAAATTCGCCGCGTCACCACGGCAACCAGGAATCATGGGCGAAAAAGCTTTTGATAACTTTTCATCTCCAATATCTCAAGATGACTCTGTGTGAATTTGAAGTGGATGGGATGAAATCTCTAGGACTAGTTGGTTGAAGTACGAGGAGTGGAAAATGCCAAAATCGCACATATTTTTCAAAATGGCCGACTTCCTGTTGGAGTGACGTCATGGGCCCCAATGACTTTTTTGTGCGTCTGGACATGATACATAGATATACCAAATTTCGTTCATGTACGTCAATCTCTCACATTTTTATATTCAATAGGGGGCGCTATTGAGCCATTTTGCCACGCCCATTTCTGCAAACCATAAAATATCAAATTTTTCGCCGGGTCTGGCTTGCGTGCAAACTTTGGTGACTTTTCGAGCACGTTTAGGGGGGCAAAAAGGCCATTGTTGTGGGAGAAGAAGAAGAATTAAAACTGCAAGCAGTGATGAACGGGCCCTCGCGCCCCCACGTATGTCGGGCTGTGTCTCGGTCGGAGAATGTAGCATCACCAAGGTCTTATGTCTCAGCTGAGTTAATTTCGGGTATAAATACTTAAGATTATGGGAGTAATCAGTAAAAGACTGAAGCAAGTGACTTCCTGTTGCCAGTAGGTGGCGCTATGACTGTCACTAAATATGAGACTGTACATGTGTTCAGACCAGGACACTGAACAAGCATATTAAATTTGGAAAAGCTCAGCCCATGTGGAGTCAAGTTATGAGGGTTTGAAATTTCATGGCGAAGCATCGAAATTCGCCGCTTCACCACAGCAACCAGCGAAAAAGCTTTTGATAACTTTTCATCTCCAATGTCTCAAGATGATTCTGTGTTAATTTGAAGTTGATGGGATGAAATCCCTAGGACTAGTTCGTTCAAATATGAGGCCTGGAAATGACCAAAAAACTCAGCAAAATATAGCATTTTTCCCAAGATGGCGGACTTCCTGTTGGACTTAGGGTATGGGTCCAAATGGCGTTTTTGTGCGTCTGGAGATGATACATAAACCTACCGAGTTTCATTCTTCTATGTCAATCGGGAAGGCTGAGGTTCAATTTTGAAATATTCAAGGGGGCGCTATTGAGCCGTTTAGTCACGCCCATCCCATTGAAGTATATAGGATGTTAAATGACCCCACTCCAGACGTGTGTGTTGAGTTTCGTTACCGTGGACGCATCCTTTGCCCCTGAAAACTGTAATCGTATTTTCATGGCGTTGAATGTGTTGTCATGGCAACGGTATTTGATGATGTGTCATGAGTTGCAGAATGTAGCATCACCAAGGTCTTATTTGTCAGTTGACTCAAATTCAGGTGTAAATACTTAAGATTATGGGAGTAATTAGTGAAAGACTGAAGCAAGTGACTTCCTGTTGCCAGTAGGTGGCGCTATGACTGTCACTAAATATGAGACTGTACATGTGTTCAGACCAGGACACTGAACAAGCATATTAAATTTGGAAAAGCTCAGACCATGTGGAGTCAAGTTATGAGAGTTTGAAATTTCATGGCGAAGCATCGAAATTCGCCGCGTCACCACGGCAACCAGGAATGACGGGCAAAAAAGCTTTTGATAACTTTTCATCTCCAATGTCTCAAGATGACTCTCTGTGAATTTGAAGTGGATGGGATGAAAACTGTAGGACTAGTTCGTTAAAGTACGAGGAGTGGAAAACGCCAAAATCGCACATATTTTTCAAAATGGCCGACTTCCTGTTGGAGTGACGTCATGGGCCCCAATGACTTTTTTGTGCGTCTGGACATGATACATATATATACCAAATTTCGTTCATGTACGTCAATCTCTCACATTTTTATATTCAATAGGGGGCGCTATTGAGCCATTTTGCCACGGCCATTTCTGCAAACCATAAAATATCAAAATTTTCGCCGGGTCTGGCTTGCGTGCAAACTTTGGTGACTTTTCGAGCACGTTTAGGGGGGCAAAAAGCCCGTTGTTTTGGGAGAAGAAAAATAATTAAAACTGCAAGCAGTGATGAACGGGCCCTCGCGCCCCCACGCACCGCCTTGTACGCACATGTCGGTGTGTGCTGCAGTTACACGGCAGACGCAGCGGGCACGTACACGTCTTGGCACCCGGGCTCGTAATGAACGTTATGTGATGGGGCTACGTCACATTGCATGTGTCCACTAGGTGGCGCTAGAGATCACCCACCAATTATATGTCATGTTGCAGTGTGTGATGTGGAGAACACATCCTGTAAATTTCATGTAAATCGGATAATGTTTGTCATATGAGGCTGACTTCCTGTGTCCAGTAGGTGGCGCTGTGTATATGAAGCAGTATTGATGCATAGATGTGTTCAGGGCGGGACCCTCTACATGTGTGATCAATTTGGTGTAGACGGGACAATGTCTGTAGGAGTTATGAGGACTTCATGCTTCATGGCGAAGCATCGAAATTGTTTGCACAGCCACGCCCAACAGGAAGAAGTCATCAAAAAGCTTTTGATAACTTTTCATCTCCAATGTCTCAAGACGACTCTGAGCGAATTTGAAGTGGATGGGATGAAATCTCTAGGACTAGTTAGTTCAAATATGAGACCTGGAAATGACCAAAAAATTCACCAAAATTTAGCATTTTCCCAAGATGGCCGACTTCCTGTTGGACTTAGGGTATGAGTCCAAATGGCGTTTTTGTGCGTCTGGAGATGATACATAAACCTACCGAATTTCATTCTTCTATGTCAATCGGGAAGGCTGAGGTTCAATTTTGAAATATTCAAGGGGGCGCTATTATGCCGTTTAGTCACGCCCATCCCATTGAAGTATATAGGACGTTAAATGAACCCACTCCAGACGTGTGTGTTGAGTTTCGTTACCGTGGAGGCATCTTTGCCTCTGAAAACTGTAATCGTATTTTCATGGCGTTGAATGCGTTGTCATGGCAACAGTATTTGATGATGGATTATGAGTTGCAGAATGTAGCATCACCAAGGTCTTATGTCTCAGCTGAGTAAATTTCAGGTGGAAATACTTAAGATTATGGGAGTAATTAATGAACAAATGAAGCAAGTCACTTCCTGTCGCCACTAGGTGGCGCTATGACTGTCACTAAATATGAGACTGTACATGTGTTCAGACCGGGACACTGAACAAGCATATTAAATTTGGAAAAGTTCAGACCATGTGGAGTCAAGTTATGAGGGTTTGAATTTTCATGGCGAAGCATCGAAATTCGCCGCGTCACCACGGCAACCAGGAATGTCGGGGGAAAAAGCTTTTGATAACTTTTCATCTCCAATGTCTCAAGATGACTCTGTGTGAATTTGAAGTGGATGGGATGAAATCTCTAGGACTAGTTCGCTCAAATATGATACCAGATTCAGCATTAAAATCAATATTTTGATTCAAAATGGCCGACTTCCTGTTGGTGTTAGGGTATGTGTCCAAGAGACTTTTTGGTGCGTCTTGACATGGTGAACATGTGTACCAAGTTTCGTTTCTCTATGTCAATCTGTCACGAGGGGCTCGCTTTTATTGATTTTGTAGGGGGCGCTAGAGAGCCATTTTTCCACGCCCATTTCTGCAAACCATAAAATATCAAAATTTTCGCCGGGTCTGGCTTGCGTGCAAACTTTGGTGACTTTTCGCGCACGTTCAGGGGGGCAAAAAGGCCGTCGTTGTGCAAGAAGAAAAAGATGAAGAAGAATTAAAACTGCAAGCAGTGATGAACGGGCCCTCGCGCCCCCATGCACCACCCCGTACTCGCATGTCGGTGCGTGCTGCAGTCACACGGCAGACACAGCGGGCACGGCAGACACAGCGGGCACGTAGACGTCTTGGCACCGGGGCTTGTAATGAATGTTGTGTGATGGGGCTAAGTCAAATTGCATGTGTCCACTAGGTGGCGCTAGAGATCACCCACCAATTATATGTCATGTTGCAGT